>CM055127.1:420795656-421350656 GCA_029206835.1 Rana muscosa | reverse complement strand
TGGTGGTATTTGATGGCACAGTGAGGCTGTAATTGATGTTTTTTTTAAGTATCTTTCAATTTGTTTGCGCCCCCCCAAATATTTTGAGCACCAGCCGCCACTGTGCATATATATATATATATATATATATATATATATATACCCATAGTACAGCCCAGCACACTTTGCTTTTTTTTTTTTTAATCCTTCCTAAAATATACTGATAACTGAGACTATTTAAAAAAATGCTTTTTTAAAAAAAAATCCTGCCCAAAATATACTGACCTTTGACCTTGGCACAAACACTAACCCTGGCACTGACCTAGATCACACATTGATCTAGCTATTTTTTTTTTCTTTCCCTTTGCTTATTTATTTCTCCCTGCAATGAGACAGAGATACAATGTATTATATAATGTATCCTGTATGTATACAATGTATTATATAATGTGTCCTGTATGTATACAATGTATTATATAATGTATCCTGTATGTATACAATGTATTATATGATGTATCCGGTATGTATACAATGTCTTGTTCTCGCTCTCTTTCAGGGTAATGGCCTTTGTGGCACTTTTAGGCATGTGTCATATAAATGTGCCCCACCGGGCTGTTTGATTTTATCAGCCGGTGTTCTGCCGTAAAACTCCAACTCCCCAAAATCTCCAATCACGTCACTTCCGGTCACTCTCAAGCAGCAATAATTGGAGATTTCGACAAGTTGGCTGTTTTGACAGAACACCAGGTAAGGAGGAAAAAAGTTGTCGCCGTAGCTCTTCAAAATCTCCAATTATTGCTGCTGGAGAGTCACCGGAAGTGACGTGGTTTGAGAATTTGGTGAGTTGGAGTTTTTGGCAGAAGGCCGACCCCCACAGCACTACAGGACACAGAGTCTGGCAGATGGATCCACAGCACACAGCAAACCTTTTATACTAATGAGAGAATGCAGCAAAAACATTTTATATGTATTTATTTATTTTATGTGTTTATGATTATTTTTTAAATTTTTTGTTGTTTTCTTTAAAACTGAAATTTAGTCAGTTAATAAAAACTCCCTCTTCTTCAATCCACTCCCCACCACATACTGTAAAGCTCTCATTCTCATTTAGTCTAAGGGGATATAACAGAAAGGAATACCTTATTGCTCGTCAGTGCCCATCAGTGGCACCTATCAGTGCCCATCAGTGCTGCCTCATCAGTGCAGTCTATCAGTGCAACCTATCAGTGCAGCCTCATCAGTGCTCATCAGTGGAGCCTGTCAGTTCCCATCAGGGGCACCTATCAGTGTCCGTCAGTGCAGCGTATCAGTGCCCATCAGTGCAGCCTATCAGTGCAACCTCATCAGTGCCTGTCAGTGCAGCCTATAAGTGCCCATCAGTGCAGCCTATCAGTGCACATCAGTGCAGCCTCATCAGTGCTCATCAATGGAGCCTATCAGTGCCCATCAGTGCAGCCTGTCAGTGCACATCAGTGCAGCCTCATCAGTGCTCATCAATGGAGCCTATAAGTGCCCATCAGTGCAGCCTATCAGTGCTCACTAGGGGAGCCTATCAATGCCCATCAGTGCTGCCTAATCAATGCCCATCAGTGTAGCCTATCAGTGCAGCCTATCAGTGCCGCCTCATCAGTGCCTATCAGTGCAGCCTATCAGTGCCTATTAGTGCAACCTCATCAGCACACCTCAGTAAAGGAGAAAAATTACCTGTTTACAAAACATATTTTTTTCTGTTTTTTTTTTGTTTGTTTAGCAAAAAAAAAAAACACAGTATTAAATACTGTAAATACCACCAAAAGAACGCTCTAGTTGTGAGAAAATGATAAAAATGTCATATGGGTACAGTGTTGCATGACAGTGCAATTTTGATTTAAAGCGTGAGAGCGTGCTAAAAATTGGCCAGGGCAGGAAGGGGGTATAAGTGCCCAGTAAGCAAGTGGTTAATTCTAAAGTCCCAGGGGCAGTAAACTTGCATTGGGGCACATAAGTCTGTATGCATTTTACATTTGAATTATGACTTTAAACTAATGAACATGTGATTTTTATATTTGTATAACAATACAGAAAGTCCTTCTAACCATACTGGGGCAATGAAGTTCAGATTTGGCTGTTTTTACAAGCCGGAAAAAAAAAAATCACTAATGTCTTGCCTAGAGAGTTTTGAATCTTTTGAAATAAAAACAATATTCAGTACAATATGTGTTGCATTTCTTTGCGGTTCCCACATTTTAAACAAAGGCAGCTTATTGAAAAATATATGTAATCACTCGGACTCGTCACTAATAGTAGGTCATGTGATAGCGCTTTCAGAAATGAATACTTATGAGTGTTAGAAAACACACAGTCCCATTCACACACATCCTTTGTTCACCTTTATTAAACTAACATCATTTTTCTAGTCCTGCTTATTATACATAACCCAATCATAGAATACTGAAAAGACTGGAAGGGATCTTATTACCATCCCTTCTCCGCCCCCTTCAAATAAACACACACAACCATTTTGGGGCATATTGATTAAAAGTGGACACATTTAAAGTAAACATTTTTTTTTTTCCAATTTGAAAAGAATAAAGCCCTGTACACACGATCTGATTTCCTATGGATTTTAAACCGATGGATTTTTCCATTGGAAATCCGATGAAGCTGACTTCCATCAGTCTTGCCTACACACCATCAGTCAAAAAACCGATCATCCCAAACGCCGTGATGTAAAACACTCAGACGAGCCGAGAAAAATTAAGTTCTATGCTTCTGAGCATGCGTCGACTTGATTCTGAGCATGCGTGGGTTTTTTCTCCAATGGAGTTCCACTAAGACGATAGTCATTTGCTATCGTTTTTTTTCCCATCGGATAAATGTAAAACATGTTCTATTTTTTAACACCGATGGAAAAAAGACCGATGGGGCCCATACACGATCGGTTTGTCCGATGAAAAAAGTCCAGTGGACTGTTTTCATCGGTAAATCCGATCGTGTGTACACGGCTTTAGAGAGAGTTATAACTGCTGTCTGGTTATTTTTTGCCACCTGTGTCCCATTGGGGAGATTTCCCTTCACTTCCTGTCCTGTAGCCACAACTGGAAGTGAGAGGAAATCCATCTAAAGTAAGGGAAATCTCTTTGTTGTCACCAAAACTAGTGTCCCTATTGGAAGAATTCCCCTCTTTTCTTGTTGTGGTGACAACTTAAAATTTGAGACTATTTTCACTTTTGGTGATACTGGTCACCAGGATGAATAGAGAAGGAGAATCTCTTGAATGGGAACACCAGACAGCAATACAATCTAGGCAGGTGTTCTAATCCCTCCACCATCAGAGATTTTCACCAATAGCCCTCTGTGTGAATGGAGCCCAACACAATTACTGAGAAATTAAATCCACATTTTGGGGGAAGGGCAGCAAATGAGATTGAATTGGGCAAATTTGTGTCCTTACCTTCTGTCTTAGAATCCATGGAAGAATTTTTAGAGGAAGTGGTTAAACAACTTGCCTACTGGGCACTTTCACCCCCTTCCTGCCCAGGCCAATATTCAGCTTTTAGCCCTGTCATACTTTGAATGACAATTGTGTGGTCATACAACTCTGTACCCGTATGACATTTTTTATCATCTTTTTGAGACAGATAGACTTTACTTTTGGTGGTATTTATTCACCACTGGGTTTTTTTAAATTTTTGCTAAATAAATGAAAAAAGTCATAGTTTGCTATAAAATTTAGCAAACAGGTCATTTTTCTCCTTCACTGATGTGCGCTGATGAGGTGCTATCACTTCTTGGCTCTGAAGAAGGGGGCTCGCTCCCGCAACGCGTCAGCCGTAGCTGTAAATATTTGTCATCTTGACTCTTTGATCATCTGCTCATACTTTTAATAAACCAGCCATTGGTAATGCACTAGGTCTGTGCTCCCTCTCTTTTTTCTTTTAATTTCCAGTCCTAAGAATACCAAATATTCTGAGGAGGGCAGCAAGATCTCTGGGCATCTTCCTTTTAAACGGAACACTCTGGTTGTGTTACCAAGAGACCAAACTTCTGAGTGCAGGAGACTGTTTTTCTTGTTTCGCTGATGAGGTGCGACTGATGGGCACTGATGAGATGGCACTGATGGGCACTAATAGGCTGCACTGATGGACACTGATGAGGAGGCATTGATGAGGCTGCACTGATAGGCGACACTGACAGACACTGATAGTTGGCACTGAAGTACACTGATAGGCAGCACTGATGGGTACAGATTGGTGGCACTGATGGGCACTGGTAGGTGGCACTGATGGGCACTGATGGGTGACACTAATGAGGAGGCACTGATGGGCGCTGATTGGCAGCACTAATGAGCACTGATTGGCAGCACCGGTGGGCACTGATAGGCAGCACTGGTGGGCACTGTTGGGACTGCATAGATTATCAGTGGCCTGGTTATCAGTGTAGATGTCCCTTTTACACAAGCCGGTTATCGGCTCTCCTCTCCTTATGCTGACAGCGTGAGGAAAGAAATGCTGATAACCGCCTTGTGTTTACATCGTGATCAGCTGTGATTGGACATTATATAATGCCCTCCCAGAACTGTCCAGCTGCACTGTAGCTGTCATTTGGCTATAGCGTGGTCGACAAGTGGTTAAGCTGCCAGGAGCTTCCCAAACCATTCTTCAGAATTTGGCATCATTTGCTGCTCTGTCATACTATATTATTTTGGGTTTCCATGGACTTCAGTAGGACTTCCAGTTCAGAAATGAAAAGTTTGGCTGAATTACAAGTCTATATAATAAAAACTAGGTGTGCATATAAAGCAAATGCCATGCAGCTTATATTAAAGGGCCTCATTATTCTGATGAGCCTAGGACAGCGTAGTGTCTAAATAGGGGCCTGCCGGAGGGCACAGACAATTTCATTATGACTCATGTGGGCACCCCTACACTATCCACACTTATTTGTCAGAGCTGCTGTGGAAATTCCACTGGGAATCCTATTGTCTGTGTGACGTCTGGTTGGATGCCCAAAGCTCCTTTGACCCTTTTGTAATATGCTGACAACAAATATAGACCATTATACTGAGGGACAGAAGAAAATAGAGAACTATCCTAAACCATTGGCAGGTGGTTTCTAATCCAACCGAGAAAGGGGAACAAAAAACGCCCAAACACGAAACGATAAAAGGGGAACGCCGTAAGTGATCTGGAAACTAAGCCACACTTTTCTCTAGAAACTTGCTGACCAGTGTGCTCTTTCACTATCTCTGCAATGGAAACATGGCCCAGATACTGTTATATAATTCACTTGTGATCTCTCCGTCATGAGGCTCAGACAGGAAGCTAATCAAAAGCCCATTCATTTACTACAGCTACAACTTTTTAGGAAACAAATTACTCACCAAGACGGGTTACGTGAATGCATGAATTAGCATTAGTACCATTAGTAATGCAATCTTGATTGTTGTAACTTTAGCTTTATTCATTTGTATAGTATCACCATATTTTTGGGGACTATATACAGTATCTCACAAAAGTGAGTACACCTCAGTCACATTTTTGTAAATATTTAATTCTATCTTTTCATGTGACAACACTGAAGAAATTACACTTTGCTACAATGTAAAGTAGTGAGTGTACAGCTTGTATAACTGTGTGAATTTGCTGTCCCCTCAAAATAACTCAACACACAGCCATTAATGTCTAAACCGCTGGCAACAAAAGTGAGTACACCCCTAAGTGAAATTGTCCAAATTGGGCCCAAAGTGTCAATATTTTGTGTGGCCACCATTATTTTCCAGCACTGCCTTAACCCTCATGGGCATGGAGTTCACCAGAGATTCACAAGTTGCCTCTGGAGTCCTCTTCCCCTCCTCCATGACGACATCACAGAGCTGGTAGATGTTAGAGACCTTGCGCTCCTCCACCTTCCATTTGAGGATGCCCCACAGATGCTCAATAGGGTTTAGGTCTGGCAACATGCTTGTCCAGTCCATCACGTTTACCCTCAGCTTCTTAGCAATGCAGTGGTCATCTTGGAGGTGTGTTTGGGGTCGTTATCATGTTGGAATACTGCCCTGCGGCCCAGTCTCCGAAGGGAGGGGATCATGCTCTGCTTCAGTATGTCACAGTACATGTTGGCATTCATGGTTCCCTCAATGAGCTGTAGCTCCCCAGTGCCGACAGCACTCATGCAGCCCCAAGACCATGACACTCCCACCACCATGCCTGACCGTAGGCAACACACACTTGTCTTTGTACTCCTCACCTGGTTTCCGCCACACGCCATCTGAACCAAATAATTTTATCTTGGTCTCATCAGACAACAGGACGTCGTTCCAGTAATCCATGTCCTTAGTCTGCTTGTCTTCAGCAAACGGTTTGCGGGCTTTCTTGTGCATCATCTTTAGAAGAGGCTTCCTTCTGGGATGACAGCCATGCAGACCAATTTGATGCAGTGTGTGGCGTATGGTCTGAGCACTGATAGGCTGACCCCCCCACCCCTTCAACCTCTGCAGCAATGCTGGCAGCACTCATACATCTATTTCCCAAAGACAACCTCTGGATATGACGCTGAGCATGTGCACTCAACTTCTTTGGTTGACCATGGCGAGTTCTGAGTGGAACCTGTCCTGTTAAACCGCTGTATGGTCTTGGCCACCGTGCTGCAGCTCAGTTTCAGTGTCTTGGCAAACTTCTTATAGCCTAGACCATCTTTATGTAGAGTAATAATTCATTTTTTTAGATCCTCAGAGAGTTCTTTGCCATGAGGTGCCATGCTGAACTTCCAGTGACCAGTATGAGAGAGTGAGAGCGATAACACCAAATTTAACAAACCTGCTCCCCATTCACACCTGAGACCTTGTAACTCTAACGAGTCACATGACCCCGGGGAGGGAGAATGGCTAATCGGGACCAATTTGGACATTTTCACTTAGGGGTGAACTCACTTTTGTTGCCAGCAGTTTAGACATTAATGGCTGCGTGTTGAGTTATTTTGATACAGCAGTAGAATTTTGAATAGAAATTCTTTTGAAAGCCCATAAAATTTCGTCCAGACCTGCAACTTGAATGGAATCCCAGATGTATTAAAACAGTTTATTTTGTACCTTGTACATGAGCATTACAATATGTAACCATTTACCATTTTAGTCCCTCGAATGTTCTCATCGCTACAGTCCAAAACAATCATTGTTTTAACCCCACTAACCATTAGATTCACACAGTGCCTGATTGCCGCCGAGCTCCGTTCCCTGCGACGTTACGACGCACGGGGACGGAGATTGGAGCCAAATTCAAAAAAGTTAAAACACACAATACACATACAGTATACTGTTATCTTACAGATTACAGTACTGTATAAAATAATTACACATCCCCTTTGTCCCTAGTGGTCTGTCCAGTGTCCTGCATGCACTTTTATATTATAAAAACCATTCTTTCTGCCTGGAATTTGGAGATTGTCCATAGCAACCAAAAAGTGTCCCTTTACATCAAAAGTGGTTTTAGACCGGCTAGAAAACAGCGATAATAAATTAGAATCACTCGCAGAATTGAACTATAGTGATTTGTGGGGAAATTCGTCATCAAACACTGAAAAACACTTTTATTATTATTATATTATTATTTGTTATAATTATTTTATAGTTATTTATTATATTATAATTTATGATTTTTTTTTTCTTTTTTTACTTTATCATACCCGGGATGTCTACTAGACTCTGGTTTGGACAGATTTAAGTGAGTTATTCCTAAGAATTACAGGCCTACCATATAAAACGCTAAATTTCCATGCAGAATAATGGTACCGTTTTCAGCACCTAAAATCTGAAATAATCATACCGCCAGGGAGGTTAACTACCAATAGCCTAGTTACCCCAAAAATGACAGCATCACCTAAAGTATCAGGCCAATACCTTAAAGTGGAAGTAAAACCCTCCTATCGTTTTCAGCCAAGGAAGCTGCCATCTTGACCTCCGTTTAAACTACAACTGCCATTATGCTGCACATGTGATCAGTTATGACACCAGCCATTGGATGGTTTGACAGTTTGGTTGAGAGTGCAACCAATGGGAGTGTTACATTTCCGGCACGTGCCGGAAATTTAACTGTTTTTTAAACTATTAAATGGATGGGTTTACTTCCGCTTTAACTCCATTGACAACTGGTAACAGTGCAGTGCGGATCTGTAGTGACAAAAACTTGCATTTCCATTATGCACTAAAACAGGTTAAAGGAGAATAATTAATACAAACGTTTTTCACATTTATTGATTTGGTTTTAGACATAGTGATGTTTTAAAAATGTATTTTTCAGTCAATACGATAGTTTATACAGCGGCGTGATGTTGAGAGCGGATAATAAAGCCCGGTGTATTACAAAAGGATTACTCTGAATGCCATCGCTCACCAGAAGGTGGCCACAGAAAACATCTCCCAGCACTCAGCACAGACACAGGGAGGCCATCGTATCCTCCGTCAATGGGATTTATTGATTTTCTACTCATTAGTACATTGGCAGAATTGAATAGTTTTATAGACTGCCATAAACATTATTTACAGACACATATGAGCTATTTCACTGATCTCCAGAATATTTACACCAATTTGTATATTAAAATCTATAAATATGACATATAACAATAGGTAACATTTATTCACTTAAATAAAATACAGTTTTTTTATGTGGAAATAGTCAGTAAATCATATGCCATAAGTCATCTTCCATCTTACATTGTAGGGATCATGTTGCAAAAAAAATAACATTTATAAGAGAATTATTTATGTAAGAAGTAGAATGCACTGCTACCACATTTCATATCTTTGTCCGACATTAACCCTAGATCTGATTGTATGTGGCCGTCTTTATAAAGATTACGTAGAGCATGACAAGGAGTATTTGGTTAGATTATTAAAAATACAAGGAAACAGAAAACAGAAAAAAATCCCTAAGTGCTCAACCACACCTCAACAGGCAAAGATGGAATTTAAATAAAACACACATAATAAATAATGAATAATAAAGTTAAAATAATCATATCACACTGGTATAGAGTGACCATCATAAAACATGCAAAGAGATTATAAATGATATATACATTATTATAAAATAGAGTGACAGAGTCCTCACCTGTCAAACAACCTCCGCAGGAAAAGGTAGCATTAGTGTTTCGAAACAGCCACTGTCCAGAGTCCAAGGCCTGCTCAATGGAGAGCCACCCCCTGGGAAATGACATCACAGTAGTGCAGGAACACATTTCAGGAAGAACCTCCCCTTCCTCAGCCTGCCTAGTGGATTACCTCTACTCCTATAGTTAAATAATATACTACACTAGTTAAAGAATATGCTACATTTTCAAATTCCTGATATGTGCCTGCTATACCATGTACTTGGATGGAAAAAAGTATCCTGTCCTCTTTGTATTGCTTCCTTTTTGTGAAATCCCTAGTGATCCTGCCAGTCCCTATGCTTTCCAATCAAAAACTGACTACATTTGGAGGAGAGCACAGTGTGGTCAGTTTCCTGGGTGTGATGAGAAATCAGCCTGCTTGCCTCTATTGATCAGACTTGTTCTGATACACCACCCCACTCCTCCCCCCTTGCACAGCCATTCACTGGGAAGACCAGTGTGATGCTGTTTCTCCTTTCCTAGCTCTCTGAGATACTCATGCAGCTGAGGACAGAGGTCATGTGATCACTTATGAAGAAGGGGAAAAATGTTTTAATAAAGTTATTTTTTTTATATGTATACACAAATGTTTTGCCTTTCATCTCTATTTTAAACTGAATGGGTTGTTTTACATGGCGAGGGTTTACATATACTTTATATCATCACCCCAATAGAGAATCAGAGCAAGGGGATGGAAGCAAACTGTATTACTTAACTTTAGTGCAAAAAAGCAATGTCCTAGGTCACATCGTTTGGCAGGTTACAGATCCACAGTCACCTAAAGGAAGGTTAACCTTGTGTAAGCATTAAGACCAACTAACATGAAGCTTGCACACAGTTTGACTGCAAGAGCAACTAAATGATGACAGAGCACAATGAAGCAAGTATAAATGGGTCAGTAGTAGGCTTTAAAGAGACTCTCTCCCTTTGCCCGGCATTGGCAATGTGACAAAGTGTCTTCAACTGGTATTCAGCATTAAAGTAAACCTATAACCTAGTAAAAGAAATTAAAGTTAGGCTTAATCTGTATAGCAGGCACCCTATAGTGCCCAATGCTTCACCTGTTTGTTTGTCCAATGGGTATGGTCTGAATCTGAGGGTCTCCTGCCACCCAAAATGTTGTGTTCATTGCCAAATCAGCCAGTCACCAGGTTGACCGTCACATATGTTCGAACCCTGTCCTAAACAATAGTGTTCCTAGCAGTGGAGGCTGATGCTAAACTTTTTTTTGTGGGGGGGGAGGCAAACAAACCCCTCCAGGTCCGCACTCACCCCACAAATGGAGCCCTCCAGTGGTCAGGGCTCCCCGGATAACTGGCACCGTGGCCTCCCTGGCTTCCACCCAGCTAACCCGGTCTTCTTTAGATCAACCTCCTGTCCTGATTGGCTGGGAAGAGAAGCTGGAAACCGATGGTGAATATTGATTCGTTAGTGTAGCAATACCCTCTTCAGGGCCGCTGGTTAGTTTTGGGTTTTGCACGTTACCTCTTCAGCTGCGTTGTCCGGGTAGGAAAGTCTGTAGTAATGCAATGTCCACACAGATGTAAAACCTCAAACAGTCAGGCTTTATTTTTTTTAGATGCATTAAACGTTGAGAAGTAGAAGGTATAGAAGAGTAGGGGAAGGTTCAGGCACTCGCCACTAAAAGTTGACAAAGGTAGAAGTTCAA
Organism: Rana muscosa; assembly: GCA_029206835.1. Taxonomy (NCBI): domain Eukaryota; kingdom Metazoa; phylum Chordata; class Amphibia; order Anura; family Ranidae; genus Rana; species Rana muscosa. The sequence continues at coordinate 421,339,879 of CM055127.1, read as the reverse complement.
AGTCACTCACCACTCTCAATGTTAGAGCGGGTATTGGTCACCCGGATAGTCCCCTCTCACATGGCCTAGCAGCGGGGATGACTCACGAATCAGCAACCGGACAGTCTCTGCCACAGACTGTCCAAGAGAAAGAAGGTCTCTGCCACAGACCTGTTTAAATGCACAAAGTCTCTGCCACAGACTTGTCTCAAAGTGAGCAAATTGATAATCCAGGAATCCTCTGCCACAGGATTTCAAAGTCCCAAACTTCCAGCCATACAGTTTAAAGAGCCTTTAAGCCATTTCGGCGAACTGCAGGGCTTGTAGCCTAATGGATCCCTCCTTAATGAAGTTGCCAGGCCTCTCCTGAGACAGCAGTATTTTGCCGGTCTGCTCCGGGCAAATCCTCCCCTGGTCTCCTTCATCAAGATGTTTCCTGTCCATTTAAATGGACAACTTGGGATCCCTTCTCTGGATATAGGCCCCAGCCAGACTAGCTGGGCCTACTAAGTAGTGATGCAGCCTCGGACCAACGTGGCCCCGAGACCAGAACCACACACACACACCTCGCGCCCAGAGGGCTGCGGGGCGAGAACCGAACCCAAACAATGGCGTCTCCCCTCCCAGCAGGCACAGCGGGTTCACCACTCCCACTATACCACTGCCGAGAAGGGTCACTCAATGCACCATGATCTGCCCGTGTTCCAACAGGTGCCTGAGGTGGTAACGCCACCTACAGGCAAAAAGGGAAATCACTACCAGGCAAACCATAACTGAGACAGAGGCGAATTTAAATATAATCATCAACCATCTGAGCCCAACTACTGGCTCAGACATCCCTCTAAATTTGAATAGCGTTCCAACCATTTGGGATGGGCGCTACATTAGTATCACAAGTGGGAGGGTTCTTGGTGCAGTGCTCTGCGCCCCGAAGGACAACCTTTTTACAAGTCAATTAGAGCCTCAGTCTCTAATCATGTGCTTGTAAAAAAAAATGACAGACGTCACATAAAGCTATTAGTCCAGCTCCCCGCATGCAAACTAGGGGGGCGGCGCCCTTGCGCCCCTTATGGACCGGCCGCCACTGGTCCCTAGATTAATTTTAGCGGTGCTGGGCTGTAGTCAGCCTAAATATGGATTGTTATAGTTCTTCTTTAATTTGATTTTTCCTAAGCACAGTTCATTGTTTGCTTCTGGTTGCTGTTGGGGAGTGTCCCTGGCAATAGAGCAAGAAGATACAATAATTCTGGGTTACATTTGGGGTGACCATCTGGATGCTTTCTTCCCCCTGCACTGCTGCCAGCAGCTAAGGTTGTGTGCTTAAGGCCAATGCCTTCCAGACCTGCTGCCTGAGGAAGGCTTTTGATAGAGGCCTGGATCAAAGGCCTAAGGAATCTGGGACTACTTGGATTTGAGTTCCAGGGATAAAAATGCTGCTGCCGAAGAGTGTGCTGGATAGCTAGGTAGATGTGATGCCGCATACACACAACCGTTTTTAATGATGAGAAAAATGCAATTTTTTAAATGGAAAAAATTGGAACATACTCTAATTTTCTCGTCGTTTTTCACATCGTCGTTTTTCTCGTCATGAAAAACGGGCGTGTGCAGGCTTTAACGACGTGAAAAAAATGCGCATGCTCCAAATCAAGTATGTTCTGGTAAAACTAGCGTTCGTAATGGAGATAGCACATTCGTCACGCTGTAACGGACTGAAAAGCACGAGGCTGAAAAGCGCAAATCGTCTCTCACCAAACTTTACTAACTTGAAGGGTGGCGCCATCCGAATGGAACTTCCCCTTTTTAGTGCCATCGTACGTGTTGTACGTCACCGCGCTTTGCTCGAACATTTTTTTCCACGATAGTGTGTAGGTAAGGCAGGCTTGAGAAGAATCACGTCGAGAAAAATGCCGTTTTTTTCAATGACATTAAAAACGGTCGTGTGTACGCGGCATAAGTGCCAAAAAACATTGCAGGAGGTTCTGGAGGCTTATCTAAGTGGGGAAGTGTACTGCCTAAAAACTGCTGTAGTCTAAGGCCCCATGCACACGAGACGCTGTTATTTGCTGTTAAACGCGCGTTCAGAGGCAGTTGGACACTTTTTTCAACTGCTCCTGAACCCATTCAATGTTATCCTATGTGTCCATGCACACCATTTCGTTTATTGCCGTTTTTAGGCAGTTGCGTTTAACCTCGTTTTTCCAGAAGCAAAAAAATGGGTTCAGACGCAAAAGTTTTCCACGTTTCAGACGCAAAACGCGGCTAAACGCGGCAAAACGCGGTACCGGCGTTTTGCCGCGATTTCGTTTATTAGCGTTTTTAAAGGTGACCTATTTTTTTACATTAGAAATCTCAAAAATGATGGCAAATGATGAAAAACCATCAAAAAAATATGAAAAAAAACTGTAATTGCTTGCATTGCACTGTAGACAATCTACAACTTGTGGCAGGTGACGTGGCAAGTGGACAATCCACAACTTGTGGCAGGTGATGTTGCCAGGTGACGTGGCAGGTGGAAATCCACAAATTGTGGCAGGTGACGTGGCCAGGTGACGTGGCAAGTGGACAATCCACAACTTGTGGCAGGTAACGTGGCCAGGTGACGTGGCCAGGTGACATGGCAGGTGACGTGGCAGGTGGACAATCCACAAATTGTGGCAGGAGACGTGGCAGGTGACGTGGCAAGTGGACAATCCAAAACTTGTGGCAGGTGACGTGGTCAGGTGACGTGGCATGTGACGTGGCCAGGTGACATGGCAGGTGATGTGGCAGGTGACGTGGCAAGTGGACAATCCACAACTTGTGCCAGGTGACGTGGCCAGGTGACGTGGCAGGTGGAAAGCCACAAATTGTGGCAGGTGACGTGGCATGTGACGTGGCCAGGTGACATGGCAGGTGACGTGGCAGGTGACGTGGCAAGTGGACAATCCACAACTTGTGGCAGGTGACGTGGCCAGGTGACGTGGCATGTGACGTGGCCAGGTGACATGGCAGGTGATGTGGCAGGTGACGTGGCAAGTGGACAATCCACAACTTGTGGCCAGGTGACGTGGCAGGTGGAAATCCACAAATTGTGGCAGGTGACGTGGCCAGGTGACGTGGCAGGTGTTGTGGCCAGGTGACGTGGCAAGTGGACAATGCACAACTTGTGGCAGGTGACGTGGCCAGGTGACGTGGCCAGGTGACGTGGCAAGTGAACATTCCACAACTTGTGGCAGGTGACGTGGCAGGTGACATGGCCAGGTGACGTGGACAGGTGATGTGGCAAGTGGACAATCCACAACTTGTGGCAGGTGACATGGCCAGGTGACGTGGCAGGTGACGTGGCAAGTGGACAATTCACAACTTGTGGCAGGTGACGTGGCAGGTGACGTGGCCAGGTGACGTGGCAAGTGGACAATGCACAACTTGTGGCAGGTGACGTGGCCAGGTGATGTGGCCAGTGGACAATCCACAACTTGTGGCCAGGTGACGTGGCAGGTGACGTGGCAAGTGGACAATCCACAGCTTGTGGCAGATGATGTGGCAAGTGATACGCTAAATACAAGTACACTGCTGCTCTCTCAGCTGCTGGTCTCCCAAAATGGCTGAAATGGTTAAATAATAATGTTTTTTGAGCTTAGGGAGGGTCTTATGATGTTTCTTAACTAAACGCCTATAGACGCAAACGCGGTAAAACGCGGTAAAACGCCGCTAAAATCGCGGCAAAACGGGCGTTTTTAAACGCCGGTTTTAGCCTTTAGGCCTCATGCCCACGGGCGTTTTTTCAGCCGCGTTTTTGAGCGTTTTTTACAGCTTAAAAACGCCTGTCCATGTTAGTCTATAGCTTCATGCCCACCTAGGCGTTTTTGAGCTGTAAGGCCTCATGCCCACTGGCGTTTTTACAGCTGCGTTTTTTGCAGCTTAAAAACGCCTGTCCATGTTATTGTAAATATATATTTTTTTTTTTTTGAAAAAAAAAAAAAAAAAAAAACGTCGGAGCTAAAAACGCGACCACGCGTTAGTGCGCGTTTTTTGCGCGTTAGGGCGCGTTAGTGCGCGTTTTTTCCTGCCAAATTCTGACGCTGAGGAACGCACTGGCCCTGGGTTTTTTTTACAGCTTACAAACGCCTATGCTCTTTACAGCTCAAAAACGCCTAGGTGGGCATGAAGCTATAGACTAACATGGACAGGCGTTTTTAAGCTGTAAAAAACGCTCAAAAACGCGGCTGAAAAAACGCCCGTGGGCATGAGGCCTAAAGAGCATAGGCGTTTGTAAGCTGTAAAAAAAACCCAGGGCCAGTGCGTTCCTCAGCGTCAGAATTTGGCAGGAAAAAACGCGAGCGTCAAAAAACGCGCAAAAACGCGCACTAACGCGCACTAACGCGCGGTCGCGTTTTTAGCTCCGACGTTTTTTTTTTTTTTTTTCAAAAAAAAAATATTTACAATAACATGGACAGGCGTTTTTAAGCTGCAAAAAACGCAGCTGTAAAAACGCCAGTGGGCATGAGGCCTTAAAAACGTGTGTTCAGCAGAGTTTGCACCGGCGTCTCGTGTGCATGGGGCCTAAAGAGTACAGAGTGCCGGTTCCATCTTAAAGACCCTTCTTCTGTGTTGACTCTAAGTTAGGAGTCTGCTTTTTTGGTCATTTTCAGATTTCCTCTTTCCTAATCCCTTTCTGTGGTCCTGTAATACACATGCCTTTGCCATTACCAACTTTCAAATATTACCATTCAATCACATTTTCAATCACAACATCAATCAATGTTGTAGCAATTCCTACTTGAATACCATGAGATTGACTTGTTCTGAAATGGAATATGAAATTGGTCATTAAAGCGGAGGTTCCGCGGTCCATATATATATTTTTTCTATGCATTCTATGCTACAATGTATGCATTTGAATTACTCACTTCTCCCGCGCTGTTAAACATCCCCTGTCCGTTTTGCGAATAAATAACACTTGATAAAACATTTCCTGTATTTCCCATTTTGCTTGTGGGCATCTTGATGCCCACAAGCATATTCTTCCAGGTAGCGATGAATGCTTGTCTCCCGGCATTCATCGCTGTATCTCGCGCGTGCGGCGTGCGCAGCCGTCAACACTTCCTTGTTGCCATCACAACGGGCAAAATACACCTGCGTGCCTTTATTTATGTAGCGGGTATGTGTTTTTCTGTTTGAATCTGGTGGGGAAACTGTGAGGTATGGTTCCCTGGGGCCCACCGGGTGGCGCTGTCACTTTGGGCCCGGGGTTGAGCCATCGTTACAGTGTCGTATCTCTTTTGGCCTCTCTCGGCGGGTGTATGGTGGGGCGGGGAACCCGCCGTGCTTGCTGGGAGAGGGTATAAAGGGGCGGCCATTTTTGGGGGCGGGAGTCGAGTCCCAGGCACCTTCAGCCTGAGGGCCGTGGTTCATGTCGGGAGTCTAGGCGGCCTAGGCCTAGAGGACGTTTGGAGGTCGTGTTACATCACAGGCACCTTTAGCCTGGGGTGAGGTACTTGGATGGAGGTCTGGGACTGAGTGTCCCGGACTAAGTCTCCGCGAGGGATGGACTTCCCAGGGGACCCGGGAGTGGGTACCAGAATCCAGTGGCGTAAGGGACCGGAAGGGGTACTTACCTGAAGACCTGGTGCAGCAAATTGCCAGTGACAGGTGAGCCTCCGGAGACCGCCCGGAGGGATGTCTTCCTCGATTGGGAGCAGGAATCTACTTCTAGGAAGGAAGTAAGAGAGTTTATTGTGCCTGGGCCTACTCGCATCCACTCCCCCTTGTCTGTTCTGTTCGTTGAGGGAGTCCAACTGATTGTGTTCACTTTTACATTGAGAAGAATAAAGGAGTGTTGGACTTTATTGGTGTGGGGCTCATTTACTGGCAGACACTGTTCAAGAAACCAGGAGGAGGCTCCAGATGCAGAACACCGACCCGAAGGTAAAAGAGGATTGTCTCCCACTACACACACATCTGCAGTGGGAACATTGGCGTGGTGACCCCACACTCTCTCCTCCAAGGTACCCCTAGACAAAGAGCCAGAGACAGAAGAATTGATGCAAGAGGGAGAGAGTGGAGGCCGCTACATTTAAAATGGCGGAATTAGATCCGCCCTCGTCACGTGACCGGGTAGACGAGTCACGTGACGATTAAATTATCGTGATGTTTGCAAGGAAGGCCTTACTATATTACTCCTGGGAAGCAGGACAGTTTTCTTCCAGGAGACATTGCAGGACAATAGCACAGCAAAGGACACGCCTACTCCCGCGGGAGGAAATCCCGGAAGTAGGAATGAAGAAAGAAGAATAAAGAAAACTGCACAGAAAAAAAAAAAAGGTTAGTCTTTTGTTTATATTCATGCTAAGAGGGACTGTTGACAGCAAACTTTAAAATGTGGGTGAACCTCCGCTTTAACAACATTATTATAACTGAAACTATACAACAAAGTCACTTCGCTACCCCATATAAAAACCTTGAAATCATGAGTATGTAAACATGATAGCTCACCCTTTAGGATCATAACCTTAGCGTAACAAACATCATAATCGCTTGACAATACAATGCCGCCTTTCTGGCAACAGCTTACCCCAATTTTGCTGGAACATTTTTTTGACGATCACATTACAGCAGACGACATTCTTAAAAAAAAAATGAGCTTCTGTACAAGTGTAGATAGTTAGCTGTTGACGTAACACGACTCAGTATGACAGTTACATGTCCGTATTTACGCCACATTGATTTCATGTCTAATTTGTAGCCCGTACAAGCACGTCATGTATTTAAAGCATCTTATCTTTTTTTTTAAATGAGCTGTCATACAGATTAAAGAGCCGATTATGCTGGCTGTGATGGTTTTAGGAAGACACTAAAATGGAGATTCTATTTAAAGGACCAGTAAGCATGCAAGTATTACAAGTTGCTTTGGGGAAAATTCATTCTTTCCACTCAGAGTCAGAAACATTGCCTGGAGGTTTCAGAAGCTTGTCAGAAATGAAGACATAAGAGTTAAAGCTGTGATTGTGGATGAAAGATTTCCTTTTTTTTTGTATCTACAGTAGACTTCCTGTTTTTAAAGGGTAAGTCAGCTTGAAAATTATTTCACAGTTTTGGGTACACACCAATGGGTGAGGGATGCTGGAGAGTGGATTCCCTTACTAATACCCTGGATCTGGTCCTCTGCCATTAACTTGAAATGGACCCAGCATCAGATGTATTTTTTCAAGTGCATGCATACTAATGCCGCGTACACACGATCGGAATTTCCGACAACAAATGTTTGATGTGAGCTTTTGGTCGGATATTCCAACCGTGTGTAGGCTCCATCGGACATTTGCTCTCGGAATTTCCGACAACAAATGTTTGATAGCTGGTTCTCTATTTTTCCGACAAGAAAAGTTCTTGTCGGACATTCCGACTGTGTATAGCCATTTCCGACGCACTAAAGTGCTGCGCATGCTCAGAATCAATTCGACGTATGCTCGGAATCATTGTACTTCATTTTTCTCGGCTCGTCGTAGTGTTGTACGTCTCTGCGTTCTTGATCATCGGAATTTCCGAGCAACATTTGTGCGACCGTGTGTGTGCAAGACAAGTTTGAGCCAACATCCGACGGAAAAAAAACACAGTTTTGTTGTCGGAAATTACGATCGTGTGTACGCGGCATAAGTAATGTATTAGTGTGGGTTTTATTACATCTTACAGAGATCACAATACTTCCCTTGACAATGCTTTCATCTGCCCCTACTCTCCAGAAGTATGGAGCCACCTCTGTACAGGGTCACCATCTACATCCTGGACTGAGATACTGTAGCCTTTTATCTTATGACTTGCTACAAACTTATACGGTCACAGGCTAATCGTTGGGAAGGAGGTGGCTAAAGCTGGCCATAGCCTGCTCCAATTTGAACCATCGGTTGCCCTGCCTACACTACCCGGCTCAACAAACTTTAATTACTGTACCAGAAAAAAAAGATGGAGGGGAGAATCTATGGATTTCACTTGTTCGGTCTGCTGGGCTGTACAACAGATATTTGTCCATTGTCTCTTCCCTTCACTTGGTGAGCTCTTGAACCTCAGAAGCTAGCTACCAGTAATATTTGACTTTTATTCCTTCTCAGAACTCTTCTATGTTCCACTTAAGCCCAAAATTCCAATGTAGGTGCCTCAGTGGCCAACAGAGAAGGTGGACTGATAGGTGGTGGGGGGGGGGGGGGAGAGTTATCACCTAAGACAGGGGTCTCCAAACTTTCTAAACAAAGGGCCAGTTTACTGTCCTTCAGACTTTAGGAGGGCCAGACTGTGGTCAGTGGCAGTGGAAAGGGTCCTACCGTCAGTGGGAAAAAATATTGCCCCATTGTTTGTTTTAGTGAGAATAATTGTGCCCCATTATTGGTGTCATTGAGAGGAATTGTGCCCCATCATTGATATCATTGGACCCCATTTTTGGTGTCAGTGGGAGGAATCATGCCCCATCATTGGTGTCATTGGGAGGAAATGTGCTCTCTTCATTGGTGTCAATCAGATGAATTATGCCCCATTGTTGTTATCAGTGGATGAAATAGTGCCTCAAGGGCCAGATAAAAGCAAGCAAAGGGCCGCATCTGGCCCCCGGACCGCAGTTTGGAGACCACTGACCTAAGAGAAAGACATTGATTTTGGGTTGACTTTGCTTTTAAAACCCTCTCTTTATGAGTGATTAAAGCACCTTTTGGGCTTTAGCTATGTCTAGTCCTGTATTTAGCCATTTTTATGGCTAAACCAATTCAGATGGCTAAACCAATTTTATTATTTTCACATGCTCAAATCCAAGCAAACCATATCCGTCCCCAAATCACAAGGCCTCTAGAATTAAAAGATGATAAAGTTGTTGTTTTTTTAATATGCCTTATGATAGTTGCTCAAAGGTTTCTCAAATTTGTATTTTTAGTAAGAAAAATATAATTACTGTATTAGTGAATTCAAACACAATAATCTAAAAAAAAAAACTATGCGTTTTTGTGAGCAACAAAAGTATGCGCAACTGTAAATAAGAAACTTACACTAAAAACTTTTACTACTTCATCTGTTTAGCTTAAAACAACGATATTGCTAAAAAAAGTATTTCTAGGATTCTAACTTGGGCCTCTTCTTTTATGAATGTAGCAAAAAAAATAAAAAATTCATCCATTTGTTGGATAGGACAGAAAAAATGTTGTTTTTTTCCTTGTGTGTGATTGGGTAATCATTGTAAAGTGAGTCTAAGCTCTTGAGCAACCGCACATGCAAAGTGCACAGTCTATTTGCCTTTAGTAAATCAACCCCTGTGTTTTGAAGGCCAAACTCTGCCCCGTCCATCCTGAAGAAGAAAAGAAAGAAACAGAATGTTTGGACTCAAAGGATAGCGAGGATATTGGGGTTTATTTACTAAAGGCAAATCCACTACAAGTGCACTGGAAGTGCAGTCGCTGTGGATATGAGGGGAAGATTTGAAATGAGGGGAAGCTCTGCTGATTTTATTATCCAATCATGTGCAAGCTAAAATGCTGTTTTTTATTTTCCTTGTAGCGCAAAGTAGATTTGCCTTTAGTAAATAACCCCAAACTGTATACTTTGCATGTGCAGTTGCTCCAGAGCTTAGTAAATGAGGTAAAGCTTTACTTTACAAAGAATACCCAATCACATGCAAGAAAAAAAAAAAAAACATGCATTTTTGCTTGCACTTGATTGGATGATGGAAGTCAGCAGAGCTCCCCCTCATTTACTAAGCTCTGGAGTAACTGCACTTTCAAAGTTCACAATCTTTTTGCCTTCATTAAATTAGGCCTGGTTCACACCTATGCATTTTTTTTTTTTTTTTTGTGCGTTTTCAGTTTTGCAGAAGCACACTTCAGTCCATTTAACATGGTTTCCTATGGATGTAGTTCACATCTGTGCATTTTATGGAAAGGGCCAGGGACTTTTTTCTGGTTTTTGATTCCATAGACTTCAATGGATCAAAAACGTGCATTGAAAAAGGCAAAATGCACCTGGAATATGCAAACTGCAACCCGCATAGGTGTGAATCAGGTCTTAACTCCAATAATCTCATCATCCTTTGAATCCACACATATTCTGTCCTTCTTTCCTTATTCAAGCCCTGAGAATAAGGTAAACTTTGGCTCCCAAATTGGAGTTTATATAGTATTTGTGTTTGAAATAAACTTATCCTCTTGGACTTGAATATTATGATGTGGCACTTCAGTTTTAGATCTGTTTGTCTCTACTTGTCAAATGACTGACCTTGATAACTGTTTCCCAGTTTCTGTGTGTAATCTGAGGTCAGACAGTCATAACTGTGACACTTCAGGTGACCTCCCACAACTGTTTTTTTTTTTTTTTAAACTGGCAGTCAGACAAAGCAAAATAAAGTTAACTTTAAAGTAGAACTAAAGCTACCATATTTACCCCCTTTCCAATGGTCTTTAGTTTACGAGGGGTCCCTTGCCGAAGCCAACATTTTTTTCCCTGGCTCTTTTCAGGTGTCAGTCTTTGACAGTCTTGATTGGCCAGTGCGGGATGATGTACCTCCTGCGCATGCACAAGAGTCAGTCATCCCGACACGCAGGGACCATGCCAACAATGTAAACTGAGCTGCACAAGTGAAGCTAAATTTACATGCCACAGAAGACTGCAAGCAAATAAGTACGTTTATTTTATTGCTTGCCTGTTTTTTTTTTTTTTATGTTGCCTTTTGTTTCATTTAATAAGTAAAGCAGGTATAATAATTCAGTTTGAATGCTGAATATTCAAATTTATGCATAAACTCTAGGGATGCAACTGATCAAAAAACTCACGGTTCGGATCGTTCCTCGGATCAGAGTCACGGATCGGATCATTTTTCGGATCAGCAAAAAAAAAAAAAAAAAGACAAGTCAAATAAACATAAGTTTTGTCTTTTTGTTTATTAACACTTTTATATTATTTTAAAATACGACTTATAACACGCACAGGCGTATAACACGCACCCTAACTTTAAGAGGGAAGTTTCAGTAAAAAAAACTTTCCACAGCCCCCTGCGTATAACACACAGGCACAGTTTACCCTCTATTTTCAGGGTAAAAAAGTGAGTGTTATACGCCAATAAATACAGTATATAAAATCAACTTATGTGCACAAGGCAGTCAGGGAAGGCAGGGGAGCTCACCTAGGCCGCCGCCGGGTGGAGCAAGATGGCCGCCGCTCCAGGAGGTAGGCAGACGTCGTGGCCTGTCCCAAGGCAGGTGTAGGCTGCGGATGTGCTGCGGGAGCGCTCTCAGGCACTCCGGAGGCTGATCCAGGACCAGGAGGGGAGCGAACTCCAGGAAAATCAGGCCAGGAAAGCTTGTTGCGGTGTCTCGTCACATTCGGCTCCCCATCACAGATTGCTCCGGAAGTGACGTTCCGTCGCCACCATCTTGCTACACCCCACACTCCTGCACAGTAATGATAGAGTGAGAAGGGGGCAAGCGGAGTTTTAGATTTCACAGTTATTTTCAACACAAAACTGAGCTTATATGCTTAAAGCGGAGGTTCACACAAAAGTGAACCTCCGCTTTTTGGAACCCTCCCCCCCTCCGGTGTAACATTTAGCACCTTTCAGGGGGGAGGGGGTGCAGATACCTGTATAAAACAGGTATTTGCACCACTTCCGGGTATAGACTCCCGCGGGAGTCCCGCCCCTTCGCATCCCCCCCTCCCCCGCTGTGTTCTGGGAAACACACGGCTCCCAGGACACAGCGGTGACCAGTGAGGACGGCGCAGCGCGACTCGCGCATGCGCAGTAGGGTACCGAGCAGTGAAGCCGCATCACTTCACTTCCCGATTCCCCCACCGAGGATGGCGGTGGGGGAAGCCGAGAGCCGACGTCGCGGGCGACCTGGACAGGTAAGTGTCCATTTTTTAAAAGCTGCAGTATTTGTAGCTGCTGGCTTTTAAAAAAAAAATTCCGGTGAACCTCCGCTTTAAATACAGTATTTGGAAATCCGATGGACTGTTTAGATGTTAAATTTTAACAGCAGCAGCCAACCTGCTGACCTTACATGGTTGCTAATGTGACAGACCACCTCTGATTTTCACATTTAACATTTAAACAGTCCGTCGGATTTACAAATACTGTATTTAAGCATGTAAGCTCCGTTTTGTGTTGAAAATAACCGTGAAATCGAAAACTCCGGTGGGTGTAACAAGATGTCCGCTTGCCCACTTCTCACTCTATCATTACTGCGCAGGAGTGTGGGGTGTAGCAATATGACGGCGACAAAACGTCACTTCCGGAGCAATCTGTGATGGGAAGCCGAATGTAACGAGACAGCGGCCGCCGCCGGGAGGACCAAGATGGCCGCCGCTCCGGGAGCTAGGCCAAAGCCGCGGCCTTTCCTATGGCCGATGCAGGACCGGGAGGCCCGCGGATCACGGGTGTGCCGACCCGAAGGTGTTGATCCGTACGGATCATGGATCAATGAGGATCTCTTGCACTCCTAATAAACTCAGTCATGATTGTTTTTCTATTAATCAGAATTTTATGAAGACAGATTCAGCAGGATTTGCTTGTCTGTAACTGAATAGAACTGCCAATGGGTACGGTATAGTACCTTAGAACACACTGGCTACTAAACCTATCCAAAAAAAAAATACATACTGATAACATTATTACAATTTTTAAATTTTCAGGCAATAACATGGTTAAAGCTGCACTCCTCGCAACGTTTCTTTGCATTTGAAAAAAACACTAAAAGTGTGTTTTCACCTCAGTTTAAAGTTTAGGTGAAAAACATATGCATGAACTTAAGAAATTAAAGCGTCCTTATATAGACACTTATTAAAGTATTTATACATATTATCTTAAATCTACATCTATCATTTTGCCAATTAAAATTAGGACCGTAATTGCAATTAAGTAATTTAATTGCCAATTGAACAGCAAAATTGCTAAGTGACTAATTTTAATGCCTATTTTAATTACCAATCATGACTGGGGAGGGAGCTAATCAAGTTATATCAAGCGGTACCTGGGTAATGATGTGAGTAAAATGAAGATCAAACATTGAGAGCTAAAATTCTGCACAGTGATGAAGAGTTAGAAAGGGGAAAAAATAAAAATTTGTACACACCCAAAATTTGGTGCGCTGAGTTGTGTTCGTTTCTAATGCAAAGTCAGTAGGGTGTTTTCTTGGCTCTATCACATAATCTTTTAATGATTTCTTTGTCTATGAATAATTGAAAGTTAACTTGTGCTGAGAGAACAAAATAAAACAAGATTGAGAAATACACTCATGTGAAAAAGAAGGTGGACCACATGGAAATCGATGACTTTTTCAGCAACATAAAATCTAAAGATTTTGATTCAAATAGTTCCAACAGATAGAGGTGATATACTTGAAGAAATTACATAAATTTGACATAGAGTATTCAATTTCATGATTTAAATTAGCGAAAATGCAGATTTTGGAAAAAGTAACTACACCCCCACACTTACCGCCATTTTAAATCCATTAAATTAGAATCCGGTGTTCCAGTATAGATGACATTGATTAATAACTTCTTAAAGTGATACCAAAATCTCCATTTTTTTTTTTCATTAAAAAATAACAAACCTAACAAAGCAGCCCAGGGTCCTTCGGGTCCCTCGCCGGCGCTCCTGGCTCCTCCCTCCTGCCGAGTGCAGAAACGGAACCGCGGTTCTGCCCAGCCCCCTCTTTACCTCATTGACTCTCTGGGCAGCCGAGAAGACTCTCCTAAAACATTGCTAGATCGAGATAGGGCTCAGGTAAGTATTAGGGGGGGGGGGGCTAAGTGGGGCTGCTGCACACAGAAAGCATTTTATCTTAATGCATAGAATGCATTAATATATTAAAAAAAAACTTTTGACTTTAAAACCACTACTTAAAGTGGTTGTAAACCTTTACAATCCACTTTTTGCTACAGGTAAGCCTATAAAAAGGCTTACCTGTACCCCAGTTTAGGAGATATCCCCTGTATCTGCATGTGCCGACGTCATCGGCACATGCACATTGAAGCAATGGCACGTACATGCTGTTGCTTCAGTGAGTGTGCCGTTACTGGCGGCTCAGGTGAGTATTACATAATGAGCTAGTATGCTATGCATACTAGCTCATTATGCCTTTGTCTTGCAGGTCTTTTTTTTTTTTTTCCTATGTGGGTTTACAACCACTTTAAGGACCAGGCCTATTTTTCAAACTAGTTGTTTAAAGTTAAAATCTGTTTTTTTTTGCTAGAAAATTACTTAGATCTAAGTCTTACAATTGCAATTTTTTGGCGAAAAAATAGACTTTTTTGAATTAGAAAATAAGAAAACAGTAAAGTTAGCACAATTTTTTTTCATATTGTGACAGATAATGTTACGCCGAGTAAATTGATACCCAACATGTCATGCTTCAAAATTGCGCCCATTCGTGGAATGGCGACAAACTTTGACCCTTAAAAACCTCAGACGTTTAAAAATGTATACATGTTACCAGTTTTGAGTTACAGAGGAGGTATTTTGCTAGAATTATTGCTCTCGCTCTAACGATTGCGACGATATCTCACATGTGTGGTTTTAACACCGTTTACATATGCGGGAGCGTGACTTACGTTCGCTTCTGCTCCCGTGAGCAGGGGCACTTTACATTTTTTCTTTTTTATTATTTATTTTACTTTTCATTTCTTATTTTTACACTGTCCCTTTAAAAAAAACATTTTGAGATCACTTTTATTCCTATTAAAACTAGTAAACATCCCTTGTAATAATAAAAAAAAACATGACAGGACCTCTTTAATGTGAAATCTAGGATTCAAAAGACCTCAGATCTCACATTTACCCTTAAATTCAAATAAATGTTTTCATTTTTTTTTTCAATAAATAAAAAATGTCCCTTTAAAGCCTTTGGGCGGAAGTGACGTTTGATGTCACTTCCGTCATCCAACATCATTGAGTCGAGTGGGGAGCCATCATTCCCTCACTTGACAGAGTGCCTCAGAGGGGAAAGGATCGGATCGTCTCCGCCGCTACCGACAGCTCCGGTAAGCACCGAAGATGACCGGAAACGCGGCAGGTGGGGGCTGGGCATCTCTCCTGCCGCCGATAAAAAAGATATTGCGGCGAATCCGCCGCAGAGACAACTTTTATCTGAAAGTGGGCTGCAGGAATGAAAATTTCTTGAATATTGATGGGGAATCCCTCTCAGGGAGCCATTGTGTTCTGCCGGTGGGGGGTGGAATCCGTCGCTGCCGAGAGAACACAGTGATTATTGCTAGTGACTATAACAGCTGCTAGCAATAATCGCATGGGAAATCTGAAAAGGCTGGTTGTACACAACCCAGGTAGCAAGGATAACCTGCCACAAATTTGTGACAGTCTTGAATTGTAAGTCTTGTTAACAGAAAACAACAAAAAGAAAGCATTCAAAATGCGCATCTGAAAAAAAAAAACAATGCATGCAAATGCAGATGCAAATATGTGAACCCAGCCTTAGGGCTGACACCTACTTTACCACTTGCCAACCAGCCGCCATCATTAAACTGCGGCAGGTCGGCTCTTTCCCGCGAATCGCCGTAGTTGTACGTCGACGGGGGACCCGATGCGTGTGGCTGGGGGCCGCGATGTCCGCTGGCCACCCACGATCGCGGGAAAGAGAGCCAGAACGGGGATCTGCCAATGTGAACAGACAGATCCCCGTTCTGACAGGGGAGGAGAGACAGATCTGCTGTTCCTAGTGATTAGGAACAGCGATCTCTCCCCTCCTCAAGTCAGTCCCATCACCCCACAGTTAGAAACACCTCTCAGGGAACACATTTAACCCCTTGATCTCCCCCTAGTGTTAACCCCTTCCCTGCCAGTGACATTTATACAGTAATCAGTGCATTTTTATCACTGTATAAATGTCAATGGTTCTAAAAAAGTCTCAAAAGTGTCTGATCTGTCCGCCGCAATGTCGCAGTCCCGCTGAAAATCGCTGTTCGCCGCCATTACTAGTAAAAAAAAAAAAATAATAATAAAAATGCCATAAATCTATTCCCTATTTTGTAGATAACTTTTGTGTAAACCAATCAATATACGGTTATTGCGATTTTTTTTTACTAAAAATATGTAGAAGAATACATATTGGTCTAAACTGATGAAGAAATTTGTTTTTGTTTTTTTTAAATTGGGGATATATTTATTATAGAAAAAGTAAAAAATATTGTTTTTTTTTTAACATTGTCGCTTTTTTGTTTATAGCACCAAAAATAAAAACCGCAGAGGTGATCAAATACCACCAAAAAAAAGCTCTATTTGTGGGGGAAAAAAAGGACGCCAATTTTGTTTGGGTAAAGTGTCACACGACCGCGCAATTGTCAGTTAAAGCGACACAGTGCCGTATCGCAAAAAAATGGCCTGGGGAAAATCTTCCGGTCTCTAATGGCCCGTACACGTGATCCGAATATCGCACAAAAAATGTCGTCAGAGGAAGAATCGTATGATAATCGGATCGTTAGTACACAGCTTTCGAGAGCCGATCATGACACTGATATTATTTTATCGGACATGCACAAAAAATTTCCTCGTACGATACCTAATCGTACGATTTTCGTTTAGTCAGTACACATGTCGTCCGAAAATACAATACAAATACATTACAACACGTGACATCACTTCCGATTTTTTTTTCTGTCGTACGAGAATTTTCGTGACTTTAATAACCTATTTAATTTTACTTGCGACTATTAAGCGAAAAAAGTCGTACGATCTGTCGTACGATATTCGGATCGTGTGTACGGGGCATAAGATGAGAATGAAAATACGGACAAATTCTCCTCTTTTTTTGTTTGTTTTTTTGCTTTATATAAATAAACAGAACTAAGGAGCCCTGGCGAGGAAAGCCTCCAGCCTTGCGGCTTCCAATTTGTTTCAATAGAAACATCAGAGCTGTCATAAGATGCAGCAATAGAATCCAGCCTGGTAGTCGGGATCTCCCTCTCCTCTCCCCATGTATCTCAGGATAAGAGAACTCTGACAATTTCCAGATAGATGTGCAATTTGTCAGTACAGCGGAGCTTCACGTGTCACTTTTCTCATGACAATGACAGCGGCAAGGGATGTAAGAGGCCTGAATCTTGACATGCATGACAATTCCGCTTCAAAATTATCACTCATCATTACACTCCGTCATTCTTTATCATTTATCCGGCTTGTACTACCAGCAGATCAACAGCCAGATCTGTTTGGATGGGGATGTCGGTGGTGAAGGAGTAGACGATCCACCCATACAGCGTTCATCCCCAGCTATGTCATCTCACCCTGAAATCCAGGGAGTCACCCTGCAGGATGTACAGATTTTCTATGATTCCCTTCAATCACAGCCAGTGAGGCAATAAGGAGAGAGTAGGGGGCGGGGCCGAGCCACAGCTCTGTGTGTCCTTTAGACGCATAGAGCAGGGCTTGGGAAGGAGCACGTACCAGTGCCCCCATAGAAAACAGCTTGCTATTGGGTGCACTGGTGAAGGGGGGAGGAGCCAGGAGTGCAGGTGGGGCACCCCGGAAAAAGAGGATAGGGGCTGCTCTGTGTAAAACTCTTGCATAGAGTAGGTAAGTATAATATGTTTGTTATTTGACTACTTCAATACAGGGCATTTTTACCCCCTTTCTGCCCAGGCCAATTTTCAGCTTTCAGAGCTGTAACATTTTGAATGACAATTGCGCGGACGTGCAACGTTGTACCCAAATGAAATTTTAATAATTTTTTCCCCACAAATAGAGCTTTCTTTTGGTGGTATTTGATCACCTCTGAGGTTTTTATTTTTTGCGCTATAAACAAAAAAAAGACCGACCATTTTGAAAATAAACAATATTTTTTATTTTTTGCTATAATAAATATCCCAATTATTTAAAAAAAATAAAAAAAAATTTTCCTCACTTTAGGACGATATGTATTTTTCTACATATTTTTGGTAAAAAAAAAATCGCAATAAGCGTATATTGATTGGTTTGCGCAAAAGTTATAGCGCCTACAAAATAGGTTATTGATTTATGGCATTTTTATTATTATTTTTTTTTTTACTAGTAATGGCGTCGATCTGCGATTTTTATCGGGAGAGATAATTGCGCTAGGCATATCGGACACTTTTGATACTATTTTGGGACCATTCACAATTATACAGCGATCAGAGCTATAAATATGCAATGATTACTGTATAAATGTAACTGGCAGGGAAGGGGTTAACACTAGGGGGCAATCAAGGGGTTAAATGTGTTCCCTAGGGAGTCATTATAACTGTGGGGGGAGGGGACTCACTAGGGAAGGAGACTGATCGTTGTTCCTATATACTCGGAACACACGATCGGTCTCCTCTCCCCTGACAGGATGTGGATCTGTGTGTTTACACACACAGATCCACATTCCTGCTCTGTGATGAGCAATCGTGGGTGCCCGGCAGTCACCGCGGCCGCCGGGCATGCGCATCGTCTCCCGAGTGACGCGGCGGGCGGCGCGCGCCCCCTAAAACGCTGGGAAGCCGAGGACGTCATATGACGCCCGCCCGGAGGGACAGAGTGTTCCTGCGGCTGTCATATTACAATGGCTGGGATGGAAAGTGGTAAAAAAAAAAATAATAATTAACCCTTAGAATCACTTTAAAAGGTATGTAAAGGTAATTTTTTATTTTTAAAATAACAAACATGTTATACTTACCTCCGCTGTGCAGCTCATTTTGCACAGAGTGGCCCCGGACCTGGTCTTCTGGGGTCACTCAGCGGCTGTCTCGGCTCCCCCCTGCAAGAACATCTGACCTTCATGCGAGCTTGCATGCTGAGGAGTTCTTGCGGGCGCGCTCCCGTGATACAGCCAGCGGCCATAGCCACTCGCTGTATCACTCGGCCCCTCCCCCCGGCGCGCTCCGTCATTGGATGTGATAGACAGCAGCGTGAGCCAATGGCTGCGCTGCTTTCAATCAACCAATGAATGCGCCGAGAAGCAAGTAAGTAAACGGGGGGGGGGGGGCTGGGGGGCCGCTAATCTGCAGATGTTTTTTCACCTTAATGCATAGAATGCATTAAGATGATTTTTTTTTTACCTTTACAACCCTTTTATATACTTACCTACTCTGTGCAAGGGTTTTACACAGAGTAGCCCTGATCATCCTCTTCTGGCGTTCCCCGACGGCGCTCCTTGCTCCTCCTCTTCATTGGGTGCCCCCACGGAGAGCTGCTTTTTTTGGGGGCACCCGTGCGGGCGCGCTGCTGCGTCCATTGACAGTGGGACTCAGCCCCACCCCGCGTCACTGGATTTGATTGTCAGCAGTGGGAGCAATCTATCCAATGAGGAGGGAGACAGCGGCTGGAGCGGCTGGGCTTGTGCCCACCGCTGGAATGACCGGGTTCGGGTAAGAAAAAGGGGGGCTCTGGGCTGCAGCACATGGAATGCATTAAGGTGAAAAACCTTGACACTTTACAACCACTGGAATTACAATAATAATTAGCAAGAACAACAACAACAACCATATAGATCTAAAATCTATTACCACAGAGCTCAGATATCAAGACAAACACTTCACCAGCCCAGAATAACACAAGCTGGTTCTATTAATCAGAACCTGGCTACACCCCTCATCTCACTTTGCATAGCGGGATGATAAATTAGTCATTGTATAGAACATGGTGTGTGTGCCCATTACCCAGGCGCTAATTCAGCCCGCATGTTCCGATAACGCCCTGTTTAATGGAGGGTACCATCTACAAGACACCATGTGGAAATACAAGCTGAATTTAAAGGGACACTCAACGATATTCTTATTCTCCAAATATAATACATAAACATTAACTACTTAAAGGGGTTGTAAACCCTCATTTAACTCCTTCCAGCCGAGCGTACGCAGATATGCGGCCTCGCAGCTGCAGGCATCATCCCGGGACCGTTTTTTTAGAGTGGGCGGTCGGCTCTTCAGGGATAACAACCGAAGCGGCTGAAAGACGCTCGGCTGTTATACAGGAGGAGCGGGAGGGGACATCCCCCTCTCCCGTCGCCTTCCGCCGCTCTTATCGGGCCTCCCGTCCCACCGGGAGACCTGGTCCGCGATCCGGCATTTCCACCGGCTAGAGAGAGACTGGCACAAACCTGTAAACGGCTTCGCTCCAGTCTTCTCTCTGTAAACACGGAAGCGACGTCACAACGTCACTTCCGGTTTACTCGGCTGCCAATGGCGCCGTTTTAAACAAAAATGACAGTATTCAGAATTGCTGTTTTTGTTGATCTGAATACTTAAAGTGCAAAGGAGGGAATTGGGGTCTTTTACCGGCGATCCCTCCATAAAGAATACCTGTCCCCACTTATTACTGTCACAAGGGATTTTTACATTCCTTGTGTAGCGTTACCCCCAGTTAAGAGAGTCGCTGGTTTGTTTTCTCGGGCCCTGTATATAGCACCGCCAACCCCCGGCAATCTGACTCGACCCACTCTGGCACAGTTAGTCTAGGGATAGCTTCCTATCACTCTCAGGTGTATGATACTTAACAGTTCCTAAATAGCCAAACAACACTCTGAGGCAGGAATATGAATAAGTAATAGCTTTACTATAAAATGGTGGCATAAAACATGGCATGCAACACTTACATGGGTCTACAGAACCCTGTATCAACAAATGCTACAGAGGTAGCACTATAATATGGCGCCGCGCAGTATCCACCACGCGGAGCTATTATGGCGTGCGCGCCCTAAGACACAGCAACACAAACTTTATAACTTTCCCCACCTATGTCAGGCCTGACAGTGTATGAAATAGTCCCCTTTCCCTAAGGGAGTAAGATTTTCTTCACCGGCCAGCTTTCGTTGGTGCATTTGAAGAAATGAACCAATTGTAATCCAAAAAGTTGGTAACTCGTAGCAGCAGTATGCAAACAGGGGGGGGGGGGTAGGCACTTCAAATCTGTCCCAACTACCGGACCCCCAAAGAACACTGGTGAGCGAACAGTGGGCCTAGGCAGTCTATAGGCCTGAATATAACTCAGTCTAAGGATATGGGCAGGTGCCCGCTCACCGTTCCAGGCGCGATCCCAGCCTGGGTCTTCCACCGCGTGTGTCCGTCGCACACAGCGTCTTCAACCGATCGGGTCCCTGATCCAACTGGAGTCCTACACTGACGATCCAGGATCCACCCAGGCTACGCAGGACGGTGAAAGGCTCTTCAGACTTCGGGTAAGGCCTTAGGCTTCAGGCCTTACCCCACAGCAGCTCCGCGCAGGATGACTTGTTGCTTGCAGCGCGTTGTCCCAAGAGAGCAAGCTTCCCCCCGCCTCCCTCTTAAGTAACCTCTCCCATGGGTCTCTGCGGCGGAACCTCCGCCCTGAGGCCGAATGGGGCTCTGGGTACTGTTGTCTCGGGGCCTTAAAGGAGACCCCACTACACACTCCCCCCCCTGAACTCTTTGGTCCCCAAAGATAACATAATCTCCATCTACAGATCTCACAACATCCATCAATCCTTCATATGATGTCGGCAGAGGAAATTCCCACCAAAAACGAGGCAGTGAACTCCCCTGCCCACAGGACACACTAACATTAGTATCCTGTCTAACTGTGCCAGAGAGTGAGCTGGGGCTGCCTCCCACCAAATGAACAGCGGGAGGGTCACGGTCTTCCATACTCCTTCTAGCAGTGACTACAGTGTCTTCCGCACTTTCACCCATCTGTGGGTAGGTTAGTCTCCTGGGAGGTTTTATTGCCCTCCGCTTCCTCTGTCCTCTTGGGCTTTCTGTTGGAGCAGGCTCTTCTTCTGTTGCTAACTCAGGGCTTCCCACTTCCTCGGGAACATCCGGTTCCGGAGCAGGAAGGTACATGGCTTCTCTTGGATCTTCCTTTACAGATGGTTCACTGGCACTTTCCCAAGCATCCACCCAAGGACAGGAAGGGATAAACTCTGTTGCTTCTGCATTCAGTATGGAGTTCCGTAAGGATGATGGCCACCCGGTTGACTCCTTCACCGGGGCCCGCTGAAGTTTTAAGGCGGCTTGCGGTTGTTCATCTTCCTCTTTTTGGGACTGGAACACACTCTGGCTGTGTGACCAACTCCTCCACAGTTGAAACAGATCATATCCCCCCTATCTTCCAGGGATGCGGGTGCTGAAGTATTTGGAAACAACTCCTTCCTTGGGCTGTTCCTCTCAGGTACCCTTGACTCCTTTTCCATCAGGGAGGTCAACATTCCCAGCACTTGGGACATCTGTGACTTTAAGGTATCCACCTCTGCGTCTCTTTCTAAGGTCGTGGCGGCCCTGACCATCACTGGAGGGGGCTGCACCAGCTCAACTGGTTGGCTCCTTTTCTCCTCCTCCAGCATAGCTTCTTCTTCTCTGACTACTCGGATCAAGTCAGGGTACTCCAGGCTCTTTCCGTCCTGTCTTGTACGTAGCGCCAGTGCGATGGGATCCAGGGGTTGAGATCCTCTCATGACCTGCTGGACCCGGGCCTCATCCACCTTCTTCGGGTCAATCCCCTTCTTTAGGATCATCTTGTGCAGTATTTTATCTAGGCGCATCATAAACTCTGATAGCTTCTCCCCTGCCTTCTGGTAGCAGTGCTCTAGTTGGTAGGTACAGTAAGCTCAGTGATCTTTTCTGTTCCTCCAAACACATTCTGCAGAATGTCTAGATAGTCTTGCGCAACACAGTCTTTCTTGCTCATCTTAAGGTTGCGTATGGCCTCTAGAGCAGGCCCCTTTAAGCTCTCAGCAATCCTCTGCTTCTTTCTGTGGTCTGGGACTTCCCACTCCTCTAAGGCCTGAGTAGCGCCATCTAACCACTCCTCAAATCCTTCCTCTCCTGAAGGTACAGGCTTCCTTCCTGAAAACATTCTAAGTTTCCGGTATCCTGACGTTTGGTAATCCGGAGGATCTTTCTTGCAGCGCGCTATGATTTCCCCTAGGACCGCGCATAATTCTGTGCTGAGAGCGCCCTGTGGCGACCCAGGATTCATCTCTGTCTTGACATCTTTTAAGTCGGGTGGAGCGTGTATTAACTTAAAGATTTGTTTATCCGCTGTTTCTATGCTCGGCTTCTTGAAGTCTTCTGGGACTCCATCCTTCCACTTCACCAGTACATATGTCATGGGAGGTTCTGATCTGACATCCACTATGTATGCTTTTTGTTGCGGGGACAGTGACACCACTAACTGTTTCACGTCATCATCTTGCCAGGTCCCTGCAAGTTCTATGATCACTACTTCATGTGGATCTGTTTTTACTACTGCGCAACACTTTGCTATTTCTAGTGGGTCCATGCTGGTACCTTTTGGCTGCTATTTGCTGCAACAGAATCCCGGACTCAAGAGCCCCCACGTGTAGCGCTACCCCCAGTTAAGAGAGCCGCTGGTTTGTTTTCTCGGGCCCTGTATACAGCAACGCCAACCCCCGGCAATCTGACTCGACCCACTCTGGCACAGTTAGCCTAGGGATAGCTTCCTATCACTCTCAGGTGTATGATACTTAACAGTTCCTAAATAGACAAACAACACTCTGAGGCAGGAATATGGATAGGTAATAGCTTTACTATAAAATGGTGGCATAAAACATGGCATGCAACACTTACATGGGTCTGCAGAACCCTGTATCAACCAATGCTACAGAGGCAGCACTATAATATAGCGCCGCGCAGTATCCACCACGTGGAGCTATTATGGCGTGCGCGCCCTAAGACACAGCAACACAAACTTTATAACTTTCCCCACCTATGTCAGGCCTGACAGTGTATGAAATAGTCCCCTTTCCCTAAGGGAGTAAGATTTTCTTCACCGGCCAGCTTTCGTTGGTGCACTTGAAGAAATGAACCAATTGTAATCCAAAAAGGTGGTAACTCGTAGCAGCAGTATGCAAACAGGGGGGGGTAGGAACTTCAACTCTGTCCCAACTACCGGACCCCCAAAAAAAACTGGTGAGCGAACAGTGGGCCTAGGCAGTCTATAGGCCTGAATATAACTGAGTCTAAGGATATGGGCAGGTGCCCGCTCACCGTTCCAGGCGTGATCCCAGCCTGGGTCTTCCACCGCGTGTGTCCGTCGCACACAGCGTCTGCAACCGATCGGGTCCCCGATCCAACTGGAGTCCTACACTGACGATCCAGGATCCACCCAGGCTCCGCAGGACGGTAAAAAGGCTCTTCGGACTTCGGATAACGCCTTAGGCTTCAGGCCTTACCCCACAGCAGCTCCGCGCAGGATGACTTGTTGCTTGAAGCGCGTTGTCCCAAGAGAGCGAGCTTCCCCCCGCCTCCCTCTTAAGTAACCTCTCCCATGGGTCTCTGCGGTGGAACCTCCGCCCTGAGGCCGAATGGGGCTCTGGGTACTGAAGTCCCGGGGCCTTAAAGGAGACCCCGCTACACTTGTGACAGCAATAAAAGTGATGTTTTTTTTTTTTTAAAGTAACAAAATAAATAAATAAATAAATGAGAAAAAAAATAATAATTTTAAAGCGCTCTCGTCCCCGCGAGCTCGCGCAGCAAAAAGAAAACGCACACGTAAGTCGGGTCCGCATATGTAAACAGTGTTCAAATCACACATGTGAGGTATTGCAGCGATCGTCAGAACAAGAGCAATAATTCTAGCACTAGACCTCCTCTGGAACTCTAACCTGGTAACCATATTTTTTTTTAAAAAAACCCTGCCTATGGAGATTTTTAGGTACTGTAGTTTGTCGCCATTCCACGAGTGTGTGCAATTTCAAAGCATGACATGTTGGGTATCTATTTACTCAGCGTAACATCATGTTTCACATTATACAAAACAATTGGGCTAACTTTACTGTTTAATTTTTTTTTATTCATAAAAGAGTATTTTTTCATAAAAATATGCATTTGAAAGACCGCTGCGCAAATACAGTGCAAAGATCCCCATTTTATTCTCTAGATTCTCTGCTAAAAATATATATATATATATATATATATATATATATATATATATATATATATATATATAATGTTTGGGGAATCTAAGTAATTTATTAGCAAAAAATACAGATTTTAACTTGCAAGCAACAAATGTCAGAAATAGGCTTAGTCATGAAAGGGTTAAAAAAAATAACAAAGGTGTCTTTACTTACCAGCTCTGTGCAATCGTTTTACACAGAGAAGCCCCGATCCTCTTCAGCTGGGGTGCACCCACGGCGCTCCAGGCCCCTCCTCTTCATCGGGTGCCACTTTCCCTGGGGGCACCAGTGCGGGCTCACTCCCGAGTCCCAGTGCTGCGTCCATTGACACAGACAGCGGGACTCGTCCCCCCCCCCCCTGCTCCTGCTTCACTGGAATTGATTGACAGCAGTGGGTGCCAATTGCTCCTGCAGCTATCAATCAGTCCAATGAGGAGGGAGACAGCGAAGCGAGCCGCTGCGCTCATGCACATCGCTGGATCGGGTTGAGGTAAGAAAAAGGGAGGGTCTGGGGGGGAGCTGCAGCACAGAAAGTTATTCACCTTAATGTATAGATGGCATTTAGGTGGAGAACCTTTGGGCTTTACAACACCTTTAATGGCCCTGTGGTTTGTTTTTCATGAAGTTGTTACTTTCTGAGTTTTTCTGCTTCCTTCTAAAGTCCTCCATGACCTCATGAACTTCTCCTTTCCCCCCTCACTTCTGTTTGTTTGGAATGAGCAGTGCATGTTAGTCTTGGTCATGTGCACTGCTCTATGCACACTGCACACCCCATAGTCCATCTCAGGAGCCGGCAAGAAAGGGTGACTATATTTCTTCATAAAGAAGGGACTTTCCTAAGTTAAGAATACATACTTCAACTGTTTTTTTTTTGTTTTTTTTATAAACCAAAGTTTAGTGTGACTTTAAAATGTTATTTCACCTTTTCAGGAAAAATAAATAAAAAATTATTTAAAGCTGAATTACAGGCAAACATCTAAAGACACTGACTGTCATCCATAGATTGAAGTGGAATTTTTATTCTTCCCAAAGGATTTGTTATTCTGTTCAGCCAGTCCTGTGTTATAGGCACCCCTAAGCGACAGAAACCACCTGTGTGCTGGAATTCCATACAGAGCAGACTACACTGCAAACCCAATTATATGTTTCCTATGTTTTCCAATTCACACAGCAAGCTATTTTTTTTTTACATATATTTTTGTTACTTTTTAGATGCTTCTCAGGAGGGAATGACATGGCTGATTGCAAGGTTTTGTTTTTTTTGAACAGAAGATTGAGCCTGTCCCAAGTCTGTCCTCATTAACATACAATGCAAGAAACCTAACCTCTACCCCTTAAACCTTAGTTAAAGCGGAGTTCCACCCTAAAATGGAACTTCCGCTTTTCGGAATCCTCCCCCCTCCCCCCTCCGGTGTCACATTTGGCACCTTTCAGGAGGGAGGGGGGAGCAGATACCTGTATAATGCAGGTAATTGCTCCCACTTCCGGGCATAGACCGCCGCAGTATCCGCGGATATCTATGCCATAGCATTCATCAGATTCTTAAAAGGGTCCATGTTTAATCCCTTGTTTCATATAGCTACTTACCTAACAGCCCATCAGCCATCTTTGTGGACAGCATTAAAGAGACAGCTTCACATGCACCACCTTACAGAAGGGCCCAAAAATAGCCGGCTAATTTTGACAATTAGGCGCCAGATACTTTGCAGCCACCTCCAGGGGTACCCCTTTGTCAAGAACACATACGCCCACCCACTATGAGGGCTATATTCGTATATTCGCTATATTCATTATGTGCACACAAGAAGCTTTATTTTTTTTGGGTTAACTAATGCTGACACTTTTAACCCTGTTTGCATTGGTTAAGGTTTGATTTAGCATTGCAGCAGTATATTAATTGCCATAATATAGGTCAGCATTCACCCTATTTAGTTAAGCATCTTTAAACGTGTTCAGTTGCCTGCCTACTAATTTATGCCCTGTGTTTGACTTGCCTCATTACCATATACTTACCGTATAAGCCGAGTTTTTCAGCACATTTTTTTGTGCTGAAAATGCCCCCCTCGGCTTATACTCGAGTCACCTTTTTGCGCCTGATCTCCCGGACTTTGGGGACCCGGTACCGGCCGGTCGTAGGTCCCCTGGACCCCAAACTTGGCACACATGTACCCCCCCTCTTCCTCTACAAGTGTGCCGGGGAGCACCGATTTTTCAAAGCCGGGCACCCCTTAAATAGGCTCCCATGTTAAACGGTCATTTCTCAAGGGATTTTGGGGACCCAGTACCGGCCGGTCGTAGGTTCCCTGGACCCGAAACTTGGCACACATGTAGTCCCATTTCTTCTCTACAAGTGTGCAAAGAATGTTGTCTGGGGGACCTACAGCCAGGGAGCACCGATTTTTCAAAGCCGTCAGTCTAGTCATGGACACAGTGAGGCATGGACACAGTAAGGCATGGGCACAGTGATGCATGGGCAAAGTGAGGCATGGGCACAGTGAGGCATGGGCAAAGTGAGGCATGGGCACAGTGAGGCATGGACACAGTGAGGCATGGGCACAGTGAGGCATGGGCAAAGTGAGGCATGGGCACAGTGAGGCATGGGCACAGTGAGGCATGGGCAAAGTGAGGCATGGGCACAGTGAGGCATGGACACAGTGAGGCATGCACATGGACACAGTGAGGCAAAGTGAGGCACAGTGAGGCATGCAGATGGACACCCTAGGCTTATACTCAAGTCAATAAGTTTTCCCAGTTCTTTGTGGTAAAATTAGGTGCCTCGGCTTATATTCGGGTCGGCTTATACTCGAGTATATACGGTATATACGAGTATATACGGTAACTTATCTAACATCCAGCAGTCTGTGGCCTATTTCCTGAATACTGATATGGTGTGATATGGTGTGGTAATAGGAATCCCTGCCTGCTTTCAAGGGGATAGCTTACAGTTGACTAATGATGTTGAGGCCCGGCCTGGTTCAGCTGAGATTCTTGGAAGCCAATCCAGAGAGTTCAAGTCGGGCAACGCCAACAGAAATGTCCCAATACAAATCACTTTAAGGTATAAATAAAAATAAAAATCTAAATATGTGCTTGTTGAGAATACGCTTTATTTTCCCTTTAACAGATTGTACAATAAAACCATATGAGACCAATTTAGTAAGAGATACGGAATCTTCATCTGTCTGTACAAAGCTACAATATACCTTTACTGCAAACAAAATGGACTCATCATAAACACTGCAAATGTATTCATTTAGCATGCCGCCAGATAGAAACCCGCCTTATAGAAAGATAGCAACTAAATTTGAAGGCAAATATGAAATACTTTTGGAAAATGTTCAGAAGATATTTAAAATGAAGTTGCATTGGTGAGGGGTTCATATTTTTATAAATAGCTGCCCAGTGATCTCAGATAATGTCAGATATTTCTGTTCACATGTAGGGACAATTACAACCAGAAGTTGAAAGCTATTGGTGCCAATTTCATGTAATTTTTTTTTTTTTAATCTGTATGTTTCGTAATCATTTAAATAATGACATAATCCCTTTGTATTGAATGCAGAGAGACTGTAGAGTACGGTCGCCACCTTTCTGCAAACAATTCTGGTCTTATGATTTATTTCTGAATGAGAAGGTTGTCAATCTAGGGATCCTAAATTGGCACCTTGACCCGGACCTTTTGCTTTACACTATTCAGGGTCATTCCACTCCTCTATCTAGTCCCGTAATTGTTTATTTTCTTCCCTAATCATGGGGGGGGGGACCTTTGAACCCCCAAACTGTGTTGGCTTTCATTTAAAGTGACTTTTAACCGCTAGCCGACCAGTCGCCGCAGTTACAGGTTGGCACGGCTGCCCAAATCGCTGTAGCTACAAGTCGCTCCTTTAAAACGTTATAGCAAGCACGCGCATGCGCCCGCTGTGTGTCCTGGGAGCCGATGTGCGCCGAGCACCCACGATTGCTCATGACAGAACAAGAACGGGGATATGTGTGTGTAAATAACAAATCCCGGTTCTCTCAGGGGAGAGGAGACAGATCGTGTGTTCATACTATGTAGGAACACCGATCGGTCTCCTCCCCCAGTCAGTCCCACCCCCCCCCCACAGTTAGAACGCACCTAGTGAACACAGTCAACCCCTTGATCGCCCCCTAGTGTTAACCCCTTCCCTGCCAGTGACATTTATACAGTAATCAGTGTCTATTTTAAGCTCTGATCGCTGTATAAATGTCAATGGTCCCAAAATAGTGTCAAAAGTGTCCGATCTGTCCGTCGCAATGTCACAGTCCTGATTAAAATCGCAGATCGCCGCCATTACTAGTAAAAAAAAATAATAATAAAAATTTCAATAAATCTACCCCCTATTTTGTAGACGCTATAACTTTTGCGCAAACCAATCAATATACGCTTATTGCGATTTTTTAACCAAAAATATGTAGAAGAATATATATTATATAAAGCTAATGAAGAAATTCGGGTTTTTTTGTTTGTTTTTTGGGATATCTATTATAGCAAAAAGTACAAAATATTGTGTTTTTTTCAAAATTGTCGCTCTTTTTACGTTTATAGCGCAAAAAGGAAAAAAACGCAGAGGTGATCAAATACCACCAAAAGAAAGCTCTATTTGTGGGGAAAAAAGGACATACATTTTGTTTTGGTACACCGTCGTACGACCGCGCAATTGTCAGTTAAATCGACGCAGTGCCTTGTCGCAAAAAATGGCCTGGTTAGGAAGGGGGAAAATGCGGCTGAAGTGGTTAATAAAAACTGCTTTTAGACTTTACACAACTTATCTGTCATTTTTTCCTTGAATATCGGTCTATAAATGATACTGTACATGATGACATTTCTTTGGCCATTATTACCTGGAGAAAGGTTTCTGAATACAAGACCTAATATTAAATTAAAACAAATGATCCACGGTTGGCCATCTTTTTTGACCTGCTTCCCTTCCTCACCTGACAGTGTTTCGGCCTGGCAATTGGCAAAACCCTGCATCCTGGGAGGAAAAAGAAAACGTCACAAGCTCCGCCAGTCCCTGAAGTACCTGGTTTTTCCCCAAGGGCTCTAATGTAACACAGCAGCAGGTGAGCTTGAAATAGGGAAGAATAAGTGGGTTGTTCTTGTAAAAGACTGTCAATTTGTCCTGAATGGGTAAACTTTGCCTGGAATGAACATTGGCAACAAGTCCTGTTATTAATGGGCTAGCTATTATGATATCGGCCTCACGGCCTAGTGGCAACCCTACTGTAGAGAAATCTGTAGAGGAGCTTCCTCTTCTGTTACTGGGCTTCCTATGTTATGCCCTTTTCCGTCCAGCCTACTATCCAACCACAGTACTGGCTGCTAAGGCACTCTGAGTGGGCTTAGGCTTTCCACTTCTAGGAAAAAAGCAATTTATAATTTATTTCCCATTAATATCATTTGCAACAAGTCAAATTTTTACTAAGAAAGCCATCAATGCACCAAACACATGAAAACTCTAAGTGGACGGTAGAAAAGGGGGTGGTAGATTAGTTTAAAGGGTTCCACTTTTTCTGCAGCCCCCATCTATCCCCTTCAATACCCCCCCCCAACAATTAATAAAAGTCACCCTCCAGTGCAGTACCATGTCTTCTGCTACATATTCCCTCCCTAACCCACGCACCAACCTGTCCTCTTCTGTACAGCCCAACCCACTCCATGCAATATTCTGCACAGTCTCTCCCTTTGCCATGCAATACCCACCCTCCTCTGTACTGCCCCATTAAACATGTAGCGGGTATTTGAATTTAGGGGAAGCATCTGGGTGGTAGTGTAACCCAGATGCACTGATTGCTAGGGAATCTGAGACCCTTTTATGGTTCTTGGAGGACTCTGGTGGTGTGAGGTTCCCTGCGGCCTACAGGTGGCGTTGTTTTCTGGGGCCGGGGTTGAACTCACACTGCAAGACTGTGCCTTTTTGTCCTCCCCTGGCGCTGGTACAGTGGGGCGGGGAACCCTCTGTGACGCAAAGGGAGAGGGGATAAAAGGGGTGGATGCCCTTACCACGGGGTTCAGAGTCTGGAGGACGCAGCCGCACCCAGGCACCTTCAGCTTGGGTGCTGGCGTTCTGGTGTTCCGGGCCCAGGTGCCCTTGACCTGGCCGGAGCGGGAGATGTAGTCCATCTCAGGCACCTTTAGCCTGGGGTGAGGTACTATGGCGGATGCCTGGGGCTCGGTACCTTCGACCGAGTTGCGCGAGGGTGGAGGAATCCGAGGGGGCCCTAATTCCTTGGGTGCCCGTGTCTGAGTTCGTGAGGACTGGTGAGCAGAACTTCTCTGGAGAGTCCGGCACAGCATTGCTGGTGACAGAGAGGCCTCCGGTACCTCCCTTGGACGGATATCCTTCCCCTGACAGGGGCCATGCTAGCGAAGGTAATTCATGTTCTATTTCACATAGTCAGTGGCAGTGACTATTCGCCACTGGTGATACCACAGTGGTTAGCTATATCGGGAAGGATTGTGCCTCGACCTACTCCCATTCTGTTGCAAAGGTCCCAACTTGACTGTGCTGTATGTTTATTCCCTGAGAAGAATAAAACTGTGTTGGACCTATTCAGTGTATGGAACTCTGGTTACTAGGAGCAAAGGGGGAGTCAAGGACGGAGGAAAGGATTTGACTCTAGGACACCTACACAAAGCCCGATCTTTCTGGCCTTCACCTCGTCACTATGGAGGACATGGGCCGTGGTGTATCTCATCCCTCCCCTCAGCACTAACACCCCTAGACAAAGACAGACAAGCCGAGCATGAGAAGGGGTGAGAGGGGTGAGGTCGCTACAAACATATGCAACAACCTGCCTTCTTCTGCACTGAACCTCCCTATCCCAAGCACTGCCCTATGCTCTCTGAAGAGCACCACCCAACCCATGCAATGCTCTGCACAGTTCCTCCCTATCACATGCAATACACTCACCTTTCTGTAAAGTCCCTTCCAAACTATGCAAAAACCGGTCCTCTTCTACACAGTTCCTCTCTATCCCATGCAATACCCTCACCTCTTCTGTAAAGCCCCATCCAATATACGCAATACCCTACCCTCTTCTATACAGCTCCTCCCTATCCCATGCAATACCCTGCATTCTTCTGCACAGCCCCTCCCTATCCCATGCAACACCTTGATCTCTACTGTACAGTGCTGTCCAACCAATACAATACCCTGCCCTCTTCTTCACAGCCCCCCCATCTCATGCAATACCCTGCCCTCTTCTGTACATCCCCATCCTACCCATGCAATACCCTGCCCTCTTTTACACAGCCCCACCCTATCTCATGCAATATCCTGCTCTTTTCTGTACAGCCCTACCCAACCCTTTTCAATACCCTACACAGCCCCCCCCCCCCCCCCGCCCCATGTAATACTCTCATCCCTTCTGGAAAGCCCCAGCCAACCTATGCAATACCCTGCCCTCTTCTGCACAGCTCCTTCCTAGCCCATGCAATACCTTGCTCTCTTCTTTACAGCCCCATCAAACCCATGCAATACCCTGCCCTCTTTTGTCCAGCCCCACACAGCCCAGGCAGCACTCTGCCTTGTACTGTACACCATGCACGCTTGTACTCTATGGGGTTAATTTACTAAAGACAAATAGACTGTGCACTCTGCAAGTGCAGTTGCTCTAGAGCTTAGTAAATGAAGTAAAGCTTTGCTTTGCAAAGAATACCCAATCACGTGCAAAAAACAGAAAAAAAAACAGCATTTTTGCTTGCACATGATTGGATGATGGAAATCAGCAGAGCTCCTGCTCATCTACTAAGCTCTGGAGCAACTGCACTTTGCACAGTCTATTTACCTTTAGTAAATCAACCCCAAAGTGTTACTAAACCCACAACAGTAAAATCCGTCTATATATATGCAGTAAAGCATGCTTGTTATACTCAATGTGGAGCCGAAGGGGCTAATCCTCTGCATTGTGTAAAAAGACTGTTTGATCCTGTCTTCTCTGATCCTCCTCTTCTTCCACTGACTCCAAAACAGCTCCGGATAAGACAGAGTTACTGGAGTCAGGCTGCACAGTTTGGTTTGTATTGCGAGATGTTTTTTTGTTTTTTTTTCTTGGGAGGGTGCATGTGATCAGCACAGGGCCAATCAGCACTGTCCAGACAGCGGTGTCAGGGGTCCTGCATCCTTATAGGACAGCCAGTGCAGTGTGAAAACTCCTCCTACAAGCGTTACCCGGGGACTTGTCATGCGACTTGGGACTGCAAAGTCGCATGACAAGTCGTACCCCATGATTTCCAATGAGTACCGTTCATATCTGTGCGACTTCAAGTCGCAGCGACTTCAAAGTAGTCCCTGCACTACTTTGGTCCCACTTTGATGCGACTTGAGGTCCAGGACCTCAAGAATACACAGACATTGCCTCAAGTCGCATCAAAATCGCGGCAAAAAATCGTGCGACTTTGGGGTTGCAATAGTGGAAACAGAGCCTAACACTTTAAGAGACTAAAGGATATCGGCAGCACAGAGATTTAAAAAAATATATTAAATAATACTTAACTAGTTACAGACCGCCCACAGCAGTTGTACTGCAGCAAGTTGGCTCCCCTGGGGCCGTACAAGGCGATTTTATGGGCATGCAGACGCCCATTCAGGGGCCGGGGAGCCAACCAGCGGATCCGGCTGACTTGATGTACGCCGGCCACCCGCGATCGCTCCAGAGACAGGCAGAACGGGGATCTGTCAGTGTAAACAAACAGAGCTGGAGGTGTGCCTCTGTGTGTCTGTGTAAATCCAGGAAGTGAACATTCAGCAGCTTCAGCTGCCCACAGTTAAAATGGATGCAGCCAGACTCAGTGGAGGGAGATTTCTGCAGCATATTTGGCAAATACAGAATCAGAGGATATATAAAATAATATGCAAAGTGGTTGGAGGGAAGCTTCAGAATGTCAAACATGTTTTTATTACAAATTATGTGAGCAGAGTGCAGTTCCTCTTTAATTTGAAGGGATCTCCTGTTACTTCCTCTTTTGCTATGAGACAGGAAGTGAAGAGAAATGAGACACAGATGGCAAAAAAAATAAACGGACGAGGGTTATGACCGCCCCTTACTCTATTCAACATGAAAAACGATAACAGAGCTGGAGGTGTGCCTCTGTGTGTCTGTGTAAATCCAGGAAGTGAACATTCAGCAGCTTCAGCTGCCCACAGTTAAAATGGTTGCAGCCAGACTCAGTGGAGGGAATTTTCTGCAGCATATTTGGCAAGTACAGAATCAGAGGAAATATAAAATAATATGCAAAGTGCTTGGAGGGAAGCTTCAGAATGTCAAAGATGTTTTTATTACAAATTATGTGAGCAGACTGCAGTTCCTCTTAAATTTGAAGGGATCTCCTGTTCACTTCCTGTTTGGCTATGAGACAGGAAGTGAAGAGAAATGAGACACAGATGGCAAAAAAAATAAACGGACGAGGGTTATGACCGCCCCTTACTCTATTCAACATGAAAAACAATAACAGAGCTGGAGGTGTGCCTCTGTGTAAATCCAGGAAGTGAACATTCAGCAGCTTCAGCTGCCCACAGTTAAAATGGTTGCAGCCAGACTCAGTGGAGGGAATTTTCTGCAGCATATTTGGCAAGTACAGAATCAGAGGATATATAAAATAATATGCAAAGTGCTTGGAGGGAAGCTTCAGAATGTCAAAGATGTTTTTATTACAAATTATGTGAGCAGACTGCAGTTCCTCTTAAATTTGAAGGGATCTCCTGTTCACTTCCTGTTTGGCTATGAGACAGGAAGTGAAGAGAAATGAGACACAGATGGCAAAAAAATAAACGGACGGGGGTTATGACCGCCCCTTACTCTATTCAACATGAAAAACAATAACATGTTTTAATGAATACACAATTGCGTTGTTTCCATATGTTCTGCTTTCAGGAAGCCAATTCACTTGCATTTATTCACTCACAATATACAAACATACTACTTTCAGATACTTCACAATATAATACAGATCTGATTATGTGCACAGGAGCAGCTTAATCCTTCCAGGCTGGCAAAAAAAAAAACACACGCAAAATGCTAATTTTCCAGCTAAGCGCCATGAATTTTATATTAGCACATATATGATTGATAATCAAGGAGGTGAAGGGCTAATTGGACCCTATGGAAACATGTTGCAATCCATATGCCATCTTGGTTACCCATGCTTAAACAGGCATTAGCAACATCTGGATAGCGAGATATCCAGCTGTGTAACAAGAAAAGCACACCAACGTCTCTCTTGTGCAATGACTCCGTCGTCACCAGCGCAGGTTCCATCATAAGGACTGTTTTTCCTTTACCCACATCATAAAATCCAGCGTTACAATAGCAGATTCCATGCTAAGAATAGCCTTGTGTTTTTATAGAGGAGCATTGTAGAAGATGACATACCCAGTTTTATCACACAGCTAAAAATGACAAGACTCCGCCTCGCCCACACAGAGATAAGCATCAAGGAAGTACATAGTAGGAGATCCTCTAACAGTTCTACTTTTCATGCAAACTCGCATTTTCTTTTTTTTTCAGCCTAAACAGTTCTGCTATTGTGGGCGCTCTGCCAGGTTCTTGCGGCGCTGGGGTTACAGCTAGAGAATTACAGTTGGAGAACTCCCAGCAGGGGTGAAAGTGGCCGCCCTGCCCTCCCAACCCTCTGGCCATTTCAGGTCACTTGTCAATCAAGCAGGAAAAAAATAAACTTGCATGCGGCAGAAGTTTTAGGAAACTGGCTGTACAGCAAATCTTGAGCCACAGATGACTGGCAGCTAAAGGCAAACCTTTCAGGATTTTCCAGCTGCACAAATCAGTCAAAAATTCTGCATCAAAGTCATAAATGTTCATTTAAAAGTCCAGCTTGAAAAGTGATTGACAGGTGGGACAAAACTTTGAAGTCACTCTTCTGTAGGCTGTGGGTCCTCTATACAAGCTTTTATCATCGACCAGGGAACCAAGGAGTCATTTCAGCAAACGTTCCGGCACCTGCAAATCCAAAGAAGTTCGTCAAAATTCTAAAGCCGTGTACACACGATCGGTTTTACCGATGAAAACAGTCCGATGGACTTTTCTCATCGGACAAACCGATCGTGTATGGGCCCCATCGGACTTTTTTCCATCGGTGAGAAAAAATAGAACATGTTTTAAATTTATCCGATGGGGGAAAAAAACGATAGCAAATTCCGATCGTCTGTGTGGAACTCCATCGGACAAAAAACCCACGCATGCTCAGAGTCAAGTCGACGCATGCTCAGAAGCATTGAACTTCATTTTTCTCGGCTTGTCGGAGAGTTTAACGTCACAGCGTTTTGGACGGTCGGATTTTTGACTGATGGTGTGTAGGCAAGACTGATGGAAGTCAGCTTCATCGGATTTCCGATGGAAAAATCCATCGGATTAGAATCCATAGGAAATCCGATCGTGTGTACAGGGCTTAAGAGGCTCTGCAGCAGCTACATAACAATAAAAAAAATCATTAAATCATTGATCAGTGCATTTTTTTTTAGCACTGATCAAAGTATTAATGTCACTGGTCCCCCAAAAAGTGTCATTTGGGGTCAGATTTGTCCGCCGCAATTTTGCAGTCCTGCTAAAGATCGCCGCCATTAGTAGTAAAAACAATAAAAGTCCCTAAATCATTGGCCTATTTTGTAGACACGATAACTTTTGCGCAAACCAATCAATATACGCTTATTGCGATTTGTTTTTTACCAAAAATATGTAGAAGAATCTATATCTGCCTAAACTGATGAAGAAATTAGTTTTTTTATATATTTTTTTTGGATATGGATTATTGCAAAAAGTAAAAAATGTTTTATTTTTTTTCAAAATTGTCGCTCTTTGTTTGTTTCCAGCGCAAAAAATAAAAACCGCAGAGGTGGTCAAATACCACCAAAAGAAAGCTCTATTTGTGGGAAAAAAATGATTTTGTTTGGGTACAGCGTCGCACGACCGCGCAATTGTCAGTTAAAGCGACGCAGTGCCATATCGCAAAAAAATGGCCCGGTCATTAAGGGGGCAAATCCTTCCGGGGCTGAAGTGGTTAAAGTGTTACTAATTCCACAACAGTAAAATCAGTCTGTATATGCAGTAAAGCATGTTTGTTATACTCACTGTGGAACCTAAGGGGTTAATCCTCTGCATTGTGTTAAAAGGCTGTTTGATCCTGTATGCGGAGATCCTCCTCTTCTTGCACTGTCCTCAATCCATCTCCTGATAAGACAGTGCCTTTGGAGTCACTCTGCACATGTTCAGTTAGAGGTTTTTTTCTCTTGGGAGGGTGCATGTGATCAGCACAGGGCAAATCAACACTGTCCAGACAGAGGGTCAGGGGTCCTACAGCCTCATAGGACAGTCAGAGCAGAGGCGTCGGAACAGGACAGGACAGGCAAACCAAGCAGCTGCTTGGGGCCCCGACTTATCCTGGGGCCCCAGAAGAGGGCAGCACAGGAGAAAGCCAGAGGACTCGAGGAGGCAGCACGGGAGGAGGAGGTAAGACATTCCCCCCCCCCCCCCCGCATATCCCACTGTAATACTGTGCGAACGGGCTCCCCCCTCCCGCGAACAGCGTCAACTTGGTGTACTTGACTTGTCCCGCGGTAGCACCCCCCCCCCCCCCGCCGCTCAACAATTTGGTGTCCTGGTGTCCTGAAAAAAAAAAGCCAATGTCCCGCATTCCAGCCCCAATTGTTGTCCATTGTGCTTTGGGGCCCCCAAATTCCTTCCAAGAATAAAAACTCCTCCTACAAGCTTTAACACGACACTGATAAAAGTCACAAGACTGTTATATACTGCTGATGAGAAAAGGTATTAAGCACTTTATATTTACTAAAATAATTGCATTTCCATGTTCCGTGTACTGTGGGAGACCAGATATTTAAGGAGTACAACCTAAGAAGTATAAAATTGAGACCTGAACCCAGTTCCATGTGGTAGGCTACAACTAGACACAGTCATAAATTCTGCATAAGGCCTCCAAAGCTGGAACTTGTTCAGCTAGAAAAGTGATTGACAGCCTGTGAGGTCAATCCTCAGTAGGTGATGGGTTGTCTATACAAACACCTGTCCTATTCTCAGCTACGTAGGGCTTTTTTGGGCCTTCTAAATAACCCTACAGCAGGTCCAGTTCTTTATGGAGGACTGCAGCAGCTAGGTTTGAATTCCAAGCAGCTATATTAAAATTCAAAGAGGCTCTGCAGCAGTTATGGAAGAAAAAAAAAAAAAGTTCCTGAAAAGTAGAAGATTGACAGCTGAAGCTTGTGCAATGTTGTTGGATCCAACTACAGTACACACAGTCAGTCCACAGCCTTGAAAGCAGGAACACGTTCAGCAAGAAAAGTGACTGAGAGACAATCCTCTGGAGGGGATGGGTTCTTCAAACAAACATCTACCTTATTCTAGGAAATGTCGGGGCCTACTTTGGTTTTGCAAGAGATCTTAAAGCATCTGCATTTTAAAAAAAATGACTGCAGCAGCTGTATTAAAATTACAAGAGGTTCTGCAGCAGTCTGCGTGGTTAAGCCTCTGTAATCTATGGCTTCTCTATACAATCTCCTATCCTATATGCAGAGCTTTCTTTGGCTTTCCAAGAGATCCCAAACATCTACAATTTTTGCAGCTATGTTAAAATTCCAAGAGGTTCTGCAGCAGCCTGTGATGTCAGTTATCTGTGGGTTCCCTACAAACACCTATCACACATGCAGGGCTTACTTTGCCTTTTCAAAAGATCCTATAGCACCTGCAATTGTAAAGTCCCGCAGCAGCTATGTTAACACTTCAAGAGGTTCTGCAGCAGCCTATAGGATATGGTCAATCCCATGCATGTTATGGCTTCCCTATAAAAACTCCTCTCCTATATATATGCAGGGCTTACTTTGGCTTTCCAGGAGGTCTCATAGCACCTGCAACTTTGATAGAAGTACTGTAGCAGCTGTCAAAATTCTAAGAGGTTCTGCAGCAGCCCGTGAGGTCAATCCTCTGAATCCAAATGGCTTCTCTATACAGATTCCTATCCTGTTCTATATGCAGGGTTTGGTTTGGTTTTCCAGGGGATCCTGAAGCACTTTACATTTTTAAGAGGTTCTGCAGCAGTTATGTTAAAGTTCCAAGAGGTTATGCAACAGCTTGTAAGGTCAATCCTAGACAATGGTTTCTCTACAAATTCCTATCCAATTCTTTAGGTAAGGCTCACTTTGGCTTTTCAGGAGATCCTAAAGCATCTGCAATTTTTAAAGAAGTTCTGCAGCAGCTATATCATCACTGAAGAAGTTCTGCAGCAGCTATATCATCACTGAAGAAGTTCTGCAGCAGCTATATCATCACTGAAGAAGTTCTGCAGCAGCTATATCATCACTGAAGAAGTTCTGCAGCAGCTATATCATCACTGAAGAAGTTCTGCAGCAGCTATATCATCACTGAAGAAGTTCTGCAGCAGCTATATCATCACTGAAGAAGTTCTGCAGAAGACTGTGAGGTCAATCATCTGTAGGTTATGGGCTCTTTGTACAATCTCCTATCCCATATGCAGGGTTCACTTTGGCTTTCAGGGATGCCTTATAGCACCTGTCATTTTTAAGAAGTGATGAAGTAGTCATGTTATATTTCTAAAAGGTTGTGCAGCAGCTTTAATTCCAAGAAGTTCTGCAGCAGCCTGTGAAGTCAGTCCTCTGTGGGCTATAGGTTCTCCATACAAACTCCTATTCTATTTCCAGGGCTTATTTGGGCTTTTCCTAAGGTCCATCCTGAAGCAGCTATAATTCCAAGAGGTTCTGCAGCAGCTTTGTAATAAAAATAAGCCAGGTTCCCATTTAATGACCCCCTCCAGCTATTTAACCAGCCAGGGTTGAAGTAGCCCCCCCCCCCCCCATGCCCACCCTGCCAGGGGGATGACACCAGCCCCCCTGGCACATACTTTACCCATCCTGTTTCCGATCCTCCAGCAGAAGAGCCCCCCCCCCCCCCCTACACACACACACACACACATTACAGGCTGCAGTTGCTAGTTCTATTGCTCATCTTATGAAACTTTTTAATTTTTTTGTGGTTATCTCCCTCCCCTCCCCCCTTTTCTGAGACCCCCCCCCCGGATCCGGTGTTGCTGTATTTTCCGTGCAGCCACTAGATGAAGCGCTCCATTGTAGCCAGCGCGCAGTCCAGGAGCGGCACCGCAAGCCCGGCTTCCCCAGCCAAGAGCGTCAGCGCTGACATCAGCGCCCGGCCTTGTCTCCGTGACGTCAGCAGAGCTATAAATATCCCCCGGGGCGGCTTCAGGCGTGATGGAGATCCAGAAATAGAAGAAGGGGGAGGAGTCCTGCCTGCTTGCGGCTTCCCCTCTCACTTTCCACTCGTGCTCCGCTCTATAGCGCCCTGCAAAGCCGTGGCGTCACGGTGCAGCTTCTACACACTTCTTTCCATGTGTTAGCAATTGTTTTACCTAATAAAAAGCAGACAGCTGGCATTGTATTCAGGATGTGCTCTGTGTACGTTAACAAGTGCTCTGTGTGTGCTCTGTGTCCATCAACGTGTGCTCTGTGTGTCCTCTGTGTACATCAATATGTGCTCTGTGTACATTAACATGTGCTATATGTGTGCTCTGTGTCCATCAACGTGTGCTCTGTGTGTCCTCTGTGTACATCAATATGTGCTCTGTGTACATTAACATGTGCTATATGTGTGCTCTGTGTACATCAGAATGTGCTCTGTGTGTGCTCTGTGTACATCAATATGTGCTCTGTGTACATTAACATGTGCTATATGTGTGCTCTGTGTCCATCAACGTGTGCTCTGTGTGTCCTCTGTGTACATCAATATGTGCTCTGTGTACATTAACATGTGCTATATGTGTGCTCTGTGTACATCAGAATGTGCTCTGTGTGTGCTCTGTGTACATCAATATGTGCTCTGTGTACATTAACATGTGCTATATGTGTGCTCTGTGTACATCAGAATGTGCTCTGTGTGTCCTCTGTGTACATCAATATGTGCTCTGTGTACATTAACATGTGCTATATGTGTGCTCTGTGTCCATCAACGTGTGCTCTGTGTGTCCTCTGTGTACATCAATATGTGCTCTGTGTACATTAACATGTGCTATATGTGTGCTCTGTGTACATCAGAATGTGCTCTGTGTGTGCTCTGTGTACATCAATATGTGCTCTGTGTACATTAACATGTGCTATATGTGTGCTCTGTGTACATCAGAATGTGCTCTGTGTGTCCTCTGTGTACATCAATATGTGCTCTGTGTACATTAACATGTGCTATGTGTGTGCTCTGTGTCCATCAACGTGTGCTCTGTGTGTCCTCTGTGTACATCAATATGTGCTCTGTGTACATTAACATGTGCTATATGTGTGCTCTGTGTACATCAGAATGTGCTCTGTGTGTGCTCTGTGTACATCAATATGTGCTCTGTGTACATTAACATGTGCTATATGTGTGCTCTGTGTACATCAGAATGTGCTCTGTGTGTCCTCTGTGTACATTAATATGTGCTCTGTGTACATCAACATGTGCTATGTGTGTGCTCTGTGTGTGCTCTGTGTACATCAGAATGTGCTCTGTGTACATCAGAATGTGCTCTGTGTGTCCTCTGTATACATCAACATGTGCTCTGTGTGTTCTCTGTGTACATCAATGTGTGCTCTGTGTACATTAGCACATGCTCTGTGTGTGCTCTGTGTACATCAACATGTGCTCTGTGTACAATGTAACAGCCCAAAATATTCCCTGTAAATGCTGAACTCCACAAATAGTAAATCTAGAAATACAAGAGGTGTGTATTCTGTGTGTATTCCCTCCGGATCAGTGAAAGTTCTCCTTCCTGTAATACAGACCGCTCTCTGCTGCTCTCTGCCCATGTGCAAGATGACCGGTCTTGTATCCGCCCCCCTCGTGTAGTGGGTGGAGTCTGCAGGGGCTCTCCTACAGCTCTGCTCAATGATGATGCCACTGCTAGTTTTACAAGGTAATAACTGGGTTTGCAAAGGCATTTATTGCACACAAAATACATTTATATCTTTTGTGGCTGTTGTGGACTCACTTTTTTCCACATTTTGTTACGTTGCAGCCTTATTCTAAAATTGATTAAATTCATTCTTTTTTTCAAAATTCTACAAACGATACCCCATAATGACAACGTCAAAGAAGTTTGTTTGAAATCTTTGCAAATTTATTGAAAATGAAAAATATCCCACGTACACAAATATTCACAGCCTTTGCTCAATACTTTGTTGAAGCCCCTTTGGCACAAATTACAGCCTCCAGTCTTTTTGAGTATGATGCTACCAGCTGGGCACACCTATTTACCATTCTTCTTTACAGGACCTCTCATGCTCCATCAGCTTGGATGGGGACCATCCAGGGGAGGGCTGGGCCAGGGGGCAGGGTGGCAATTGCCTCCCAGGCCTCCCGAACTTATGTTCAAAATGGCCGGCAGCCGCTGCCCGCTACCATTTTCTTTTCTATTCTGGTCTAGGAAGTCGGGCCGGAGGCACGGCCATGGTGGCCGACCACTAGCTGTTGCATTCCGGGAGTTGTATTCCGCACTCAAGCTTCCGGTGGGTGGAAAACACAGCAGCGCAGAGGAAACTACAACTCCCTGGGACCAGATTCTTGGAAGCAGGCAGAGGCAGGGTGTGCCAGGGAGTCGGGATGCAGGGCTGCAGGGCTGGGCGCTGGCTGTAACTTGACCCCAGGATCAGGAGCGTTACCCCCCCAGGAAACCGTGGCGTGCAAGGACCTGCTAAGCTGAGATTGCTGAGGTGAGAGACCCTGACACCCCTAGCTGACCCCCCATATACCTCATGTAACCTGCCCCAGTGATCAGGCTGCATTGATGGGCACTGGAGTTGGCTGCACTGATGGGTACTGGTGAGGCTGCATTGAAAAACCAGGTGGGCCATGGATGGTGAGCTGATTCGGCGGTTCAATGGGCCACTTGACTGGACTTGCCCCCCAGGCCTAAGGCCGCCAGAACTCCCCTGGGACCATCGGTGCACAGCCATTTTCAGATCTCTCCAAAGATGTTCAATCGGGTTCAAGTCTGGGCTCTGGCTGGGCCACTCAAGGACATTCAGATTTGTCCCGTAGCCACTCCTTTGTTATCTTCGCTGTGTGCTGAGGGTCGTTGTCCTGTTGGAAGATCAACCTTAACCCCAATCTGAGGTCCAGAGCGCTCTGGAGCAGCTTTTCATCAAGAATGTCTCTGTTAAAAAAAAATATATATAGGAACACGTCTAAAGTAGGGCTGTGGAAATTAACTATTAATTCCTCGATTAATCAATAAATTTTTTTGATCGATAAAAATTATTTTGATCGGTACTCACCTCTCCGCCGGCTTCTGGGTCTTCAGGGAGTTCCGTTGGAGATCCGGTGACGTCACGGACACCGGCGGGGCTTGCCGTGTCCATCTGAAGGGCTCCTTTGCTGTGCCTTCATATCTGCATGCCGGCGGGACCTTACTATCTGCCACACGCAAGGGCTGTTACACTTCCCTCTATCACTTCCCTCTATCAACCTGGCATTCTACAGCCATCCACTGGATGTTGTGATAGTTCCCTTCACGGGACATCTACATGCCGACGGACTGATGTTAACCCCTCCTCATCTGGATTCAGCAGTGGTATCATTGTACACATTTTTATACCAGTATCATACTTGGCTACATGTTTTTATGACTGCTTTTGCTACCGTTAGGTATTACTCGCACCATTTTTACAGTTTATGTAGCTACATCGATTTTATCTCCAGTGCAATATTTATTGTTACCTACTTGAAGACTATAAAAGTTTTAATGCTATTCCCATCGAGCGCTGCCTTTGTGTGTTTTTTGTATCCTGCTATCCATTTTTTCAGTGGTTGGTAGCTGCACTGGGAATCAGCCTGCAAGGAGATCAGCTAAAAGTAGTTGGATCTATGTAATATAATTAATCGAAATTAGCCGATTAATCGATTAAAAAAAAATTGATTAATCGAACACGAAAATTTTAATCAGTAACAGCCCTAGTCTAATGCCGAGTACACACGACCATTTTTCTCGTCTGGAAAAATTATATTTTTTCTCTTTGACGAGAAAAACGACCGTCTGTGGGCTTTTGGTAATTTTTCCCGACGAGAAAAACGGCATTAATCACGACGAGAAAAATTAGAACATGCTGTAATTTTTCTCGTCGTGATTCACGGCATTTTTTCCGCTGCAGTTTTCCCATAGGGAAACACTGCCGGGGAGCCTACACACGGTCGTTTTTCTCGACCAAGAGAAAAAATGTCGGGAAAACCGGCCGTGTGTAGGGGAACAAGCTGTTCCTCATTTTTCCGTCGATTTTCTCGACGGTGTTTTCACCGTTGAGAAAATCGATCGTGTGTACGCGGCATAAAGGCTTATACACATTATAAGGAAATCGGGCAAACTTTGAGGAACTTTCGTACGATTTTCGTATAGCGTGTACACAACTTTCTACAGACCTTCTAAACGAACATTTCTGAAAGGACAAGCTCCAAAAAAAAATTTTCGTTTAATTGTAAAGCTTTCGTCCGAAATCAGAAACGAAAGACTGCACATGATCAGAAACAATATACAACAAAAAAAGCCTTTGGGGTACAAGAATTTTCGTATGAATTGGTTTCCGATTTGCTGTGAAACAGAAAAGAAAATCGGACGATCGTTCGCCAGATTTTCTTATAGGCTGCTTTCACACTGCAGCCGCGGCCGCGTTGACGGTAAAGCGTTGCTAAAACGAGCGGCGCTTTACCCTCAACGCGGCCGCTTTTCTTCGTTGTTTCACAGCAAATCAGAACCAATTCATACGAAAATTCTTGTACCACAAAGGCTTTATTTTTGTTGTATATTGTTTCTGATCACGTGCAGTCTTTCGTTTCTGATTTCCTGTTGTTTTAGCAGCGCTTTTCGGCCGCTAGCGGGGCACTTTTAAGCCCCGCTAGCGGCCGAAGGAACGGTTAAAACCGCCCGTGTTGCAGCGCTTCGGAAGCGCTTTT
This sequence comes from Rana muscosa, assembly GCA_029206835.1. NCBI lineage: Eukaryota > Metazoa > Chordata > Amphibia > Anura > Ranidae > Rana > Rana muscosa. The sequence goes on along the minus strand of CM055127.1, from coordinate 421,295,063 downwards.
CAGGCGCTTCGGAAGCGCTGTCCATTCATTCCAATGAAAAAAGAAAAATAGAAAAGCGCCTCTAAGTAAAACAGGTTTAATGTTAGATAAAACAAATCATATCCAACACTTACATAGGGGTAAGTTCAGATGTACTCCGGTGTAATGGATGTTTATGCTAGATCCAGGGTCTGTGACGCTTCTCCGCGGATGCCCTGAGTCCCGGCAGTAACAGCCGCAAGTGGCCAAAGTGCGAGCTGATTAGTCCACGATGAAGGATGGCAGCGGGAGATGGCGGCGATCTGTCCAAGAGAGAGATGTCACTTTTTTCATGTCACTACCTTGAGTTGGCTTCACCATGGAGAAAAGCTGCCCTGAGTATCTGAGTTAAAATCAAAGACTTTCTCATCACCACCTGTTGCTTCTGAGGATTTTAGATTTAAACCGTCACTTGTCATTTTTATTGTCATTTTTATCCTCATTCATTTTTATTGACTGGAACATTTGCTCCTTTTGTGGACAATACTCCCTATATACGCACCCTGGTTTTTGGTGAATGTCTGTATATATATCTTAAGCGCTGGCATTTTTTTGTTTCATTCATTCCAATGGGCAGGGGCGGTGTAGGAGCGCTGTATACAGGCAATATTTTTAGCGTTAAAACGCCTGAAAACTGCCTCAGTGTGAAGAGGTCATAGTGTGTACCCCACTTTAAGGGATGCAGGCCCAGCAGCTTTCCTAATTAGAGCCCTGCAGGTGCATAGTGTGTACCCCACTTTAAGGGATGCAGGCCCAGCAGCTTTCCTCATTAGAGCCCTGCAGTTGCATAGTGTGTACCCCACTTTAAGGGATGCAGGCCCAGCAGCTTTCCTCATTAGAGCCCTGCAGGTGCATAGTGTGTACCCCACTTTAAGGGATGCAGGCCCAGCAGCTTTCCTCATTAGAGCCCTGCAGGTGCACAGCTGATTAATAATTATGAAACTACTCCCATTAGATACACTTTCCCACATGGACACAGAGAAACACATAGGGATTTCTTCTGAATAATAAAAGGTAGGGATCTGCACCAAAGTTTGTTAGAATTCTTGCAATGTACATCCTGTTGATCACCCAGAGGGGAATGTTTTTTTCTCAACAAATGTGGAGTTACACTTTATATTAAACATTTTTGCCTGGAGATCAGCTTTAAATTTATAAATAGGGTCAGCTCCCAGTTTTTGTAATGTGCCAAGGCACATATGTAATTGTGAACTAGGCTAATAAAAAAAAGAAAACGTGATAAATGTTGTAAAGCCGGGGTGTCAAACTCAATTTCATTGTGGGCCACATCAGCATTATGATTGCCCTCAAAAGGGCCGGTTGTATCTGTAAGATTAGATGTCCAGCGCATCCCCTCCCCTTACATTAGATGTCAAGAGCCCCCCCACCATCAGAAGTTGAGCCCCCCACTCTCCCTTACATCACAGTGCACCCCCCCTTTCCTTATGCTGCTGCTGGGAAGAAGTTGGATGCATTGCTTTAAAGCAGAAAGTAAGGATCTGGAGGAGGGCTGAAGCTCTTCTGTAGCTGCAGAAGAGGTGCGAGGGCCACATGAAATAGCCTGGAGGGCCGGATTCAGCCTGCAGGCCTTGTGTTTGACACCTTTGGTGTAAAGGTTCGGAAAGTCCTTCCGTGAAAATTATATATAAACAGTTCCTCCAATGTGCAGAAAGATTATTAATAGTCAGGGCAGCCATCAGAAATTTTGGGGCCACTTACACAGCTTTAGGCCTGCCCCCCCCCCCCCCCGCCTGGGCCTGACCATCTGGCCACTGAATGCCTGTGGAAGGGAGAGGAGGAGGAGGAGCTGGCCGCAGGAGGTAAATGGAGTGATTGGCTCCTCTATATGCGTCCCCCGCCGCCCCCCCTATCCAGGTGTACAGGGGGCCACATAGGCCCCCTGGAGCATTGGGCTAGGTTGCAACTGCGACCCCTGTAGTTATGACCATGGATGGGATCAGTGGCAGCTGTGGTGGATGGGATCAGTGGCAGCTGTGGTGGATGGGATCAGTGGCAGTGGTGGTAGATGGGATCAGTGGCATCGATGGTGGATGGGATCAGTGGTGGTGGATGGGATCAGTGGCAGCGATGGTGGATGGGATCAGTGGCAGCGGTGGTGGATGAGATCAGTGGCAGCGGTGGTGGATGGGATCAGTGGCAGCGGTGGTGGATGGGATCAGTGGCAGCAGTGATAGATGGGATCAGTGGCAGTGGTGGTGGGTGGGATAGATGGCAGAAGAGGTGGCTGAGATCAGTGGCAGCGGTGGTGGCTGAGATCAGTGGCAGTGGTGGTGGCTGAGATCAGTGGCAGCGGTGGTGGATGGGATCAGCGGCAGCTGTGGTGGATGGGATCAGTGGCAGCTGTGGTGGATTGGATCAGTGGCAGCGATGGTGGATGAGATCAGTGGTGGTGGATGTGATCAGTGGCAGCGATGGTGGATGGGATCAGTGGCAGCGATGGTGGATTGGATCAGTGGCAGCGATGGTGGATGAGATCAGTAGCAGCAGTGGTGGATGGGATCAGTGGCAGTGGTGGTGGATGAGATCAGTGGTGGTGGATGTGATCAGTGGCAGCGATGGTGGATGTGATCAGTGGCAGCGATAGTGGATGGGATCAGTGGCAGCGATGGTGGATGGGATCAGTGGCAGCGGTGGTGGATTGGATCAGTGGCAGCGATGGTGGATAAGATCAGTGGTGGTGGATGTGATCAGTGGCAGCGATGGTGGATGTGATCAGTGGCAGCGATAGTGGATGGGATCAGTGGCAGCGATGGTGGATGGGATCAGTAGCAGCGGTGGTGGGATCAGTGGCAGCGATGGTGGATGGGATCAGTGGCAGCAGTGGTGGATTGGATCAGTGGCAGTGATGGTGAAGGAGATCAGTAGCAGCGGTGGAGGGATCAGTGGCAGTGGTGGTGGATGGGATCAGTGGCAGTGGTGGTGGATGAGATCAGTGGCAGTAGTGGTGGATGGGATCAGTGGCAGCGGTGGTGGATGGGATCAGTGGCAGCTGTGGTGGATGGGATCAGTGGCAGCTGTGGTGGATTCGATCAGTGACAGCGATGGTGGATGAGATCAGTGGTGGTGGATGTGATCAGTGGCAGCGATGGTGGATGTGATCAGTGGCAGCGGTGGTGGATTGGATCAGTGGCAGCGATGGTGGATGAGATCAGTAGCAGCGGTGGTGGAATCAGTGGCAGCGGTGGTGGATGGGATCAGTGCCAGAGGTGGTGGATGAGATCAGTGGCAGCGGTGGTGGATGGGATCAGTGGCAGTGGTGGTGGATGGGATCAGTGGCAGCGGTGGTGGATGAGATCAGTGGCGGTGGATGTGATCAGTGGCAGGGATGGTGGATGTGATCAGTGGCAGCGATGGTGGATGAGATCAGCAGCAGCGGTGGTGGATGGGATCAGTGGCAGCGATGGTGGATGGGATCAGTGGCAGCGATGGTGGATTGGATCAGTGGCAGCGATGGTGGATGAGATCAGTAGCAGCGGTGGTGGATGGGATCAGTGGCAGTGGTGGTGGATAAGATCAGTGGTGGTGGATGTGATCAGTGGCAGCGATGGTGGATGTGATCAGTGGCAGCGATAGTGGATGGGATCAGTGGCAGCGATGGTGGATGGAATCAGTGGCAGCGGTGGTGGATTGGATCAGTGGCAGCGATGGTGGATGAGATCAGTAGCAGCGGTGGTGGGATCAGTGGCAGCGGTGGTGGATGGGATCAGTGCCAGAGGTGGTGGATGAGATCAGTGGCAGCGGTGGTGGATGGGATCAGTGGCAGTGGTGGTGGATGGGATCAGTGGCAGTGGTGGTGGATGGGATCAGTGGGAGCGGTGGTGGATGGGATCAGTGACAGCTGTGGTGGATGGGATCAGTGGCAGCGGTGGTGGATGAGATCAGTGGTGGTGGATGTGATCAGTGGCAGGGATGGTGGATGTGATCAGTGGCAGCGATGGTGGATGGGATCAGCGGCAGCGGTGGTGGATGGGATCAGTGGCAGCGATGGTGGATTGGATCAGTGGCAGCGATGGTGGATGAGATCAGTAGCAGCGGTGGTGGATGGGATCAGTGGCAGTGGTGGTGGATAAGATCAGTGGTGGTGGATGTGATCAGTGGCAGCGATGGTGGATGTGATCAGTGGCAGCGATAGTGGATGGGATCAGTGGCAGCGATTGTGGATGGAATCAGTGGCAGCGATGGTGGATTGGATCAGTGGCAGCGATGGTGGATGAGATCAGTAGCAGCGGTGGTGGGATCAGTGGCAGCGGTGGTGGATGGGATCAGTGCCAGAGGTGGTGGATGAGATCAGTGGCAGCGGTGGTGGATGGGATCAGTGGCAGTGGTCGTGGATGGGATCAGTGGCAGCGGTGGTGGATGAGATCAGTGGTGGTGGATGTGATCAGTGGCAGGGATGGTGGATGTGATCAGTGGCAGCGATGGAGGATGGGATCAGCGGCAGCGGTGGTGGATGGGATCAGTGGCAGCGATGGTGGATGGGATCAGTGGCAGCGATGGTGGATGGGATCAGTGGCAGCGGTGGTGGATGGGATCAGTGGCAGCTGTGGTGGATTCGATCAGTGGCAGCGATGGTGGATGAGATCAGTGGTGGTGTATGTGATCAGTGGCAGCGATGGTGGATGTGATCAGTGGCAGCGATAGTGGATGGAATCAGTGGCAGCGGTGGTGGATGGAATCAGTGGCAGCAGTGGTGGATTGGATCAGTGGCAGCGATGGTGGATGAGATCAGTAGCAGCGGTGGTGGGATCAGTGGCAGCGGTGGTGGATGGGATCAGTGGCAGAGGTGGTGGATGAGATCAGTGGCAGTGGTGGTGGATGGGATCAGTGGCAGTGGTGGTGGATGGGATCATTGGCAGCGGTGGTGGATGGGATCAGTGGCAGCGGTGGTGGATGGGATCAGTGGCAGCTGTGGTGGATGTGATCAGTGGCAGTGATGGTGGATGGGATCAGCGGCAGCGGTGGTGGATGGGATCAGTGGCAGCGGTGGTGGATTGGATCAGTGGAAGCGGTGGTGCATGGGATCAGTGGCAGTGGTGGTGAATAGGATCAGTGGCAGTGGTGGTGGATGGGATCAGTGTCAGTGGTGGTGGATGGGATCAGTGGCAGTGGTCGTGGATGGGATCAGTGGCAGCGAAGGTGGATGGGATCAGTGGCAGCGGTGGTGGATGGGATCAGTGGCAGCGATGGTGGATGAGATCAGTAGCAGCGATGGTGGATGTGATCAGTGGCAGCGGTGGTGGATTGGATCAGTGGCAGCGATGGTGGATGAGATCAGTAGCAGCGGTGGTGGGATCAGTGGCAGCGGTGGTGGATGGGATCAGTGCCAGAGGTGGTGGATGAGATCAGTGGCAGCGGTGGTGGATGGGATCAGTGGCAGTGGTGGTGGATGGGATCAGTGGCAGCGGTGGTGGATGAGATCAGTGGTGGTGGATGTGATCAGTGGCAGGGATGGTGGATGTGATCAGTGGCAGCGATGGTGGATGGGATCAGCGGCAGCGGTGGTGGATGGGATCAGTGGCAGCGATGGTGGATGGGATCAGTGGCAGCGATGGTGGATGGGATCAGTGGCAGCGGTGGTGGATGGGATCAGTGGCAGCTGTGGTGGATTCGATCAGTGGCAGCGATGGTGGATGAGATCAGTGGTGGTGTATGTGATCAGTGGCAGCGATGGTGGATGTGATCAGTGGCAGCGATAGTGGATGGAATCAGTGGCAGCGGTGGTGGATGGAATCAGTGGCAGCAGTGGTGGATTGGATCAGTGGCAGCGATGGTGGATGAGATCAGTAGCAGCGGTGGTGGGATCAGTGGCAGCGGTGGTGGATGGGATCAGTGGCAGAGGTGGTGGATGAGATCAGTGGCAGTGGTGGTGGATGGGATCAGTGGCAGTGGTGGTGGATGGGATCATTGGCAGCGGTGGTGGATGGGATCAGTGGCAGCGGTGGTGGATGGGATCAGTGGCAGCTGTGGTGGATGTGATCAGTGGCAGTGATGGTGGATGGGATCAGCGGCAGCGGTGGTGGATGGGATCAGTGGCAGCGGTGGTGGATTGGATCAGTGGAAGCGGTGGTGCATGGGATCAGTGGCAGTGGTGGTGGATAGGATCAGTGGCAGTGGTGGTGGATGGGATCAGTGTCAGTGGTGGTGGATGGGAACAGTGGCAGCGATGGTGGTTGTGATCAGTGGCAGCGAAGGTGGATGGGATCAGTGGCAGCGGTGGTGGATGGGATCAGTGGCAGCGATGGTGGATGAGATCAGTAGCAGCGATGGTGGATGTGATCAGTGGCAGCGGTGGTGGATTGGATCAGTGGCAGCGATGGTGGATGAGATCAGTAGCAGCGGTGGTGGGATCAGTGGCAGCGGTGGTGGATGGAATCAGTGCCAGAGGTGGTGGATGAGATCAGTGGCAGCGGTGGTGGATGGGATCAGTGGCAGTGGTGGTGGATGGGATCAGTGGCAGCGGTGGTGGATGAGATCAGTGGTGGTGGATGTGATCAGTGGCAGGGATGGTGGATGTGATCAGTGGCAGCGATGGTGGATGGGATCAGCGGCAGCGGTGGTGGATGGGATCAGTGGCAGCGATGGTGGATGGGATCAGTGGCAGCGATGGTGGATTGGATCAGTGGCAGCGATGGTGGATGAGATCAGTAGCAGCGGTGGTGGATGGGATCAGTGGCAGTGGTGGTGGATAAGATCAGTGGTGGTGGATGTGATCAGTGGCAGCGATGGTGGATGTGATCAGTGGCAGCGATAGTGGATGGGATCAGTGGCAGCGATGGTGGATGGAATCAGTGGCAGCGGTGGTGGATTGGATCAGTGGCAGCGATGGTGGATGAGATCAGTAGCAGCGGTGGTGGGATCAGTGGCAGCGGTGGTGGATGGGATCAGTGCCAGAGGTGGTGGATGAGATCAGTGGCAGCGGTGGTGGATGGGATCAGTGGCAGTGGTGGTGGATGGGATCAGTGGCAGCGGTGGTGGATGGGATCAGTGGGAGCGGTGGTGGATGGGATCAGTGGCAGCTGTGGTGGATGGGATCAGTGGCAGCGGTGGTGGATGAGATCAGTGGTGGTGGATGTGATCAGTGGCAGGGATGGTGGATGTGATCAGTGGCAGCGATGGAGGATGGGATCAGCGGCAGCGGTGGTGGATGGGATCAGTGGCAGCAATGGTGGATGGGATCAGTGGCAGCGATGGTGGATGGGATCAGTGGCAGCGATGGTGGATGAGATCAGTAGCAGCGGTGGTGGATGGGATCAGTGGCAGCGATGGTGGATGAGATCAGTGGTGGTGGATGTGATCAGTGGCAGCGATGGTGGATGTGATCAGTGGCAGTGGTGGTGGATAAGATCAGTGGTGGTGGATGTGATCAGTGGCAGCGATGGTGGATGTGATCAGTGGCAGCGATAGTGGATGGGATCAGTGGCAGCGATGGTTGATTTGGATCAGTGGCAGCGATGGTGGATGAGATCAGTAGCAGCGGTGGTGGGATCAGTGGCAGTGGTGGTGGATGGGATCAGTGGCAGTGGTGGTGGATGAGATCAGTGGCAGTGGTGGTGGATGGGATCAGTGGCAGCGGTGGTGGATGGGATCAGTGGCAGTGGTGGTGGATGGGATCAGTGGCAGTGGTGGTGGATGAGATCAGTGGCAGCGGTGGTGGATGGGATCAGTGGCAGCGGTGGTGGATGGGATCAGTGGCAGCTGTGGTGGATTCGATCAGTGGCAGCGATGGTGGATGAGATCAGTGGTGGTGTATGTGATCAGTGGCAGCGATGGTGGATGTGATCAGTGGCAGCGATAGTGGATGGAATCAGTGGCAGCGGTGGTGGATGGAATCAGTGGCAGCGGTGGTGGATTGGATCAGTGGCAGCGATGGTGGATGAGATTTGTAGCAGCGGTGGTGGGATCAGTGGCAGCGGTGGTGGATGGGATCAGTGGCAGAGGTTGTGGATGAGATCAGTGGCAGCGGTGGTGGATGGGATCAGTGGCAGTGGTGGTGGATGGGATCATTGGCAGCGGTGGTGGATGGGATCAGTGGCAGCGGTGGTGGATGGGATCAGTGGCAGCTGTGGTGGATGTTATCAGTGGCAGTGATGGTGGATGGGATCAGCGGCAGCGGTGGTGGATGGGATCAGTGGCAGCGGTGGTGGATTGGATCAGTGGAAGCGGTGGTGCATGGGATCAGTGGCAGTGGTGGTGGATAGGATCAGTGGCAGTGGTGGTGGATGGGATCAGTGTCAGTGGTGGTGGATGGGAACAGTGGCAGCGATGGTGGATGTGATCAGTGGCAGCGAAGGTGGATGTGATCAGTGGCAGCGGTGGTGGATTGGATCAGTGGCAGCGATGGTGGATGAGATCAGTAGCAGCGGTGGTGGGATCAGTGGCAGCGGTGGTGGATGGGATCAGTGCCAGAGGTGGTGGATGAGATCAGTGGCAGCGGTGGTGGATGGGATCAGTGGCAGTGGTGGTGGATGGGATCAGTGGCAGCGGTGGTGGATGAGATCAGTGGTGGTGGATGTGATCAGTGGCAGGGATGGTGGATGTGATCAGTGGCAGCGATGGTGGATGGGATCAGCGGCAGCGGTGGTGGATGGGATCAGTGGCAGCGATGGTGGATGGGATCAGTGGCAGCGATGGTGGATGGGATCAGTGGCAGCGGTGGTGGATGGGATCAGTGGCAGCTGTGGTGGATTCGATCAGTGGCAGCGATGGTGGATGAGATCAGTGGTGGTGTATGTGATCAGTGGCAGCGATGGTGGATGTGATCAGTGGCAGCGATAGTGGATGGAATCAGTGGCAGCGGTGGTGGATGGAATCAGTGGCAGCAGTGGTGGATTGGATCAGTGGCAGCGATGGTGGATGAGATCAGTAGCAGCGGTGGTGGGATCAGTGGCAGCGGTGGTGGATGGGATCAGTGGCAGAGGTGGTGGATGAGATCAGTGGCAGTGGTGGTGGATGGGATCAGTGGCAGTGGTGGTGGATGGGATCATTGGCAGCGGTGGTGGATGGGATCAGTGGCAGCGGTGGTGGATGGGATCAGTGGCAGCTGTGGTGGATGTGATCAGTGGCAGTGATGGTGGATGGGATCAGCGGCAGCGGTGGTGGATGGGATCAGTGGCAGCGGTGGTGGATTGGATCAGTGGAAGCGGTGGTGCATGGGATCAGTGGCAGTGGTGGTGGATAGGATCAGTGGCAGTGGTGGTGGATGGGATCAGTGTCAGTGGTGGTGGATGGGAACAGTGGCAGCGATGGTGGTTGTGATCAGTGGCAGCGAAGGTGGATGGGATCAGTGGCAGCGGTGGTGGATGGGATCAGTGGCAGCGATGGTGGATGAGATCAGTAGCAGCGATGGTGGATGTGATCAGTGGCAGCGGTGGTGGATTGGATCAGTGGCAGCGATGGTGGATGAGATCAGTAGCAGCGGTGGTGGGATCAGTGGCAGCGGTGGTGGATGGAATCAGTGCCAGAGGTGGTGGATGAGATCAGTGGCAGCGGTGGTGGATGGGATCAGTGGCAGTGGTGGTGGATGGGATCAGTGGCAGCGGTGGTGGATGAGATCAGTGGTGGTGGATGTGATCAGTGGCAGGGATGGTGGATGTGATCAGTGGCAGCGATGGTGGATGGGATCAGCGGCAGCGGTGGTGGATGGGATCAGTGGCAGCGATGGTGGATGGGATCAGTGGCAGCGATGGTGGATTGGATCAGTGGCAGCGATGGTGGATGAGATCAGTAGCAGCGGTGGTGGATGGGATCAGTGGCAGTGGTGGTGGATAAGATCAGTGGTGGTGGATGTGATCAGTGGCAGCGATGGTGGATGTGATCAGTGGCAGCGATAGTGGATGGGATCAGTGGCAGCGATGGTGGATGGAATCAGTGGCAGCGGTGGTGGATTGGATCAGTGGCAGCGATGGTGGATGAGATCAGTAGCAGCGGTGGTGGGATCAGTGGCAGCGGTGGTGGATGGGATCAGTGCCAGAGGTGGTGGATGAGATCAGTGGCAGCGGTGGTGGATGGGATCAGTGGCAGTGGTGGTGGATGGGATCAGTGGCAGCGGTGGTGGATGGGATCAGTGGGAGCGGTGGTGGATGGGATCAGTGGCAGCTGTGGTGGATGGGATCAGTGGCAGCGGTGGTGGATGAGATCAGTGGTGGTGGATGTGATCAGTGGCAGGGATGGTGGATGTGATCAGTGGCAGCGATGGAGGATGGGATCAGCGGCAGCGGTGGTGGATGGGATCAGTGGCAGCAATGGTGGATGGGATCAGTGGCAGCGATGGTGGATGGGATCAGTGGCAGCGATGGTGGATGAGATCAGTAGCAGCGGTGGTGGATGGGATCAGTGGCAGCGATGGTGGATGAGATCAGTGGTGGTGGATGTGATCAGTGGCAGCGATGGTGGATGTGATCAGTGGCAGTGGTGGTGGATAAGATCAGTGGTGGTGGATGTGATCAGTGGCAGCGATGGTGGATGTGATCAGTGGCAGCGATAGTGGATGGGATCAGTGGCAGCGATGGTTGATTTGGATCAGTGGCAGCGATGGTGGATGAGATCAGTAGCAGCGGTGGTGGGATCAGTGGCAGTGGTGGTGGATGGGATCAGTGGCAGTGGTGGTGGATGAGATCAGTGGCAGTGGTGGTGGATGGGATCAGTGGCAGCGGTGGTGGATGGGATCAGTGGCAGTGGTGGTGGATGGGATCAGTGGCAGTGGTGGTGGATGGGATCAGTGGCAGCGGTGGTGGATGGGATCAGTGGCAGCTGTGGTGGATTCGATCAGTGGCAGCGATGGTGGATGAGATCAGTGGTGGTGTATGTGATCAGTGGCAGCGATGGTGGATGTGATCAGTGGCAGCGATAGTGGATGGAATCAGTGGCAGCGGTGGTGGATGGAATCAGTGGCAGCGGTGGTGGATTGGATCAGTGGCAGCGATGGTGGATGAGATTTGTAGCAGCGGTGGTGGGATCAGTGGCAGCGGTGGTGGATGGGATCAGTGGCAGAGGTTGTGGATGAGATCAGTGGCAGCGGTGGTGGATGGGATCAGTGGCAGTGGTGGTGGATGGGATCATTGGCAGCGGTGGTGGATGGGATCAGTGGCAGCGGTGGTGGATGGGATCAGTGGCAGCTGTGGTGGATGTTATCAGTGGCAGTGATGGTGGATGGGATCAGCGGCAGCGGTGGTGGATGGGATCAGTGGCAGCGGTGGTGGATTGGATCAGTGGAAGCGGTGGTGCATGGGATCAGTGGCAGTGGTGGTGGATAGGATCAGTGGCAGTGGTGGTGGATGGGATCAGTGTCAGTGGTGGTGGATGGGAACAGTGGCAGCGATGGTGGATGTGATCAGTGGCAGCGAAGGTGGATGGGATCAGCGGCAGCGGTGGTGGATGGGATCAGTGGCAGCGGTGGTGGATTGGATCAGTGGCAGCGGTGGTGGATGGGATCAGTGGCAGCGATGGTGGATGAGATCAGTAGCAGCGGTGGTGGATGGGATCAGTGGCAGTGGTGGTGGATAAGATCAGTGGTGGTGGATGTGATCAGTGGCAGCGATGGTGGATGTGATCAGTGGCAGCGATAGTGGATGGGATCAGTGGCAGCGATGGTGGATGGAATCAGTGGCAGCGGTGGTGGATTGGATCAGTGGCAGCGATGGTGGATGAGATCAGTAGCAGCGGTGGTGGGATCAGTGGCAGCGGTGGTGGATGGGATCAGTGCCAGAGGTGGTGGATGAGATCAGTGGCAGCGGTGGTGGATGGGATCAGTGGCAGTGGTGGTGGATGGGATCAGTGGCAGCGGTGGTGGATGGGATCAGTGGGAGCGGTGGTGGATGGGATCAGTGACAGCTGTGGTGGATGGGATCAGTGGCAGCGGTGGTGGATGAGATCAGTGGTGGTGGATGTGATCAGTGGCAGGGATGGTGGATGTGATCAGTGGCAGCGATGGTGGATGGGATCAGCGGCAGCGGTGGTGGATGGGATCAGTGGCAGCGATGGTGGATTGGATCAGTGGCAGCGATGGTGGATGAGATCAGTAGCAGCGGTGGTGGATGGGATCAGTGGCAGTGGTGGTAGATAAGATCAGTGGTGGTGGATGTGATCAGTGGCAGCGATGGTGGATGTGATCAGTGGCAGCGATAGTGGATGGGATCAGTGGCAGCGATTGTGGATGGAATCAGTGGCAGCGGTGGTGGATTGGATCAGTGGCAGCGATGGTGGATGAGATCAGTAGCAGCGGTGGTGGGATCAGTGGCAGCGGTGGTGGATGGGATCAGTGCCAGAGGTGGTGGATGAGATCAGTGGCAGCGGTGGTGGATGGGATCAGTGGTGGTGGATGTGATCAGTGGCAGGGATGGTGGATGTGATCAGTGGCAGCGATGGAGGATGGGATCAGCGGCAGCGGTGGTGGATGGGATCAGTGGCAGCGATGGTGGATGGGATCAGTGGCAGCGATGGTGGATGGGATCAGTGGCAGCGGTGGTGGATGGGATCAGTGGCAGCTGTGGTGGATTCGATCAGTGGCAGCGATGGTGGATGAGATCAGTGGTGGTGTATGTGATCAGTGGCAGCGATGGTGGATGTGATCAGTGGCAGCGATAGTGGATGGAATCAGTGGCAGCGGTGGTGGATGGAATCAGTGGCAGCAGTGGTGGATTGGATCAGTGGCAGCGATGGTGGATGAGATCAGTAGCAGCGGTGGTGGGATCAGTGGCAGCGGTGGTGGATGGGATCAGTGGCAGAGGTGGTGGATGAGATCAGTGGCAGTGGTGGTGGATGGGATCAGTGGCAGTGGTGGTGGATGGGATCATTGGCAGCGGTGGTGGATGGGATCAGTGGCAGCGGTGGTGGATGGGATCAGTGGCAGCTGTGGTGGATGTGATCAGTGGCAGTGATGGTGGATGGGATCAGCGGCAGCGGTGGTGGATGGGATCAGTGGCAGCGGTGGTGGATTGGATCAGTGGAAGCGGTGGTGCATGGGATCAGTGGCAGTGGTGGTGGATAGGATCAGTGGCAGTGGTGGTGGATGGGATCAGTGTCAGTGGTGGTGGATGGGATCAGTGGCAGTGGTCGTGGATGGGATCAGTGGCAGCGAAGGTGGATGGGATCAGTGGCAGCGGTGGTGGATGGGATCAGTGGCAGCGATGGTGGATGAGATCAGTAGCAGCGATGGTGGATGTGATCAGTGGCAGCGGTGGTGGATTGGATCAGTGGCAGCGATGGTGGATGAGATCAGTAGCAGCGGTGGTGGGATCAGTGGCAGCGGTGGTGGATGGGATCAGTGCCAGAGGTGGTGGATGAGATCAGTGGCAGCGGTGGTGGATGGGATCAGTGGCAGTGGTGGTGGATGGGATCAGTGGCAGCGGTGGTGGATGAGATCAGTGGTGGTGGATGTGATCAGTGGCAGGGATGGTGGATGTGATCAGTGGCAGCGATGGTGGATGGGATCAGCGGCAGCGGTGGTGGATGGGATCAGTGGCAGCGATGGTGGATGGGATCAGTGGCAGCGATGGTGGATGGGATCAGTGGCAGCGGTGGGGGATGGGATCAGTGGCAGCTGTGGTGGATTCGATCAGTGGCAGCGATGGTGGATGAGATCAGTGGTGGTGTATGTGATCAGTGGCAGCGATGGTGGATGTGATCAGTGGCAGCGATAGTGGATGGAATCAGTGGCAGCGGTGGTGGATGGAATCAGTGGCAGCAGTGGTGGATTGGATCAGTGGCAGCGATGGTGGATGAGATCAGTAGCAGCGGTGGTGGGATCAGTGGCAGCGGTGGTGGATGGGATCAGTGGCAGAGGTGGTGGATGAGATCAGTGGCAGTGGTGGTGGATGGGATCAGTGGCAGTGGTGGTGGATGGGATCATTGGCAGCGGTGGTGGATGGGATCAGTGGCAGCGGTGGTGGATGGGATCAGTGGCAGCTGTGGTGGATGTGATCAGTGGCAGTGATGGTGGATGGGATCAGCGGCAGCGGTGGTGGATGGGATCAGTGGCAGCGGTGGTGGATTGGATCAGTGGAAGCGGTGGTGCATGGGATCAGTGGCAGTGGTGGTGGATAGGATCAGTGGCAGTGGTGGTGGATGGGATCAGTGTCAGTGGTGGTGGATGGGAACAGTGGCAGCGATGGTGGTTGTGATCAGTGGCAGCGAAGGTGGATGGGATCAGTGGCAGCGGTGGTGGATGGGATCAGTGGCAGCGATGGTGGATGAGATCAGTAGCAGCGATGGTGGATGTGATCAGTGGCAGCGGTGGTGGATTGGATCAGTGGCAGCGATGGTGGATGAGATCAGTAGCAGCGGTGGTGGGATCAGTGGCAGTGGTGGTGGATGGAATCAGTGCCAGAGGTGGTGGATGAGATCAGTGGCAGCGGTGGTGGATGGGATCAGTGGCAGTGGTGGTGGATGGGATCAGTGGCAGCGGTGGTGGATGAGATCAGTGGTGGTGGATGTGATCAGTGGCAGGGATGGTGGATGTGATCAGTGGCAGCGATGGTGGATGGGATCAGCGGCAGCGGTGGTGGATGGGATCAGTGGCAGCGATGGTGGATGGGATCAGTGGCAGCGATGGTGGATTGGATCAGTGGCAGCGATGGTGGATGAGATCAGTAGCAGCGGTGGTGGATGGGATCAGTGGCAGTGGTGGTGGATAAGATCAGTGGTGGTGGATGTGATCAGTGGCAGCGATGGTGGATGTGATCAGTGGCAGCGATAGTGGATGGGATCAGTGGCAGCGATGGTGGATGGAATCAGTGGCAGCGGTGGTGGATTGGATCAGTGGCAGCGATGGTGGATGAGATCAGTAGCAGCGGTGGTGGGATCAGTGGCAGCGGTGGTGGATGGGATCAGTGCCAGAGGTGGTGGATGAGATCAGTGGCAGCGGTGGTGGATGGGATCAGTGGCAGTGGTGGTGGATGGGATCAGTGGCAGCGGTGGTGGATGGGATCAGTGGGAGCGGTGGTGGATGGGATCAGTGGCAGCTGTGGTGGATGGGATCAGTGGCAGCGGTGGTGGATGAGATCAGTGGTGGTGGATGTGATCAGTGGCAGGGATGGTGGATGTGATCAGTGGCAGCGATGGAGGATGGGATCAGCGGCAGCGGTGGTGGATGGGATCAGTGGCAGCAATGGTGGATGGGATCAGTGGCAGCGATGGTGGATGGGATCAGTGGCAGCGATGGTGGTTGAGATCAGTAGCAGCGGTGGTGGATGGGATCAGTGGCAGCGATGGTGGATGAGATCAGTGGTGGTGGATGTGATCAGTGGCAGCGATGGTGGATGTGATCAGTGGCAGTGGTGGTGGATAAGATCAGTGGTGGTGGATGTGATCAGTGGCAGCGATGGTGGATGTGATCAGTGGCAGCGATAGTGGATGGGATCAGTGGCAGCGATGGTTGATTTGGATCAGTGGCAGCGATGGTGGATGAGATCAGTAGCAGCGGTGGTGGGATCAGTGGCAGTGGTGGTGGATGGGATCAGTGGCAGTGGTGGTGGATGAGATCAGTGGCAGTGGTGGTGGATGGGATCAGTGGCAGCGGTGGTGGATGGGATCAGTGGCAGTGGTGGTGGATGGGATCAGTGGCAGTGGTGGTGGATGAGATCAGTGGCAGCGGTGGTGGATGGGATCAGTGGCAGCTGTGGTGGATTCGATCAGTGGCAGCGATGGTGGATGAGACCAGTGGTGGTGGATGTGATCAGTGGCAGCGATGGTGGATGTGATCAGTGGCAGCGATAGTGGATGGAATCAGTGGCAGCGGTGGTGGATGGAATCAGTGGCAGCGGTGGTGGATTGGATCAGTGGCAGCGATGGTGGATGAGATTTGTAGCAGCGGTGGTGGGATCAGTGGCAGCGGTGGTGGATGGGATCAGTGGCAGAGGTTGTGGATGAGATCAGTGGCAGCGGTGGTGGATGGGATCAGTGGCAGTGGTGGTGGATGGGATCATTGGCAGCGGTGGTGGATGGGATCAGTGGCAGCGGTGGTGGATGGAATCAGTGGCAGCTGTGGTGGATGTTATCAGTGGCAGTGATGGTGGATGGGATCAGCGGCAGCGGTGGTGGATGGGATCAGTGGCAGCGGTGGTGGATTGGATCAGTGGAAGCGGTGGTGCATGGGATCAGTGGCAGTGGTGGTGGATAGGATCAGTGGCAGTGGTGGTGGATGGGATCAGTGTCAGTGGTGGTGGATGGGAACAGTGGCAGCGATGGTGGATGTGATCAGTGGCAGCGAAGGTGGATGGGATCAGCGGCAGCGGTGGTGGATGGGATCAGTGGCAGCGGTGGTGGATTGGATCAGTGGCAGCGGTGGTGGATGGGATCAGTGGCAGTGGTGGGGGGTTTGGAATGATGCCAGCCTGTGATGGCACCAGGACACGCTTTCAACTGTGCATGCAAGGAGAATTCCCACGCATATGTAGTGCCTAAACAAGAGGGGGCCACTGATATGGGCGGAAATCCCAAACATAGCGGCCGTACATCAAAACGAGAAGAAGCGGCGGGCAGCAAGCCCCCCCCCCACAGTGGCAGAATGCCAGGGCCCCACTCCTGGGACCCTCTGGACACCTGGGCCCCCTACATGTGTATGGGTTCCCCCCCCTCGATGACGGCACTGTTAATAGTCCCTCAGAGCCAATGATGAAGTCTGTACATCCACCGTCACCTCCTGAGATGAAGACCACCAGAGACAGTATGATCTGCTCTTACCAGAATGTAGGGACCTTCTAATTAAAGAAAGGTCAAATAAGCAAATCATAAATAAAATACATTTGAATAAACTTTTTAAAGGGTTTTACACAATCTGATTCCTATATTTCTTTCATGACCTATTGGTACCTGGGCCCTATTGGTGTGCACAAGAGCAGAACCTCTCCCAGGTCTCTGCCTCCTCATTGGCTGAGACACAGCAGCGGGAGCCATTGGCGCTGCTGTCAATCAATCCCAGCCAGTGAACAGGATTGCACAGAGCAGGTAAGTATGACATATTTGTTATTTTTATTTTTTTAAAGACAAACCTTTACAAACCCTTTAATTTAGAACTATAGGCAAAACATTTTGGAATATAGTAAGGGAGGGTTATAACCTCTATCAGTTTTTTTTTGTGTGTCCCATTGGGGAGATTTACCTTCACCTCCTGTCCCATAACCAAAACAGGAAGTGAAAGGAAATCCCTACAAGTTAAAGGAATCCTCTGGGGACCCCCAGGCAGTTCTGGAAAAGGCCATCCAGCACTCAGGGCAAAGATGCCAAACTGTGTCCGCCCCCTTCCTTAGGGTTAGTGTCAGGGTGCCTATATCCCTGCAATAAACCACTGCGCCCAGGGCAGCCGTCCCCCCATGCCCACCCCTTGTCCAGGCCTTGCCCCCAGGTCACCAGAACTAGTGTCTTCATTGGAAGATTTTCCCTCTATTACTTTTCTGGGGACAAAATTTGGGATTTTCTTTTATTTTCAATGATAATGGTCAACAAGACAAATAGAGAGGGTGAATCTCCCTAATGGGGGCACAAGCATTCCAATCCCTTTCCATTCATCCAAACTGAAAAAAAGTTTTGCCTTTAGTTAGGGCCGGTTCACACCAGATTCCAGTGTGTTCCCCTGCTGTGTGATTTGGCAGGCCATTCATTTAAATGGGCTGCGAATCGCACCAGACTGCATAAGAAGTATGCATTCACTACTTTTGAAAAAGGCGCCACACCAAATCGCATGGCATTGCGGTACCATACGATCTGGTGCCACCACGTTTGGGGTCCTGTTACCAATGTATTGGCACTCAGCAGATCGCAAAGACAGTGCGTTTTAAACATGGTGTGAGAAAAGCGCATGGAATACACCTTTCCGTTCTGGTTTGAACCGGCCCTTATGTTTAGTTGACAGCATCTGCAGATGAGAGCTCATCCCTTTGATCTGCAGATGAATGAAATAGAGAAGATACAAAAGTAACAATATATCACTCTCTCTTCTCCCTGAGTGATGCTTATAAATAATGTCATTTTGTATCTCTCTTTTTCTCATCATGTTGATAAACACTGAGTCAGAAGGTTCTTTTATTTCTTTAACCCTCTCCCGCCTGCCATATAGTAATATTATGGCGGGCGGGATGCCCTCTCATTCTGGGAGGATGTCATATGACGTCGTCCCAGTGTCACCGCCCACGATGACACGGCTTTTTATCCATGTGATCGGCTGTGTCCAATCACAACCAATAACATGTAAACACAGAAGTGACGTTTATCGGCTCTCCTCATCTCACACTAACAGAATGTGAGGAATGGAGAACTGATCAGCAGCATCTCCTCACAGGGGAGATCTGTACAGGTAATCAGGGCACGGATCATCAGTGCAGCCCCAGCAGTGCCCATCAGTGACACCAATCAGTGACCATCAGTGATGCCAGTCAGTGCTGCCTTTCAGTGCCCATCAGTGCCTGCTCATCAGTGGCGCCTATCAGTGTTGTCCATCAGTGCCTCCCATCAGTGCTGCCTATCTGTGCCACCTATCATTGCCCATAAGTGCCACCTATCAGTGCCCATCAGTGCCACCTATTAGTGCCAATCAGTGCCCATCAGTGCGGCATATTAGAGCCTCCTCATCAGTGTCACCTAATCAGTGCCCTTCAGTGATGCCTCATCAGTGGCCATCAGTGCAGCCTATGAGTGCCCATCAGTGACACCGATCAGTACCCATTAGTGATGCCAGTAAGTGCTGCCTTTCAGTGCCCATCAGTGCCTGCTCATCAGTGCCGCCCATCAGTGCCGCCTATCTGTGCCGCCTTTTATTGCCCATCAGTGCAGCCTATCAGTGCTGCATATCAGTGCCACCTATCAGTGCGGCATATTAGAGCCTCCTTATCAGTGCCCAACAGTGCGGCCTCATCATTGCCCATCAGTGCAGCCTATCAGTGTCCATCAGTGCTGCCTCATCATCGCACTTCAGTGAAGGAGAAAAATTTACTGACAGAAACTAACACATTTTTTATTTTTCAAAATTTTTGGTCTTTATTCGTTCTTTTAGCAGAAAAATTAAACCCAGCAGTGATTAAATACCACCAAAAGAAAGCTCAATTTGTGTGAAAAAAAATATTCAAATTTAATTTGGGTACCGTGCAATTGTCATTCAAAATATGACAGCGTTGAAGGCTCAAAATTGGCCTGGGCATGAAGGGGGTAAAAGTGCCCAGTATTGAAGCGGTTAAAGTAGTAAAGTCCTTATGGTTTACTTGTACCTACAGGTAAGCCTAAAAGTAGGCTTACCTGTAGGTACAGTAAATATCTCCTAAATGTTCACCGTTTAGGATATATTTACTATAGTAACAGCTGGTGACGTCACCAGCGCATGCGCACTGCGCTCTTAATGGACGATGTGCCATACATTAAGAGAGCCGTGCCGCGGCTGTGATTCCCGTGATAATGTGCGGGAGAGGTGACATTGGGGTGAAGATAGAAGACTGCTGGAGGACTTTGTTCTACGGTAAGTCTTTCATAATGTGCTAGTATGTAATGCATACTAGCACATTATGCTATTATCCTCCAGAGTTTGTTTTTTTTTGTGATTTTTTTTTGCAGTTTACTACTGCTTTAAGGCAGTTTTTCCCGCCAGGATTCCCGGCGTTTTTACTGTCGGGAAAAATGCTATGGAGCATACACACGGCTGGTTTTCCCGGCCAAAAGCTGTCATGGCAGTTTTTCCTGAAGGGAAAACCGGTCTTGTGTATGAGGCATTAGAATTTCTTCTGTTCCTCTCCTTCTAATTTCCTAATCACTACAGTCAAAAGCAATTGTCGATTTGACACTATTAAAAATCACGGCAGAAATCACAACGCCAAACGTTCCTGGCTCTGTGCCAAGATTTGGTATATGAGCTTCTTTGGAGTATTTTTGGAGTGGAGGGAAGCCCATTCGAATAAATGATGCCGCTCAGGTGAGAATGGAGCCTAATAATACTTATGCGTTTTTAATGCTATTTTATTTTTGCAGAAACGCACTACAGTCCATTTAACAAGGAAAGGGTCAGGAACTTTTTAAAAGCAAAACTGTGCGTTTTGGGTTCAATAGACTTCAATGGAGAAGCTGCAGATAAGCATGTTGTTCATTGTGCCACGATTTGCATTTTTCAATCCACCCAACAACAACTTGGCCAAAAAAAAAGAAGCATAAAAAAATGCAAACCGCATTAAAAATGCTTCGAAAAAGCGTGTGCAAAAAACGCAAAATGTACTGCAAAAAGCACTACAGAAACGTATTAAAAGCAAACTGTATAGGTGTGAAGCAAGCCTTAGTTAAACATGAACATGGTCCTGGAAAGGTGTGTTCCGTGTGCATTTGGAATCGCACTGCACTGGAAATGCACTGTCTTTGCAATCTGCTGCAGGTGCCAATGCATTGTTAATGACACCCCAAACCTAGATTGTAAACGCAGTGCGTTTGTGGGCACCAAATCATTTGGTACCGCAGTACCATTTGATTCAAGGCGGTGCATTTTTTAAAAGTAGTGCATGCACTATTTTCCCTGCATTCTGCTGTGATTTCAACCCATTCTAATGAACATGCTGGATTTGCACAGGAGTGCAGAACGTGTTCCTGTGTGGTCCAAGTGCGAACTGGCCCTTACGGTCACTTTAAATAGTTTGTTTGTGCCAAGCGAGCCTACAATGGATAGAAAGCCTGGGCAGGGACATCACCCATAGGCTTACTATGGGCCATCCGTTGTCGGCACTCCCTCCTCTCTCCTGAAGCCGGTGCCGGATTTCCCTTCTAAACAAAAAAAAAGTCAAAAATAAAGCCAAGCATAAATGCCCTCCAGGGGATGATGGAGCCATTGGGGGTCAGGGGGCTGAGCCAACAGCTGGACTTTCATGTCAAATTACAGCATTGTCCTCCTCTATGAGTTTCATTTATGGTGAAATACTTTCACAAAATGCTGTGTTTCTGAAGGAGTTTTCAGGGAGGAGGGTACTTAAAAATGAAAGGGGTTGTAAAGGTACAATTTTTTTTCCCTAAATAGCTTCCTTTACCTTAGTGCAGTCCTCCTTCACTTACCTCATCCTTCGATTTTGCTTTTAAATGTCCTTATTTCTTCTGAGAAATCCTCACTTCCTGTTCTTCTGTCTGTAACTCCACACAGTAATGCAAGGCTTTCTTCCTGGTGTGGAGTGTCGTGCTCGCCCCCTCCCTTGGACTACAGGAGAGTCAGGACGCTCTCTATGTTGCAGATAGAGAAAGGAGCTGTGTGTTAGTGGGCATCCTGACTCTCCTGTAGTCCAAGGGAGGGGGCGAGCACGACACTCCACACCAGGAAGAAAGCCTTGCATTACTGTGTGGAGTTACAGACAGAAGAACAGGAAGTGAGGATTTCTCAGAAGAAATAAGGACATTTAAAAGCAAAATCGAAGGATGAGGTAAGTGAAGGAGGACTGCACTAAGGTAAAGGAAGCTTAGTATGCATAAAGTAGGCAGACCACCCCCCTAGCCATTTCTTTCAGCATATGTGCCATTAAGGCATGTCTCAGTATCTACAGAACAGAAGCAGGTAAGAGACTGCAATGATATTTGCTAAAATTCCTGCACTATGTATTGCAGATCTTAACTAAACAAATCAATCTGAGAGTTTGGGGATACCATAGGCTGCTCCCCAAAGAAATGTCAGTGTGCTGCATGTTCTCAGCCGATAGTATTAATCACAATTTTCCTGTGACATTTTCCCTTTAATAGTAAAAATCATAAAAGCAATTAAGCACATATTGGTTTTCTTAATTGAATATTTCAGCATGTCTTTTCTGGGTGACATAAGCCAGGCACAGCTTTCTAGGTGACTCGGTACCCTTTGTCACCCAAGCTTGAAGGAAAGGTGATCCATCAGATGCTTCACACAATGCTCTACCAAGTGGATCACCCCCGCCCCCCCTCCATGCTTGGGAGACAAAGGAGTGGAAACCAACCTAGAAAACTCTGCTGGGTGATGTCAGTTTCTTCAGTTGGCATTGAAAATGTTCACAGTGTTTCCAAGTTTTAAGTGATTGTCATTATAGTAAATTTGTTTTAACTGTAGCACTCTTTAGAAGTAGCAGCCTAAGACCCCTTTCACACTGGAGCCCTTTCACCCTTTTCACACTGGAGCGTTTTGCAGGCGCTATAGCGTTAAAAATAGCACCTGAAAACCGCCCTTAAACAGCTGTTACATTCACTCCAGTGTGAAAGCCCCGAGGGATTTCACACTGGAGCGTTGCGCTAGCAGGACGGTAAAAAAAGTCCTGCTAGCCGCATCTTTGGGGCGGCGAAGGAGCGGTGTGTTTACCGCTCCTCCGCCGATCCTGCCCATTGAAATCAATGGGACAGCGCGGCTATACCGCCCGCAATGCGCTGCTTCAGCGGTTTTAACCCTTTCTCGGCCACTAGCGGGGGGTTAAAAGAGCCCCGCTAGTGCTCGAAATGCGCTGCAAATCCGCCCATAGCGTCGGCGGTAAAAATGGCAGCGTTTTTCCGCCAACGCTATGGGCGTCTCAGTGTGAAAGGGGTCTTATACTTTCCTTTCTGGCAGCATTGAGCTCAATGCTGCCTCTCAAGCCTCAGCTGATGGTCAATGCTGACGGTCAATGTTGAGCTCAATGCTGCCTCTTAAGCCTCAGCTGATGGTCAATGCTGACGGTCAATGTTGAGCTCAATGCTGCCTCTCAAGCCTCAGCTGATGGTCGGACATTCTCAGACCTGATGCACAGGTCCCAGACAGACCCTAACGAGATCCATTTTCAAACAGCAGCCCTGAGGAAGGGGGAGTTTTTTGTCCCCCGAAAAGCGATGGATACATTCTAGCATCTATACTCCAAATAAATCGGTTTATTGCACAACTACTGCATTTCAGGCACTGCTTTACATTCACCTCCTTCAATCATCCTCATACAGAAATAGAAGGGACAATGGGGTTGATTTACTAAACCTGGAGAGTGCAAAATCTGGTGCAGCTGTGCATAGAAAACCAATTAGCGTCCAGGTATTTTATCAAAGCTTAAATGAACAAGTTAAAGTAAGAAGCTGATTGGTTACCATGCACAACTGCACCAGATTTTGCATGCTCCAGTTTTAGTAAATCAACGCCAATGTAAATGAAACAGCGTGTGTTTAGTATCCCTTTAAAGCCCACTCTCTTTGCTGCTGCTCATAGGCATTACATGGGTGGCATTGGGTCCCATGTTTCTCCGTTTGGTGACAACGGCACAGCATATAAATAAGTGGGGATTGCTCTATTCCTGTCATACAAGAGTTTTGTTGGAAGTGGACTTCTTGCCCCCCCCCCCATGCCTATGTAATGGAGGGGCATCTTAGGCTAGAGGGGGGAACTCTCCTGAAATCGTCTATAGTCCCCCCTTTCCCACTAATCCGTCACAAACCCGCGTGTGATGCCTGACGCACATTTCCAGGTCTCCGCTGTGGCCTATGAGTGCTCAGAAATGAGAACCAGCTGTTTAACTTTTCTTTCCAAGGAATGTTGTTCTGGCAGCTCAGTGCTGTTTCTCAAGTCCAGAAATCTTTTACTATTCTATAAAGAATTTAAAGGATATTTAACAAAGTAGCAGATCAGGATGGCTTTTCTGAAGAGTGGTGAGCATTTAGGAAACGCGGAGTTTATACTTACTGTACTTTCTATTAGTCCTTAAAATATGCAAAAATATATTTCCTAAAATCAACAGTCAGGATAATTGTAATTCTACTAATAAAAAGATTGCAGCAAATGATGAGGATATAGGGAGAAGACTCAGGGGTTGATTTACTAAAGGCAAACAGACTGTGTACTTTGCAAAGTGTAGTTGCACTCTTGTAGAATACGATGTAATATTATATCTATTAACCTATAATAAATAACTATCGCATCTATGTATTAATGTGTATAGTCCCTTGTTTGCTAGCCTAACCTATCAGAGAATGCTAGGCCTAATGATACACTGTTAATTATGAAGACAGACACAGTTGCTCAATAAATCATAATACATTTATTCCTTTAAAATTAGGAAACATATCTTAACAACAGATATCAGATACAGTATACATCAACAAATAATAATATGAAAGATACTTAACACTCGTCTCGGTAACCCTCCCTGGCTGGGCTCAGATGTAACAGAGAACTAGGCCTCTGTAGGCCTTTGTAGGCTTCTGCAGGCCACATGTTTTAGGCCCAAAAATGGCCATCAGAGCAAGGTCCCAGCCAGATAACACAGAGGTCCTTGCAGTCAAAAGGGAATAGTCTGAGCTCTGTGTTACGAACCCTTTTTACAAAACTCACTCATTACTCATTCAAACTCCTTCCCCTTGCCCATCCAGCTGTCTCTCGACCAATCGTTGCACTTCTATAATTCTTGTCTTGTTACTGATTGTCCTGCCATACCTGGCCTCTGGGGGCGATACTGCACATTCATGCGCAGTCCATTGTCATCAACCTCTTTGAAGCTCCTCGCACAGCAGGTGGGCTGGAGATAAGCCCTTTCCTGCTATTCTACTATGCAGACTCTGTTTGAGGACATCAAGTGTCATTTCGCTGTTCAAACAGATGTGTGGACCAGGTTGCCCGACAACAACTCTACAAATGCAGACGCTCCAGATCTTAGTAAATGAGCAGAAGCTCTGCTGATTTCCATCATCCAATCATGTGCAAGAAAAAATTTAGTTTTTTATTTTTTATTTTCCTTAAATATGTTTGGGTGCTCTTTGCAAAGTAAAGCCTTACCTCATTTACTAAGCTCTGGAGCAACTGCACTTGCAGAGGGCAACTTTGCAAAGTGCATAGTCCATTTGCCTTTAGTAAATCAACCCCTTTGTCCTTTGTGAAGGTTTTCAGTGTAATATGTAGGCTTTATATTAAAGAATATGGAACTCATAGGCCCCTTTCACAATGAGGCGCTTTGCAGGCGCTATTGCGCTAAAAATAGCACCTGCAAAGCGCCCTAAAAAAGCTGCTACTTTGTATCCAGTGTGAAAGCCCGAGGGCTTTCACACTGGAGCGTTGCGCTTGCAGGAGGGTAAAAAAACTCCTGCAAGCCGCATCTTAAGCCCTGTACACACGATCGGATAACCTATGGATTTTCGTCCGATGGATTTGACCATTGGAAATCCGATGAAACTGTTTTTCATCAGTCTTGCCCACACACCATCAGTCAAAAAACCGACCGTTCCAAACGTGGTGACGTAAAACACTCAGATGAGCCGAGAAAAATTAAGTTTAATGCTTCTGAGCATGCGTCGACTTGATTCTGAGCATGCGTGGGTTTTTTAACCGATGGACTTGCCCATAGACGATCGCAAATTACCATCGGTTCTTGATCCATCGGAAAATTTTAAAACAAGTTCTATTTTTTCCATCCGATGGAAAAAAAAACGATGGGTACCATACACGATCGGTTTGTCTGATGAAAACCATCCATCGGACGGTTTTCATCAGTTAAACCGATCGTGTGTACGGGGCTTTAGAGGAGCGATAGGAGCGGTAAAAATACCGCTCCTATAGCGCCCCTGCCCATTGAAATCAATAGGGTAGCGCCTCCAAAACGCCCGCAAAACGCTGCAATGAGGCGTTATTGCGGGTGTTTTTAACCCTTTTTCGGCTAAAATCACCCAGCTAGCGCCCACAAATTGCGGCAAAAACGACGGTATAGCTGCGCTAAAAATAGCGCTTCATTGTGAAAGTAGCCTTAACAAAGAGGGGTTGATTTACTGATGGCAAATAGACTGTGCAATCTGCAAGGGCAGTTTCTCCAGAGATTAGTAAATGAGGTAAAGCTTCACTTTGCAAAGAATATCAAATCACGTGCAAGGAAAAAAAAATGCATTTTTTGCTTGTACATGATTGGATAATAGAAGTCAGCAGTGCTCCACCTCATTTACTAAGCTCTGGAGCAACTGCTCTTGCAGAATGCAACTGCACTTTGCACTTTGCAAAGTGCAGTCTTTTTGCCTTTAGTAAATCAACTCCTAAATGTCTCTCTTTTTTTTTTTTTCTGATTAAAGCTGAACACTGGAAAAGTAAAAAAACTCCCTTTGAGATGACTTACCCCCTTTACTGCAAGGTAAATGCTAATTTTTGTCTAGGATACCATCAAATTAGGGCTGTTACTGATTAAAATTTTCGTGTTCGATTAACCGTTTTTTTTTTTAATCGATTAATCGACTAATTTCGATTAATTATAACGCACATACAGATCCAACTACTTTTAGCTGATCTCCTTGCAGGCCGATTCCCAGTGCAGCTACCAACCACTGGAAAAATGGATAGCAGGATACAAAAAACACACAAAGGCAGCGCTCGATGGGAATAGCATTAAAACTTTTATAGTCTTCAAGTAGGTAACAAAATAAATATTGCACTGGAGATAAAATCGATGTAGCTACATAAACTATAAAAATGGTGCGAGTAATACCAAATGGTAGTAAAAGCAGTCATAAAAACATGTAGCTAAGTATGATACTGGTATAAAAATGTGTACAACGATACCACTGCTGAATCCAGATGAGGAGGGGTTAACATCAGTCCGTCGGCATGTAGATGTCTCGTGAAGGATAGAGGGAAGTGATAGAGGGAAGTGTAACAGCCCTTGCATGTGGCAGATAGTAAGGTCCCGCTGGCATGCAGATATGAAGGCACAGCAAAGGAGCCCTTCAGATGGACACGGCAAGCCCCGCCGGTGTCTGTGACGTCACTGGATCTCCGACGGAACTCCCTGAAGACCCGGAAGCCGGCGGAGAGGTGAGTACCGATCAAAACAATTTTGATTGATCAAAAAAATTAATCGATTAATCAAGGAATTAATAGTTAATTTCCACAGCCCTACTTCAAATGCAATTTTTTTTTACCTATTCCCTCCCTCCCCCAGGCTCCTCCTCCCTATGTGACCAGTCCCCTGAAATTGCTTCTCTTCGGAGCTCCGTAGATCGGCCATCTTCTGATGTCATCACATACAATGCAGGACCAACACTGAGGACATTTCAGATCGTTGGAGGGATAAGAGTGACAGCAAGGCATAAGGTAAGTAAAAGTGGTCTTTTAATGTAACCTAGACAAAAACAAGCATTTAACCCTTGGAATTCAATGGTAGCACCAATGCCATTGCAGTTTTGTAATATCCCAAATGATCAGCTTTAACCACTTAAGCCCCGAACCATTTGGTAGCTAAAGGACCAGAGGTGAATTCAGAATTTTGCACTGCGCTGCTTTAACTGTAAATTGTGCGGACATGCAATGTTGTACCCAAACGAAATTTGCGTCCTTTTCTTCCCACAAATAGAGCTTTCTTTTAATGGCATTTGATTGCCTCTGCGATTTTTATTTTTTGCGATATAAACGGAAAAAGACCGAAAATTTTGAAAAAAAATGATATTTTCTACTTTTTGTTATAAGAGAAATCGAATAAACTCAATTTAAGTCATACATTTAGGCCAAAATGTATTCAGCCACATGTTTTTAGTAAAAAAAATGCCAATAAGCGAATAATTATTGGTTTGCGCAAAAGTTATAGAGTTTACAAACTAGGGTACATTTTCTGAAATTTACACAGCTTTAAATTTATGACTGCCTATCTCATTTCTTGAGGTGCTAAAATGACAGGGCAGTACAAAACCCCCCCAAATGACCCCATTTTGGAAAGTAGACACCCCAAGGAAATTGCTGAGAGGCATGTTAAGCCCATTGAATTTTTTTTTTTTTGTCTTAAGTGATTGAATAATGACTAAAAAAATGAAAAAAATAAAAAAATTACAAAAAGTT
The DNA here is from genome assembly GCA_029206835.1 of Rana muscosa. NCBI lineage: Eukaryota > Metazoa > Chordata > Amphibia > Anura > Ranidae > Rana > Rana muscosa. Next base: position 421,267,309 of record CM055127.1, on the reverse strand, counting down.
GTCACTAAATGATATATTGCTCACACATGCCATGGTTATATGTGGAATTGCACCCCAAAATACATTTTTCTGCTTCTCCTGAGTACGGGGATACCACATGTGTGGGACTTTTTAGGAGCCTAGCCGCGTACGGGACCCCGAAAACCAAGCACCGCCTTCAGGATTTCTAGGCACAAATTTTTAATTTCACTCCTCACTACCTATCACAGTTTCGAAGGCCATAAAATGCCAAAATAGCACAAAACCCCCCCCAAATGACCCAATTTTGGAATATAGACACCCCAAGCTATTTGCTGAGAGGCGAGTATTTTACAGCTCTCATTTGTTTTTGAAAATGAAGAAAGAAAATATATATATATATATATATTTTTTTTTTTCAATTTTCAAAACTTTGTGACAAAAAGCGAGATCTGCAAAATACTCACAATACCTCTCAGCAAATAGCTTGGGGTGTCTACTTTCCAAAATGGGGTCATTTGGTGGGGGATTTGTGCCATCTGGGCATTCCATGGCATCCGAAACTGTGATAGGCAGTGAGAAGTGAAATCAAAAATTTACACCCTTAGAAAGCCTGAAGGCGGTGCTTGGTTTTTGGGGTCCCGTACGCGGCTAGGCTCCCAAAAAGTCTCACACATGTGGTATCCCCGTACTCAGGAGAAGCAACAGAATGTATTTTGGGGTGTAATTCCACATATGCCCATGGCATGTTTGAGCAATATATCATTTAGTGACAACTTTGTGCAAAAAATAAAAAATAAAAAAATAAATTGTCTATTTTCCGCAACTTGTGTCAACATATAAAATATTCCATGGACTCGACATGCCTCTCAGTATATAGCTTGGGGTGTCTACTTTCCAAAATGGGGTCATTTGGGGGGGTTTTGAACTGTTCTGGCATTTTATACACAACATTAGGAAGCTTACATCCACTCTTCTAACCACTTGAAGACAAAGCCCTTTTTGACACTTTTTGTTTACATGAAAACATTTATTTTTTTTGCAAGAAAATTATGTTGAACCCCCAAACATTATATATATCTTTAAAGCAAAGGCCCTACAGATTAAAATGGTGGGTGTTGCATTTTTTTTTTCTACACAGTATTTGCGCAGCGATTTTTCAAACGCATTTTTTGGGTTAAAAAATACACTTTTTTTAATTTTAATGCACTAAAACACACTATATTGCCCAAATGTTTGATGAAATAAAAAAGATGATCTTAGGCCGAGTACATAGATACCAAACACGACATGCTTTAAAATTTCGCACAAACGCGCATTGGCGACAAACTACATACATTTTTAAAAGCCTTTAAAAGCCTTTACAGGTTACCGCAGTAGATTTACAGAGGAGGTCTACTGCTAAAATGACTGCCCTCGATCTGACCTTCGCGGTGATACCTCACATGCATGGTGCAATTGCTGTTTACATATGACGCCAGACCGACGCTTGCGTTCGCCATTGGGCAAGAGCAGGGCAGGACAGGGGTGTTTTTTTTTTTTTTTTTTTTTTATTATTAATTTTGCTTTTTTATTTTATTTTTAAATTGTTCCTTCCAAGTATTTTTTTTTTAATCATTTTTATTGTTATCTCAGGGAATGTAAATATCCCCTATGATAGCAATAGGTAGTGACAGGTACTCTTTTTTTGAAAAAACTGGGGTCTTCTAGACCCTAGATTTTTCCTCTGCCCTCAAAGCATCTGAACACACCAAGATCGGTGTGATAAAATGCTTTCCCAATTTCCCAATGGCGCTTTTTATATCCGGGGGGGCATTCCCTCCCACTGCTTGTAAAAGCAGTCCAGAGGCTAATTAGCCGCTAGGATTGCTTTTACATGAAAGCCGGCCGCAGGCTGAAAAGAATGATACCAAGATGATACCTAAACCCGCAGGCATCAATCTGGTATAAACATTCAAAGTCCAGCAACATACCAGTACGTTGCTGGTCCTTGTTGGACATGTATTGTAATCTTTTTTTTCATGCAGCCAGTTGGCTGAACGAAAAAAGAGATTGATCGGTGGGTATGCCCACCATTAGAATACCGCCCTTCATCCACCCACTTCCAATGATGGGCATACACGCACCATTTATATATGCCGAAGCATGGGGGCATCCTCCCGCAAAAAAGTTATGCCGCACACACATGGTCGGACTTTTCCACGGCCTCCGTCGGAATTTCGACCGTATGTACGCGGCATTAGGAGCAAAATCGCTCCTCCGCTCCTGCTGCCCCAATGCTTCGGCATATATGCTTTTTTTATTTAACTGTGGTGGTGAAATCACCTCCTACAGCACTGGAGTCGCAGGGATCAGGCCTGTCTCTGCGAACGCTGCAGTTATGTGTGTTTTTGTTTTGTAAGTGACAGTGATCGATCGATACTGCACTTGGGTGGCCTGGGCTGGACGGAGGGGTAAAACGCAGGTGCCAGCAGGTATCTGGGCTTATCCCGCTAACACTGCGTTTTTGGGAACCCTAAACTGCTGGGGACGCTAGTATAGATCTGATCAGATCAGATATTGATCTGTTCAGATACTATACCACTAAGGGGGGTGTATGCTTCACGCGTGGGTGTTAGCGTTACTGGCACTAACCTGACGCTGCCTGGGGTGTGACGCAGACCCTCTCTGACGCTAAAACCTAATTGATATCACCCGCCGGGCGATCAGGGGGTTAAACCTTTATTGGGTTATATATACGGCGGGTGCCCTGACACTATAAAAAGCAAACGAACTAACCAGCGTCACCCGTAACACTTATATGGTGATCACTGGTGAAAGGGTTAACTAGGGGCAATCAGGGGGTTAAAACCTTTATTAGATAATATATGGGGGTACCTGACGCTATAAAAACCTGCGGCGAACCTAAAAAAAATTACTGGCTACCGATCTACATCACCGACACTAAGACAGCGATCAGAAAAACGATAGCTTAGCGACAGTGGTGATAGGGGGTGAAAGGGTTACCTGGGGGGCGATCAAGGGGGTTAAACCTTTACTAGATAATATATTGGGGTACCTGACGCTATAAAAACCTGCGGCGAACCTAAAAAAAATTACTGGCTACCGATCTGCATCACCGACACTAAGACAGCGTTTAGAAAAACGATCGCTTAGCGACAGTGGTGATAGGGGGTGAAAGGGTTAACTGGGGGCGATCAAGGGGGTTAAACCTTTATTAGATAATATATTGGGGTACCTGACGCTATAAAAACCTGCGGCGAACCTAAAAAAAATTACCAGCTACCGATCTGCATCACCGACACTAAGACAGCGTTTAGAAAAACGATTGCTTAGCGACAGTGGTGATAGGGGGTGAAAGGGTTACCTGGGGGGCGATCAAGGGGGTTAAACCTTTATTAGATAATATATTGGGGTACCTGACGCTATAAAAACATGCGGCGAACCTAAAAAAAATTACTGGCTGCCGATCGGCATCACTGACGCTAAGACAGCGATCAGAAAAATGATCGCTTAGCGACAGTGGTGATAGGGGGTGAAAGGGTTATCTGGGGGGTGATCAGGGGGTTAAACCTTTATTAGGGGGGGTTAGGGGGCTGCACTGGACCTAAAACTGAATGTACTGACACTTTTACAGTCACAAATGTCACTGATTGCAGTGATCAGTAAATAAATGGTCACTGCAATCAGTGACACTGTGACTGGGGGCTGGGGGGGTGATCTGGGGGGTGATCTGGGCGTGTCTGGGGGGGCCTGGGGGGGCGATTTATGTCCCTATGTGTCCTGGTGTCAGTGTAGTGTTGTGTGCACTGACCTGATGTCTTCTCTTGTACGGCGCTCGGTATATGTGAGCGCCGCACCAGAGATGACATCACTTCCTCCTGCTTCCTCTGCCTGACACAGACAGAGGGGGCATTTCCATTCGCCGGGAGCGATCGCGAGGGGGTGGCCGGAAACGAATGGCTGCCCCCTCATCCCGGAACGCTCCCGGACACTTAGCCACCGCTCACTGTATAGGAGGGGGGTCCGATTGGACCACCCAACTATACAAAGGCAATCACGTACACTCTACGTGATTGTGCCTGTCGGTGCCATTCTGCCGACGTATATATACAGTGAGCGGTCGTTAAGTGGTTAAAAAAACACTTTGACTTCAAGAAGGTTTTACTCCCTTCATGACCAGGCCCTTTTTTGGCTGTACGGCACTGTGTTATTTTAACTGATAATTACACGGTCATGCGATGCTGTACACTAATTTATATAATTTTTTTTCCCCACAAACAGAGCTTTCTTTTGGTGGTATTTCATCATCACTGGGTTTAAAGCATACAATTAAAAATAAAATAAAAAATCTGTTATAAAATTTAGATTTTTAATTTTTTTTTTACTTTCTGCTATAAAACATATCCAATTTACATTTTTTAAAAAGTCTAATTTCTTCATAAATTTTGGCCAATATGTATTCTGCTACATGTTTTTGGTAAAAAAAAAATCCCAATAAGCGAATATTGTTTGGTTTGCACAAAAGTTATAGTGTCTACACACTGCATTTATGAGTAGGGGGAGCACACACCCGCCCAGCTGTGCTCCATCACATACCGATCAGCAGTTCCCGGCCGATGATTTATGGCCATGACCCACCGATCATCAAAGCGAGTGACAGGAGAGATCTTTGTGTACAACACAAAGCTCTCTTCTGACAGTGGCGATGTGCCGGTTTTTGTTTCCCTGCACAAAGCAGGGAATAAAAGCCAGCACATCCCTCAGTAAAAGCACCTCATAGTACACACAGTAAACATAGTTAGGCACACATGTAACCCTTTGATTGCCCCAGATATTAACCCCTTCCCAGCCAGTGTCATTAGTACAGTGTCAGTGTATGTTATGCACATTGATTACTGTATTAACGTCAATGGAGATGTCAGTGGCAGTTAGCCAGTTCCCTCAAAGTGTCAGTTAGTTTCAGATTGCCTGCAGTATAAGTCGTTGATCACTGCCATTACTAGTACTGTATATATATATATATATAAAAAAAATAACTTAAAGAGGAGGTCCAGGTTCCTTCGGAAACATTTTTAATTCAGCCGTTACAAATCCTGTAGCTGCTGACTTTTAATATTAGGACACTTTCTTTCAGCGATGTTAGCACACCAGCCGACTTTTCCAGCGTCACTCGGGTGCTGCCGCCACCATTGCTTCTAAGGGAAACCGCCAGTGAAGCCTTGCAGCTTTGCAGCTGGTTCTCTACTGTGCATGCACGAAGCTTCACTTTCTCAATGGCCCGTCGGCAGGGGAAGGAGGGTCAAACTTCCGGGTGATCTTGCCGTGGCGAAATCACCCAGAAGTGGGAGCTGGTCATAGTTGTGTGCAGCCTATTGCATTAGGGTGTGCACCCCAAAGCTCAAACACACGTGTGTGTGTGTGTGTATGTGTATACATATTATACATATTGATAGTGTCAGTAGAGCAATGGACAGTGTCAGTAGGGCAAAGACTGGTGTTGGCAAGGCAATGGACAGTGTCAGTTGTATTAATTAATTTATTTATTTATTTATTTTACAATTTTTTTTTTTTTGATTCAGTACTTTTTTTATTCTTTTTATAACAACACAAATTATACATTTATACATACATTACATACAATTTGTCCAGATACATTATCTTCCTTCTAACATTCAACCCCCCCCCCCAAAAAAAAACATCAACAACAACATCAGAAAAAAAATTAGTTAAATTGTCCTCCCTTTACTGTGACTCCCCCCATATCCTCTCCCAGTATAGTTCAACTTAGTTTTTCGTGGTCCCAAGCCTCTGCCAAACCATTTCAAATAGCATCAAATTTATCTCGGTACCCTCTATGTATATAACCGTATATACTCGAGTATAAGCCGACCCGAATATAAGCCGAGGCACCTAATTTTACCACAAAAAAATGGAAAGACGTATTGACTCGAGTATAAGCCTAGGGTGTCCATCTGCATGCCTCACTGTGTCACTGTGCCCATGCCTCACTGTGTCAATGCCTCACTGTGCCCATGCCTCACTGTGCCCATGCCTCACTGTGCCCATGCCTCACTGTGCCCAATCTCCCTACCTGATCTCCGGCGCTGTGTGACTAGACTGACGTTTAACATGGGAGTCTATGGAAGGGGTTACCGGCTTTGAAAAATCGGTGCTTCCGGGTCCGTAGGTCCCCTGGACAACAAACTTTGCACACTTGTAGATGAGGAGTGGGGCTACATGTGTGCCAAGATTGGGGTCCAGGGGACCTAGGATCGGCCGATACTGGGTCCCCAAAATCACTGGAGAAATTACTGTTTAACATTGGAGTCTATGGAAGGGGTGCCCGGATTTGAAAAATTGGTGCTCCCTGGCTGTAGGTTTCCTGGACAACAAACTTTGCACACTTGTAGAGGAAGTGTGGAGCTACATGTGTGCCAAGTTTGGGGTCCAGGAGACCTACGGCTGGCTGGGATCAGGCACACAATTTGAAGATGGACACAGACTCGAGGATAAGCCGAGGGGGGCATTTTCAGCACAAAAAAATGTGGTGAAAAACTCGGCTTATACTAGAGTATATAGGGTAAGTCAATTCCTCCTTTATTATGGTTTCTTTTATTTGTTTTTTCCATTCTTCGTCTGTCGGGGTGTATATTGATATCCATTTCTGGGCTATTCGTTTTCATGCCTGGAACAGGCCTCTCGTTATTGCGATGTGGGTATTTTTTAAAATGTTTAATTCCTCCACTATATTTATTAAACATAGTTTTGGTTCTAGTGGTATTTCTATACAAAGTACGCTATTTATGTTTTTAATTATATCCTGCCAATATCAGTGGAGTTTGGGACATCTCCACAGCATGTGTATTAAATTAGCCGGTGTACCCTTACATCGAGGACATAAAGTGGATTCCACTTAAACAGTTTTTCCGGGGTGTAGTATGATGTGTAATAGAAAGTTGTGTTAATTTTTGAGTGGTTGACAGTGATACCTTTGGGATTGCGGATAAGACCTCTGCATCAGTCAGTGCTCCCAGGTCTCGTTACCACTGTGCCCTAGTTGGCACCACTACCGAGTCCTTAAATTTGCTTTGCAATATCTCATATAATTTAGAAATAAGTCCCTTCCTTTGATCCCCTTTCTTCAACATTATTATTATTTTAGAGGTGTTAAGCTTAAAGCGGTTGTATACCCGCTGCAGCTTTTTTTTTTTTTTTTCATACCCGAAATGCAAAAGGCATAATGAGCTAGTATGCACCGCATACTAGCTCATTATGAAATACTTACCTTAGAACGAGGCGTCGGGAACTTACCTGGTCCACGCCGAGGGAGATGTCATCTTGCCTCGGCGTGTCTTCCGGGTATCGCCGCTCCAGCGCTGTGAGTGGCTGGAGCGGTGATGTCGTCTCTCCCGCACGTCGGCAAGGTCCGGCGGCTGCCGGGCTTTAGCCGCGAATTCCCGCTGCGCATGCGCCGCTGCAGTCAGCGGCTCATTGCGAGGGGAATATCTCCTAAACCGTACAGGTTTAGGAGATATTCTTTTTACCTACAGGTAAGCTTTATTATAGGCTTACCTTTAGGTAAAAGTTACAAAATAGGGTATACAACCGCTTTAAGTACAGATGAACGGGCCTGGGTGTGAAAAGCATGTCTAAGCAGGAGATACTGGAAGAACCTCTGTTTAGGAATCCTAAATTCCTCTGATATTTGCGCAAATGATTTTATATTATCATTCCTGAACAGTTGCTCCACACATCTCAGCCCCTGGGTTTGCCAAAGCCCAAATCCCTCCAATCTCTGTACTTCCTCGTAATTTGCGTTATTCCATATTGGTGTGTAGGGAGTATAACCTATAGTATTAGTGATCTTTTTTATTGCTAGCCATACCTTATTGCAATTGCACTGGCGTAGCGTGGGGGGTGCAGGGGGTGCCGTGGCCCCCGGGCGCGATATTTAGGGGGGCGCAATTTAGAGCCAGTGTGTGTCACTGGCTGCCTCCTCCTAAATTTAATTTCCTGTGTCGCTGGCGCTCCGAGCCTCCAGCCGCCATGTTTAAATGTCCGGCGCGCTGTGATTGGGGGTATGGGGGTCATGTGGGGCTGGCCTGTCCGTGATTGCGGTTGCTTCTGCCCCGCCTCTGCCCATATGCCCAATCACAGTGTGCCGGACACTTAACATGGTGGGGAGACTGTAGTAATGAAAAGCCGCCGCTGTCTTCTCCCCCCCTCCTCCTATCCTTCGGAGTTCGGACCAATGTCATGCAGGGCAAGCAGGTGAGGAGGTCTATGAACACGGACTGGGGACAGGCAGAGAAAGAGACAGGCAGAGAGAGGGACAGGCAGAGAGAGGGACAGAAAGACAGACAGAGGCAGAGAGTGACAGACAGAGGCAGAGAGAGGGGGAGACAGAGGCAGAGAGAGAGAGGCAGATAGAGACAGACAGAGGCAGAGAGAGAGAGAGAGAGAGGCAGAGAGAGACAGACAGAGGCAGAGAGAGACAGACAGGCAGGCAGAGAGAGAGAGAGGCAGAGAGAGGGGGAGACAGAGGCAGAGAGAGAGAGGCAGAGAGAGGGGGAGAAAGAGGCAGAGAGAGAGAGAGGGCAGACAGAGGCAGAGAGAGAGAAAGACAGGCAGAGAGAGACAGACAGGCAGAGAGAGGGGGAGACAGAGGCAGAGAGAGAGAGAGACAGACAGAGGCAGAGAGAGACAGACAGAGGCAGAGAGAGACAGACAGAGGCAGAGAGTGACAGACCGAGGCAGAGAGAGACAGACCGAGGCAGAGAGAGACAGACCGAGGCAGAGAGAGACAGACCAAGGCAGAGAGGGAAACAGAGAGGGAGGCAGAGAGAGAGAGACAGAGGCAGAGAGACAGATGCAGAGAGACAGAGGCAGAGAGAGAGAGGCAGAGAGAGAGAGGCAGAGAGAGTTACTGTAGGTAGGACAGTATAGTGGTCAGTGTAGTGGACAGTATAGTATAGTGGTCAATGTAGTGTGTAATGGTAATGTGTAATGGTCAGTAAAGGAATCAGGTTGGTCAGTGTTGAAATCAAGTAGGTTAGTGTAGTGGTCAGTATAGGAATCAGGTAGGTCAGTGTTGTAAACAGGTAGGTTAGTACTATTGTATTTGAAGGGACTCAGGGAGTGCTAAAAGTCCGCAGGTTAGGGGGGCGCAAATTACTTACCTTGCCCCGGGTGCTGACAACCCACGCTACGCCACTGCCTTATTGAATAATTCGCCTGTCTTAAATTTCTTATTTTCTTGAAAGATTTTTGTCTCTAATAAGGACATCAATGAAATCCCTTACCTAGCGGGCAATTATTTTTTTTTAAATTACAATTTGTTTAGAAGCCCCATTAGGTATGGAGATCAGGGGTCTAAACAGGTGGAATCTGCACTGTACAGGGTGATTAGGGTGTGCCCAGGCACATCTGGCACACCCTGTACGCACGCCTATGGAGCTGGTATCTGTCAAAACCGAAAGGTGCCAAATGTGACACTGGAGAGGGAAAGGAGGCAGATAAGTGGAGCTTCACCTTTTAAAAAAATAAAAATAAAATAAAAAATTCATTCTGCTACATATTATTCTGCTACATAAAAAAAATCCTAATAAGTGTATATTGATTGGTTTTTGCATTATTGAAGCGGAGCTCCACCAGCTTCGCTTCAATAATGCAAAAAACAATCAATATACACTTATTGGGATCTTTTTAATGTAGCAGAATAATATGTATCAGAATACATTTTGGCCTAAATGTATTAAGAAATTTGATATTTCCTTTTTTTTTTTATTGGATATATTTTATAACAGAAAGTAAAACATTTATTGTTATCAAAATGTATGCTCTTTTTTTGTTTGTAGCGCGGTGATCAAATACCACCAAAAGAAAGCTTTATTTGTCCGAAAAAAATGATATAAATTTTGTTTGCGTACAGCATCGCATGACCGTGCAATCGCCAGGTAAAGTAGCGCAGTGCCGTATCGCAAAAAATGGTCTTAAAAGGGGGCGAAAATTTTCAGAGCTGAAGTGGTTATAAGAAGTTTTTCGAAAATATACTAGAGTTGTGCCGTTTATATTTCCTGGTAAATTGACTGCAGTAATGCCTTCCTTCCAGCCCAGAGAAATAACACGGTGAGGACTAAGGGCTGGGTGTTCACTGGATCCTGCCCAGTGGTTAATCAGGTTGTAGTGAGTTGACATAAGCAGCGTATATATTGGGTTTAATGTTTTTTTCCAGTAGTGTTACGTTTCTGCTGGTGGTGGCAGCAGTGGATGGAATTTCCATGAGAGGTGTGAGGTGAGGAGGCCCCAAGAGCAAACATTAATGGTCTTATGTCATGAATTCAAACACTCATTCCCATAACATGCTGAAATCCTCAGCACTCTATAACTTTATGTTGGCTTTCCAAGTTTATCTTAAATATGTAACAGATTGTAAAATGTGCAGCTAAGGGGACTGCCAGGTTCGGTAGCAATCCGTGTCTCCCATGGTCAATGTAAGCTCTTTGCATCCATGCCATTGCCATATCTCTGACTTTTTAGACAGTATGTTGGTCGCAGGTCTCTTGATGCATTGCCCCAGCAACTGCCACATGTGCACATTCCCTGTGACAGTTCGGCTGCATTCACACCGTCTTTCAGCGTTTTTTTTGCACGTTTTTTCATTCGTTTTTGGCACGTTTTTGCACGACTTGCGTGTTTGTATGCAACGTTTTTGGGCTTTGGCGTTTTTTTATTAGCCAATAAAGAAAACTATTATTTGTTGCATCATTTGTTGCTAGGCATTTCAGCTTTTTTTTTTAGCTTTTTCATTAGCTTTTATTTCTTCTGTTATTATTGTAAAATTATTATAATGTTTTTTCATTAGCGTAAGGGGTTCAAGTTCAGTTTAGGTTAAGGTTAGGATTAGGAGGGTTAGGGTTATTTATTATTATTTTATTTATTTTTAAATTTATTTTATTTATAACGATCTGAATAATAATAAATGATATAATAAATGTAAAATAAATACACAAATAAAAAATAAATCATAAGTAAAAAATAAATAAAAAATTCAATAAATTAATACTAAGTAACAGTAAATAAATAATTAACCCTTAGACCCTATTCACACAGGGGCGACTCGTCAGGTGACTCAGCCGCCTGACAAGTCGCGTCCCGTTCTGTACAATGGAACCGTTCTAATAGGAGCGACTCAAGTCGCTCCGACTTAGAAAAAGGTTCCTGTACTACTTCAAGATGACTTCAGGGCAACTTCCATTGACTTCAATACAGAAGTCATTTTGCAAGTCACCTTTGAAGTCGTGTTAAGATCGCCCGGCAGAGTCGCGGGACAAGTCGTGCCGCCCCTGTGTGAATGGGCTCTTACCCCTTAAAAAAATAAATAATAATAAATAACTAAACACCCTAACCCTAACACAAAATAAATTATTATTATTATTTTTTGGTTCGAGTTTGGGAATTTATTGTTATTTAATTATTATTATTATAATAATGTTTTTTTTTTGGGTTAATTATTATTTATTAATGTATTATTACATATTGTACATTTATTTTACTTATTTATGATTATTTTTAGTTATTTGTGTATTACGTTTACATTTATTTATTCCTATATTATTATATGTTTTGCACACAGCACCAATATTCTTTTACAAAACGACCACCCTATTCTATCATGTACTCCCATTCCTGAGACCTGACAAGCTTGGTCTACACATTATTTCATTATTTCATATTCACCCCTTATTACCTTAAAACGGTGTTAAACCCAAAAGCAAACATTTATTATATTGCAGCCTAATAACTAATAACTAAACACCCTAACCCTTACACAAAACAAATTATTATTATTATTATTATTATTATTAATGTATTTTTTGTTCAAGTTTAGGTTTTTATTGTTATTTTATTAGTATTATTAGTATTATTATTAATAATAACAATAATGTATTTAATATTTTTTAAGGTTAGAGGTTAATTATTATTTATTAATTTATTATTACATATTATTAATTTATTTTACTTATTTATGATTATTTTTAGTTATTTGTGTATTTATTTTACATTTATTTATTCATATATTATTACTATTTTCTTTTTTACATTTTTAATTTGAGCAGAAAATCACTCAAAACGCACGACAAAACGCACGAATACGCACAAAAACACACAAACGGCACGTTTCTATACATTTCTATGAGGAAAAAAACGCGCCAAAAACACCCAAATCTGCCCGATTTGAGCGGCAAAAAAAGCTCCAGAACTTGTTTGAGCTTCAGGCATTTGGCTTCAGGCGACATGGAGTGGAGATGTGAACCATCTCCATAGAGAATCATTGATTGTTTTCTCTCCAAGCTTGAGCTTCAAGCAGATAATCGCTCAGGTGTGATTGCAGCCTTAACCATTTGCCAACCGCCGCCTGTGTATATATATATATATATATATATATATATAATGATCTACTGCTCCCTGTAATCGGGAGCAGTGATCAGTGTCGTGTCACAGTAAGCCCAGCCCCCACACAGTTAGAATCACTCCCTAGGACACACTTAACCCCTTCCTCGCCCCTAGTTGTTAAGCCCTTCACTGCCAGTGTCATTTACACAGTAACCAGTGCATTTTTATAGCACTGATCGCTGTATAAAAGACAATGGTCCCAAAATTGCATCAAAAGTGTCTGATGTGTCCGCCATAATGTCGCAGTCACGATAAAAATCGCAGATCGCCGCCATTACTAGTAAAAAAATGAATAATAAGAATGCCATAAAACTATCCCGCTATAACTTTTGTGCAAACCAATCAATAAACGCTTATTGCGATTTTTTTACCAAAAATATGTAGAAGAATACGTATCGGCCTAAACTGAGGGAAAAAAATGTTTTTATATATTTTTTGGGGATATTTATTATAGCAAAAAGTAAAAAATATAGCTTTTTTCAAAATTGTCGCTCTTCTTTTGTTTATAGCGCAAAAAAAAAAAATTACAGAGGTGATCAAATGCCACCAAAAGAAAGCCCTTTTTATGGGAAAAAAAGGACGTCAATTTTGTTTGGGTGCAACGTCGCATGACTGCGCAATTGTCAGTTAAAGCAACGCAATGCCGAATCGCAAAAAGTGCTCTGGTCAGGAAGGGGGTAAATTCTTTCGGGGCTGAAGTGGTTAAAGGAGAGCTTTGGACAAAGCAAAAAAATTGACTTATATGATGTAGTTTGGCACTAGCAATACCATAGCAGTTTTTGTTTCTCTGACATGGTTTGATTATCTGTGTTGTATGCTTTCCTTATGTTTTGCACACAGCACCAATATTCTTTTCCAAAACGATCACCCTGTTCTATCGTGTGCCCCCATTCCTGAGACCTGATAGGACACAAGCCTGGTCTATATATTATTTCATATATATCCCTTATTTCCGGTATTAAACCCAACGGCAAATGTAGCGGACCCCCAAATTTGGGGTCGCGATGCCTGAAATTTAGAGGGTTCCTTAAATTGGACTCTGCTCTGCTGTGGTGTTGCCTGGGTGTATAGTTCCCCTTTGACCTGTAGGTGGCATTGTTGCCCAGGTCTCGGCTCGAACCACAGGTGGCATTGTGGTGGGATTGGGTGTCCTCTCTCGGCGGCTGTACAGTGGGTGTGGTCTACCTTCTTTGCATGCCGCAAGAGGGTACTTAAGGGGCAGACGCCATTGGGATGGGTTCTTCTTCTTCGTCCTCGGCGCGTACCCCACCTTCGGTGGACCTCATTACCAGGGGTGCGTGTGAATGTGCTGGGTCCCAGGCACCTTTAGCCTGAGGCCCCATCGTTCCAGGTAGGCCCAGTAACTTTAACTGAGGCCTACAACCAAGCAGCGGAATCCCAGGGTGCCCGTAGGAGGGTGACCCGCTCTGAAGGAGAGGCAACCAGGGGAGGACCTTTCTAAGGGGATCGGTGAAGGATGTCACCATCTCAGGAGAGGCCTGGTTACCTGTCAGAGGGAAGGATTCTGTGATACACCGTAAGCTCTTGTAACGTGCCCCATTGGCACCTATGGTCTCTAGTTACAAGTGCTGGAAAGTTTGGGACTTAAGAGCTAAAAGGTTCTGTGGCAGAGGATCTTCCTAACACGTCCCTAGGAGAAACCAAGTTAAAGTAATTGTTCGTGCTCCACTCCGGCTGCTAGGACCGTGAGAAGGAACTATCCGGGTGAGCAAAACCCACTCAGGCTTGAGTGGCGACGAGGGTAAATAAGTGCCGTGTGCCTGAACCTGCCTCCCTATCCAACTCTATCTCTATCTTCAACTTCTCCTACTAAGTTACTAGCAAAGAGAAAATAAACTCGTCTGTTGGAGTTTAACACTGTCTGGACATTGGCCTTCTTTATTAGAGAAAATAGACTTTTCCCTACACTCTAGGGACGAGAACCAGCGGAAGGAGGTAACTCGCTGCAGGACCCAAAACTGTTAACACCGCTAACCCTCTTCGCAATGGAGGATACTGGGCATGTGGGATGGTGTGTCCGATCCTGCAAGAGGAGGTAAGCAGGACAGGGATCTGTGTGCTACACAAACATTTATTATATTGCATCCTATCAATTGCTAGATGTGATAGCTGTCAAATTTCGCCTTATTAGATGTTATTGAAGAGCCGCTTTTACACGCCAATCTCCAACCAGATTAATAAAGACACTCTCCACATGTGGGGATAGAAATTGATAGTGTAAAAACACCTTAAGGTAAATCGGTTTATTAAAAGTAATGCACTTACATCATAAAAGATTAAAAATAGCTTTCTTCGTACACATGGAGTCACCGTCTCAGCGTTGCCATGTAGCCATGTCCTGACGCGTGTCGTCACTTCGGACTTGGGCCCCCTGTGACAAAGTCCGAAGTGACGGAACGCCAATACAACAATACTTACTTTTAATGAGATGTGTTCTTTGTGCTGCTGCGTCCTAGCAGAAATCATCATCACTTTAATCATCCAGTGTGGCAGGCAGGGGCGGCCCATCCATTAGGCGCACCCGGGCACCACCCCCTTATATGCAATTCATAGATTCATGCGTCCCGCCCCTTTCAGGGCACCGGGTGCATGCATTACAGCGGCCAGTTTATTTTTTTTAAGCACCTGATTAGAGCCTGAGGCTCTAATAGGCTTCAAAATAGGGTGGGCTCGGGTCACAGAGAATGTGAACGGAGCCTACCCAGGTGTGTTACAACAGCGAATGAATATTCGCTGTTGAAACACTAATCCTCAATCCGGCCAATCAGAAGCGGGTGTGAGACCCGTTTTCCGATTGGCCGAAAAGAGAAGACTCCCGATTGTCCCACCGAGGAGGAGGGAGGAAATGTCTGCCACCATTGCCGTAATGATCCATGGAGAGCAGGAGAACGGCAGGCCGCCTGTCACGTATGTCATGTCTACTCCAACGCAGGTGGTCAGACACTATAGCTGGCTACTGTGCACTTCACCTATAGCAGCCCTCTTTCCCTTAAGGCAAGCAGGCCTACCGGTACTTGGTTGCCCCCAGGACTTAAACACAATACTATAGTGTCTGGCCAGCCCAGCTGGGCAGACGCAAACAGAGCAAACAACAGGTTACTGGCAGTTAGCAGACAGCGTGGTTCAAAGACAGTCCAGGTAGAGACAGGCTGGGTTCAGGGGATAATCCAGTATCTGTTCCAGGTAGAAGGGCAGGCTGTGTTCAGGTAATAATCCAGTCCAATCCGGGTCAAACACAGGGGATCCAACGACAAACAAGGCAGACTAACAGGGGCTTAGTCTAAAACAATACAGGTAGATGTGTCTCTATCACAAGCAAGAGATAGAGTGTTTGGTTTGCTTATATCAGGTGACTGAGAAGATTAATCACCTAACAGGTGAACACAGACAGGGAGAATGCAAGAGCCAACACCCGGCTGCTGGAATAGGGAGCAGGAGCACTTAAGTGGTCATGACACCACCACCGCTGAGCAGGGGAAGCCGCCAGTGATGGGGTAAGTACTACCGACCGGCCGACTGACCAACTGTTAGGGGGGGGTTGATGGCATACTGTTTGCTGCCCCCCTAAAAAAAACTTTCACTGGCCGCCACTGGTGACAGGGAATGGTAGAACCAATGCCAGCCATACATGGATCAAAATTCGGCCAGTTCATCATGGACTGGTCAGATTTTAATACATGCGTGAGCACCCTGGTTGTACAAAAGTCGATCTGCCGATTGATTTCTGTACAATGCGTCTGTCAGGTTTTTCCTGATCGATCCGTGCGCCAGCTACAGCCGGCAGCACTGATCATTGTATTCTGATAGCAGGGAAGGCTCCCCGCCAGCAGAACACACTAGCACATCGGGAGGATTTTCCCATCCACATCAAATGTGTGGATTGGGGAATTGGATCTTTTTTTTTATGATCAACCCGCTGGATCAACTAAAAATATTATCAATGTACGGGCTACCTTAGGGAGTGGCCAACTATGCCCGCCCTTTCCACCCAGCTCCTCCATTCATAGAAGCTGCACTATGGCTTCTATAAATGAATGTGGATCACATGTTTATGTATGCAAACCCTAACAATGAGCTCTGTCAACAATGACTTCTCTTATATGCTTTCATTTGGTCTGGTAAATGTACCATTTTTTTTATCTACTGGATAGGTCCAGGGGCGACCCATCCATTAAGGGCGCACGGGCGCCACCCCCCTATCCATCGCCGCCTCTCCCTATCCATGCGTACGGCCCCTTGCAGGACGGAGGTTGCATGAATTACAATGGGGGGGGGGTTTGAAGCATGTGATCAGAGCCAGAGGCTCTAATAGGCTTCAAAATAGGGTGGGCTCAGGGCGCAGAGAATGGGAACGGTGTTCTGTAGCCCACACACTTCCTGTTCTAGGGTGGCAACGCTGCTCTTCCAAAGATTAAGTGCAGTGGGTGAGCATTGTCATCCTAGGACTGAAAGTATGTTAGTGACAGGATCACAATGTGAAAACAAAAGGAAATAAAGTCTGAAACCAAGAAAACAAAAGTCCTGGGCTGGGTTGATGGGTGGCTGTCCCCTTTCTTCCATCCTGTGCTTCAGCCCCACAGTCTGCACACTCTTGGTCCTCCATCAGCATTAAGAGAGTTTCCCCTGGTCTCCCATTTGTTTTCTGGGGGATATATGCTGTTTTGTAAGTAAAGGATACACAATTTGTTCAGCATCTCATTGTTTGGTTATAATAGCTGTATTATGATATCATTTTCTTACCTTTTTGTGTTTTCTTTACTTTGCATCAGTTGTATCTATTTGCACCCCACCCTGCAGAAGTTTATCATGTGAAACGCGTTGAGACATCAACACCTCTCTTGATGGTTAAAATTTACTATTATTATTATTATTATTATACAGGATAGACAGTATACAGCATACATACGTGTATCACGATTATATTCATATCCTCAATATCATTTCATGGGGAGGTGTGAGGGGTTGCTATATTGATGCATTATCATTGTATGATTTTATTGGGACTTATATCCCTGAACTTTTTTTAACATGACTTCGTAATAAAATTCATGATTTTATAAATTTTGGTTGTATACTGCTGAACGTTTTTTTTTTCCCTGCAAAGTAATGTCATAATGTGCTAGTATGCATCGCATACTAGCACATTATGTGAAACTTGCCTTGAAACAAAGCTGTTCCAGTGCCGCAATGTCAGTGCTGCAGTCACTTCCATCTTCATCCATCTTGCTTCCGGGTTCACACACTACGGCTCTGTGACTAGCCGGAGCCGCGATGACGTCACTCTCGTGCATGTGCACTGGAGCCGGCGTTCACGGTACAGTGTGCGGAAGGAATGGCACGAGTGGCCGTTCCTTTAGAGTGCATGCGCCAGTGATGTCACTGGCTGCATGTATTGTAAATATCTCATAAATGGTGCATGTTTAGGAGATATTTACACTACCTATAGGTAAGCCTTATTATAGGCTTACCTATAGGTAAAAGTCAGTAAAGGAAGTTTACTTCCTCTTTAAGAAAACAAAAGCGGGCACCACATATTGACTGGTGAGCTGTAATATATTATGATTTTGTTCTTGTTTTTAGATACTCAGTCACACAGATATACTGCAGTACAATGACTCTCCCGGGTGAAATCCCGTACAGGTACATCCTACCCTTTTTTCGGCCACCAGAGGAGGACCCGATGCGTGTGGCCGGCGGGCACGTGCGATTGTGTGCACGAGCACCAGCACGCGGATTTGTGTGTGTAAACACACAAATCCCTGTGCTGTCAGAGGAGAGGAGCCATATTGTTTGTTCCTACTAAGTAGGAAAAACGATATGTCTCCTCTCCTTGTAAATCCTATCCCCATACAGTTAGAACACACTGAGGGAACACACAGTTAACCCCTTGATCGCCCCCTAGTGTCAACCTCTTCCTTCCCTGCCAGTGACATTTACACAGTAATCAGTGCATTTTTATAGCACTGATCGCTGTATAAATGCCAATGGTCCCAAAAAAGTGTCAAAAGTCTCCAATCTGTCCATCCGATGTCGCAGTACCACTAAAAATCGCAGATCACCGCCATTACTAGTAAAAAGAAAATGCCATAAAAATGCCATAAATCTTTCCCATGGTTTGCAGACGCTATAACTTTTGCGCAAACCAATTAATATATGCTTATTGCATTTTTTTTTATACCAAAAATATGTAGAAGAATACATATCGGCCTAAACTGAGGAAGATTTTATTTTTATTTTTTTAATTTGGGATATTTATTATAGCAAAAAGTTAAAAATATATATATTTTTTTTTTTTCAAAATTGTCACTATTGTTTTGTTTATAGCACAACAAATTTAAAATGCAGAGGTGATGAAATACCACCAAAAGAAAGCTCTATTTGTGGAAAAAAAGGACGCAAATTTTGTTTGGGTACAGCGTCGCACGACTGCGCAGTTGTCAGTTAAAGCGACACAGTGCCAAATTGTAAAAAGTGCTCTGGTCAGGAAGGGGGTAAAATCTTCCGGGGCTGAAGTAGTTAAAGAAAACCTCTCTTGTTAGGAACATTTTATGACAATGCTAGTTGCCTGGCTGCCATGCTTCTCCTTTTGCAACAATACTTTGAGTCAATAACCCAGAACAAGTTTACAGATAAGGACTTTTGACTTTGCTGTGATTTTTCTGACATGCCTATTGTTCTGGGTTAGTGCCCATGAAGTCAGAGGGTCAACATAAAAGCCAGGCAACTAGCATATCAAATATAAGCAATGGCAGGCCCATATTTTTCTAAGGGAAGGTCTAACTGTACAGGTTCATAATTTCTATAGTATGGAAAAATCTGTTGGAGATGTAGGCACTGTATGAGTTTTAAGTCTTGTATCACCAGTTCCTGTTCTCCATATACAGGATATCACACTACGGTGCCAGTCTGACTTTGGCATATGCTATCCTGATATATCTGAAAGTCATTATGATAATGAAGTAGCTTTCTCAGCTAATCTAATTAGAATGCCTTGCTGGCATATGATGGATTTCTAAGAATTTGCTTCTCATAATAATAGACTGAGTGGGAGGAAACTGCCTTCTATTCTCTGTAATAAACAATGTCTATGTATAATTTTTGTTCTATTACTCATCAGAGATGATTAAACTGTACCAGAACAGAGCTGTCTTGTGCCCAGGCTTTTTATTTCTGCATCTTCTGCACATTCCTTAACAAACCTTCAGATGGCACAGCTAACGAGAAGATGTAATGGTTAACAAATTCAGTACCGGATGAAACATGATAAAGTCAGTTATTAGATTATATTAGTGGGTCTGCACCTAGAATTCTTACATAACTATTGTAATAAGGTGGGAAAACAGCAACAGCGTTAATGTCAGCCCCTTCAAAGATCAAGGAACTGTCTATTGATCTCAGTGACACCTGACTGCCAAAGGACCTCATTGACAACCTAGTAAGGAGACCACTTGATGAACATGAAGGAGGAGCAAACTGCACATCTACCTGCAATTAGTGATGAGCCGAACACCCCCGGGTTCGGTTCGCACCAGAACCCGCGAACGGACCGAAAGTTCGTACGAACATTAGAACCCTATTAAATACAATGGATGCGAACGTTCGGATTCTAAAGTGCTAATTATAACGACTATTATCCATGTTATTGTCCTAAACAGAGTTTGGGAACCCGGGTTCTGCACCAGGGGACATGTATCAATGCAAAAAGAAGTTTTAAAAACGGACGTTTTTCGGGAGCAGTCATTTTAATGATGCATAAAGTGAAAAAAAAAAAGTCAAATATTCCTTTAAATATTGTACCTGGGGGGTGTCTAAAGTATGCCTGTGAAGTGCCACGTGTTTCCCGTGTTTAGAACTGTCCCTGCACAAAATAACATTTCTAAAGGAAAAAAAGCCATTTAAAACTGCTTGCGGCTTTAATGCAATGTCTGTTCCTGGTAATATGGATGAAAATCTTTATGAAAAATGGCATAGCTACCCCATCAACCCCCCCCACCCCAGCCCATTACCAGCCCCTTTGGGTCTTGTATGGATATTAAGGGGAACCCCGCACACAAAATAAAAAAGGCCCTATATACTCTGAACAGCCGTATACAGGCGGTGCATACAAGACAGGGACTGTAGGTTTGTTCTTATGTAGAATCTGTTTGTAATTTTGAACAGCTGCATTGTTTAAGTGTAGCTCCAGCCCAAATACCTATTTTTTAGCTTTTTGGAAAACATAGGGAACGGTTATCACCCCTGTCACATTTTTTTTGCTGTCTGTGCCCCTGTTCAGAACATTTCACCTCACTTTGCGTCCCAATGACAACTGTTTTTGAAATGTGGTGTTTTTATTGAAACAAGGATTGGTGATAAAGCATCAGTAGAGAGGAGACACCTTTCTCCCATATTAATTCTTACAGGAGAGAATTTTCCTTCCAAGGGGTAGATTTCCTCTCACTTCCTGTTGTCTTCTTCCGTTTGCAAGTAGTAGTAGTTTGTAAGTTGGATGTTTGAAAGTAGGGACCTGCCGTATATACTCTGCAGAAATTGGCCCCTTAGGTGTTGGTGTTGGCACAACACTGAAAGCACTCACAGTTATTCTTGGTGGGTGCTGGAACGCCTTGCTGTCAACTATTATATCAGGAATTGTAATAACATATAATTGTTGATCAGTGGTAGTAAAAATTGGGCCTTTGATGGTGGTGCTGGTGCCACAACACTGTAAGGCCTGACAGTTACTCTTGGTGGGCGCAGCAATGGGCCCTGCTGTGAATTATTCGAACAATAATTATAATTGCATGCCCCTGTTGAACAGGGGCTGAAAAATTGGGCCTTTGGTGGTGGTGGTGGTGGTGATGGTGGTGCTGGTGCCACAACACTGTAAGGCCTGACAGTTACTCTTGGTGGGCGCAGCAATGGGCCCTGCTGTGAATTATTCGAACAATAATTATAATTGCATGCCCCTGTTGAAAAGGGGCTGAAAAATTGGGCCTTTGGTGGTGGTGGTGGTGGTGGTGATGGTGGTGCTGGTGCCACAACACTGTAAGGCCTGACAGTTACTCTTGGTGGGCGCAGCAATGGGCCCTGCTGTGAATTATTAGATCAATAATTATAATTGCATGCCCCTGTTGAATAGGGGCTGAAAAATTGGGCCTTTGGTGGTGGTGGTGGTGGTGGTGGTGATGGTGGTGCTGGTGCCACAACACTGTAAGGCCTGACAGTTACTCTTGGTGGGCGCAGCAATGGGTCCTGCTGTGAATTATTCGATCAATAATTATAATTGCATGCCCCTGTTGAAGAGGGGCTGAAAAATTGGGCCTTTGGTGGTGGTGGTGGTGATGGTGGTGCTGGTGCCACAACACTGTAAGGCCTGACAGTTACTCTTGGTGGGCGCAGCAATGGGCCCTGCTGTGAATTATTAGATCAATAATTATAATTGCATGCCCCTGTTGAACAGGGGCTGAAAAAATGGGCCTTAGGCACTGGTGGCACAACACTGCAACCCCTCACAGATACTGTACTTGGAGCACAGCAATGAGGCCTGTTGCAAAGTATTGCATCAAAAATTTAAATTACACGCCCCTGTTAAACAGGGGCTGAAAAATTGGGCCTTAGCCACTGGTGGCGTCACCCATAAACCAAAATGATCTTCCAAGCTATCATCATTAATCGTATCATTGAGGAGGAGGAGGAGGATAGCCAGTCAACATAACAGCACAGGCACTCAGCATCAGCATCAGTCTTGAAGGGATGTGACATTTTAAAATCAATTAGTCTGTTATATCAGCATCTGGTGTGTGGTAGCTGGTGGTGATCCAAGACTGGTTCATCTTGATGAAAGTCAGTCGATCAACCGAGTCGGTGGACAGGCGCACCCTGTGATCCGTGACAAATCCTCCAGCAGCACTGAATGTGCGTTCTGAAAGAACGCTGGATGCAGGACAGGCCAGTAGCTCAATTGCATACTGTGCAAGCTCTGGCCAGTGATCCATCCTCAAGACCCAGTAAGCCAGAGGATTTTCGGTGGGGAAGGTGTCCAAGTCTGGCCTTGCCCCTAGGTATTCCTGGACCATGTATATCAGACGCTGGCGATGGTTGCTGGAACCGATCATACTTTGGGGCTGCGGACTAAAGAATTGTCTGAACGCATCGGTCAGACGGCCACCTTCCCCACCGCTCCTTCTTTGACTGCCCGAAGCCTCAGCGACTCGTTGTCCAGGACCAGGAGATTGTAACCTCCCAGTCTCTGGGAACGCGTTGCACAGACCTTTCTGCAAGGCCTCCCGGAGTTGTCTCATCCTCTGCTCCCTCTGCGACGGTACGATAAGGTCCGCAACCTTACCCTTGTACCATGGATCAAGGAGAGTGGCCAGCCAGTAATGGTCCCTCTCCTTGATCCGAAGAATACGAGGATCCTTCCGCAGACTTTGCAGGATCAGGGAGGCCATGCAGCGTAGGTTAGCTGAGGCATTCAGTCCGGAGTCCTCTGGGTCACTAAGGACGACATGATCCGCAGCCACCTCCTCCCAGCCACGTACAAGTCCACTGGTTTCTTGGGACTGTAAATCATCCCTAAAAGACTGCTGCTGATGATGCTGAGTGCCAGCCTCCACCTCCATGCTGACACAATCCTCCTCCTCCTCCTCCTCCTCCTCCTCCTCTTCCTGTGCGATGGGTGGGACAGAAGGAACACTGTCTGGGTAAAGGGGGCCTTGAGAGGCAAGGAAGTCCTCCTCTTCCTGCCTCTGTTCTGCCTCAAGTGCCCTGTCCATTATTCCACGCAGCGTGTGCTCCAACAGGTGGACAAGAGGTACAGTGTCACTGATGCATGCACTGTCACTGCTCACCATCCTCGTGACCTCCTCAAATGGTGCCAGGACAGTGCATGCATCCCTGATCATGCCCCACTGGCGTGGTGAAAAAAAACCGAGCTCCTCTGACCCTGTCCTGGTGCCGTAGTCGCACAGGTACTCATTGATGGCCCTCTGCTGCGTGTGCAGCTGCTGCAGCATGGCCAACGTTGAGTTCCACCTGGTGGGCATGTCACATATAAGGCGGTTCTTGGGCAGGTTCAACTCCTTTTGCAGCTCAGCCAGGCGAGCACTGGCATTATAAGATCTGCGGAAATGCACACAGACTTTCCTGGCCTGCCTCAGGACATCCTGTAAGCCCGGGTACCTGCCCAAGAACCGCTGCACCACCAGGTTAAGGACGTGAGCCATACAGGGCACATGGGTCAGTTGTCCCTGTCGGAGGGCGGAGAGGAGGTTGGTGCCATTGTCGCAAACCACCATTCCTGGCTTAAGCTGGCGTGGCGTCAACCACCTCTCGGCCTGCCCCTGCAGAGCAGACAGGACCTCTGCCCCAGTGTGGCTCCTGTCACCCAAACACACCAGCGCAAGCACAGAATGGCATCTTTTTGCCTGCGTACTTGCGTAGCCCCTTGAACGCCTACGGAGCACCGCTGGTTCCGAGGACAAACCACAGGAAGAGGCCATGGAGGAAGAAGAAGAGGAGGGGGTGGAGGAGAGAGGTGTGTCAATACCAGTAGTAGCATTTTGGAGGCGTGGCGGTGGAACAACCTCCAACACTACTGCACCTTGTCCTGCATCCTTCCCAGCTGCCAAAAGAGTGACCCAATGGGCCGTGAAAGAAAGGTAACGTCCCTGTCCATGCCTGCTGGACCATGAGTCAGCGGTAATATGCACCTTACCGCTGACCGCCCTGTCCAGGGAGGCCAAGACATTGCCTTCCACATGCCTGTAGAGAGCTGGAATCGCCTTACGTGCAAAAAAGTGGCGTTTGGGAACCTGCCACTGAGGAACCGCACATTGCACAAACTCACGGAAGGGGGCCGAGTCTACCAACTGAAAAGGCAGCAGTTGAAGCGCTAGCAATTTAGCCAAGCTAGCATTCAACCGCTGGGCATGTGGATGGCTGGGAGTGAACTTCTTTCGACGGTCCAGCAGCTGGGGCAGGGAAATTTGCCTGCTAGAATCGGACGTTGGTGTACTGCTAGCAGAGTGCCCGCAAGTACTTGCCTGTGACACACCTAATTCTACACCTTCATTCCTCTCAGAGCAGGTTTCAGAGAGGAGTGAAGGTATAGTGGGGTTGGAGATCCCAGCTGATGCGGTGCAAGAAGAGGTCAGCTTTGTTCTTTGGTGTGGGTCTTTAAGGTAGGCTTGCCAACGAGCTGCATGGCAGGTCAACATATGTCTGATCAAGCATGTGGTGCCCAAGCGGCTGATGTTTTGGCCACGCGATATACGCTTGAGACATATGTTGCAAACAGCAGCTGTGCGATCTGATGCACTCGCCTCAAAAAAGGCCCACACCAAAGAACTTTTTGAATGACGGGCAGAGGCAGCGCCCTGCACAGGCGGAGCTCTGCGGTGTGATTCCGTCGGTGTGCTGCCCATACGCTGGCCACTTAAGGGCATCCTGCCTCGTTGGAGATGTGCCTCCTCCTCATCCTCCTCCTCCTCCTCGTCTCTCCTATTAGGCACCCACGTGGAGTCAGTGACCTCATCATCCCCTCCCTCCTCATCACTGGAGCCAATCTGGCAGTATGCTGCAGCTGCTGGAGCATGACTGCCAGATTGGTGTCCTTCTTGAGCATCCCCTCTCTCTGCTCTCACGCTGCTGCCTTCCTCTAGCTGGGTATCATCATCAGATCCTTCCAAACGCTGGGCATCCTCCTGGAGCATGTACCCAACACTGTGCTCAAACAGTTCGGGGGACTCCTCAGGAGGAGGACATGGTGGGTCTAGGGAAGGATTGACTAATGAAGATAATGATACCAGAGAAGAGGACGCTTTGGCAGCTGCTTTGCCAGTACCCTGAGCCTGGGTGAGAGAGGATGAGGAGGATGAGGTGGGCTTGGTCATCCACTCTACCAAGTCTTCGGCATGATGTGGCTCAACATGTCCAGCTGCCGAAAAGAAGGACAAGCGTGTCCCATGGCCATGTGCTGATGACAATGCACCGCGTCCACGACCAGCACTGTTGCCCCCAGACACAGAGCCTGCTTGCCCTCTTTTTTTGCCTCCTGACTGTCTGCCTCTCCTTGTTTGCCTTCCAGACATTTTAATGGATGGCCAAGAGGGAGATGGGAAAAAGAGCAATAAGGGCTACCTTCAGGTGTATACTGTGCAGGAGGCTTAGCAACAATGACACTGACACTGTCCCCTGCCTATCCTTCTCTGTCCCTAAACTCAAGGATTTGAAATATGGAACAGCAAAATTGGTTTAGAACAGAATAGCACACTGTCAGTTTCACTCACTGTACCTCTCTGTCCCTAAACTCAAGGATTGAAAATATGGTTCAGCAAAATTGGTTTAGAACAGAATAGGACACTTTCCCTCACTGTCCTACTCTGTCCCTCCCTACAAACAAGATTTAGCACAGAATAGCACACTGATAATTGCCACGAGTGTCCTTCTCTGTCCCTAAACTCAAGGATTGAAAATATGGAACAGCAAAATTGGTTTAGAACAGAATAGCACACTGACACTTTCCCTCACTGTCCTACTCTGTCCCTCCCTACAAAAAAGATTTAGCACAGAATAGCACACTGATAATTGCCACGAGTGTCCTTCTCTGTCCCTAAACTCAAGGATTGAAAATATGGAACAGCAAAATTGGTTTAGAACAGAATAGCACACTGAAACTTTCCCTCACTGTCCTAATCTGTCCCTCCCTACAAACAAGATTTAGCACAGAATAGCACACTGATAATTGCCACGAGTGTCCTTCTCTGTCCCTAAACTCAAGGATTGAAAATATGGAACAGCAAAATTGGTTTAGAACTAGGGTTGTCCCGATACCACTTTTTTAAGACCGAGTACAAGTACCGATACTTTTTTCCAAGTACTCGCCGATACCGAATACCGATACTTTTTTTTATCTCTTTTAAAAAAAAAATTTTTTTTTTTTTTTTACAATTTTTTTTTTTTTTTTTTTTACAATTTTTTTAATTTATTTATTGATTGATTTTTTATAATGTTTTCTTTTTTTAAGGGGTGGGGGGTGGACAATGTCAGTGTGTTTTTTCTTCTATTTTATTTTATTTATTTTTTACAATTCATTTCTTTATTATTTATTTTTTTATTAAATTTTTTATTTTTTTTATCAGCCCTGTTGGGGGGCTTTGGTGAGATATCAGGGGTCTTAACAGACCTCTGACATCTCCCCTTTGAGACAGAGAAAGGGACTAGGGACAGATTCCCCAGTCCCTTTCTCAGCAGCCTCTGCTGCGCTGAAAATGAATGGAGAGAAGACCGCGGCTTCTCTTCATTCATAAACTAAAACATTGTAAACACAGTTTACGATGTTTCAGTTATGTGAATGGACAGAGTCAGTGATCACTGACTCTGTTCATTTGGAACAGTAAGGAGCCGGGTTTACCGGCTCCTACCTCCGCTCTCCATCCTGACAGATGGAGGGGATGGAGGAGGAGAACAGAGGGGGACGGCGGCACGGAGGGACATACGGATTGGGACGGCAGCACGGAGGGACACACGGATTGGGACGGCAGCACGGAGGGACACACGGATTGGGACAGCAGCAAAACGGAGGGGGCTGGAGGAGGATACGGGGACAATCAGCGGTGATCGTGTGTGGGGGAGCTACAAGCACCGATCACCGCTGATTTTAAAGCAGCTGATACCCGCGCGAGGGGGGGAGAGAGAGAGAAGTGGACTCGGAGAAACTACTTTTAAATATATACAGCGGTGATCGGTGCTGGTAACTTCCCCCACCGCACTGATCACTGCTGATCACAAGTATCGGGTGAAGCATCGGGAGCATTTGCCCGAGTACAAGTACTCAGGCAAATGCTCGGTATCGGTGCCGATACCGATACTAGTATCGGTATCGGGACATCCCGAATAGCACACTGACACTTTCCCTCACAGTCCTAATCTGTCCCTCCCTACAAACAAGATTTAGCACAGAATAGCACACTGATAATTGCCACGAGTGTCCTTCTCTGTCCCTAAACTCAAGGATTGAAAATATGGAACAGCAAAATTGGTTTAGAACAGAATAGCACACTGACACTTTCCCTCACTGTCCTACTCTGTCCCTCCCTACAAAAAAGATTTAGCACAGAATAGCACACTGATAATTGCCACGAGTGTCCTTCTCTGTCCCTAAACTCAAGGATTGAAAATATGGAACAGCAAAATTGGTTTAGAACAGAATAGCACACTGACACTTTCCCTCACTGTCCTAATCTGTCCCTCCCTACAAACAAGATTTAGCACAGAATAGCACACTGATAATTGCCACGAGTGTCCTTCTCTGTCCCTAAACTCAAGGATTGAAAATATGGAACAGCAAAATTGGTTTAGAACAGAATAACACACTGACACTTTCCCTCACTGTCCTACTCTGTTCCTCCCTACAAAAAAGATTTAGCACAGAATAGCACACTGATAATTGCCACGAGTGTCCTTCTCTGTCCCTAAACTCAAGGATTGAAAATATGGAACAGCAAAATTGGTTTAGAACAGAATAGCACACTGACACTTTCCCTCACTGTCCTACTCTGTCCCTCCCTACAAAGAAGATTTAGCACAGAATAGCACACTGATAATTGCCACGAGTGTCCTTCTCTGTCCCTAAACTCAAGGATTGAAAATATGGAACAGCAAAATTGGTTTAGAACAGAATAGCACACTGACACTTTCCCTCACTGTCCTACTCTGTCCCTCCCTACAAAAAAGATTTAGCACAGAATAGCACACTGATAATTGCCACGAGTGTCCTTCTCTGTCCCTAAACTCAAGGATTGAAAATATGGAACAGCAAAATTGGTTTAGAACAGAATAGCACACTGACACTTTCCCTCACTGTCCTACTCTGTCCCTCCCTACAAAGAAGATTTAGCACAGAATAGCACACTGATAATTGCCACGAGTGTCCTTCTCTGTCCCTAAACTCAAGGATTGAAAATATGGAACAGCAAAATTGGTTTAGAACAGAATAGCACACTGACACTTTCCCTCGCTGTCCTACTCTGTCCCTCCCTACAAAAAAGATTTAGCACAGAATAGCACACTGATAATTGCCACGAGTGTCCTTCTCTGTCCCTAAACTCAAGGATTGAAAATATGGAACAGCAAAATTGGTTTAGAACAGAATAGCACACTGACACTTTCCCTCACTGTCCTAATCTGTCCCTCCCTACAAACAAGATTTAGCACAGAATAGCACACTGATAATTGCCACGAGTGTCCTTCTCTGTCCCTAAACTCAAGGATTGAAAATATGGAACAGCAAAATTGGTTTAGAACAGAATAGCACACTGACACTTTCCCTCACTGTCCTACTCTGTCCCTCCCTACAAAAAAGATTTAGCACAGAATAGCACACTGATAATTGCCACGAGTGTCCTTCTCTGTCCCTAAACTCAAGGATTGAAAATATGGAACAGCAAAATTGGTTTAGAACAGAATAGCACACTGACACTTCCCCTCACTGTCCTACTCTGTCCCTCCCTACAAAGAAGATTTAGCACAGAATAGCACACTGATAATTGCCACGAGTGTCCTTCTCTGTCCCTAAACTCAAGGATTGAAAATATGGAACAGCAAAATTGGTTTAGAACAGAATAGCACACTGACACTTTCCCTCACTGTCCTACTCTGTCCCTCCCTACAAAGAAGATTTAGCACAGAATAGCACACTGATAATTGCCACGAGTGTCCTTCTCTGTCCCTAAACTCAAGGATTGAAAATATGGAACAGCAAAATTGGTTTAGAACAGAATAGCACACTGACACTTTCCCTCACTGTCCTAATCTGTCCCTCCCTACAAACAAGATTTAGCACAGAATAGCACACTGATAATTGCCACGAGTGTCCTTCTCTGTCCCTAAACTCAAGGATTGAAAATATGGAACAGCAAAATTGGTTTAGAACAGAATAGCACACTGACACTTTCCCTCACTGTCCTACTCTGTCCCTCCCTACAAAAAAGATTTAGCACAGAATAGCACACTGATAATTGCCACGAGTGTCCTTCTCTGTCCCTAAACTCAAGGATTGAAAATATGGAACAGCAAAATTGGTTTAGAACAGAATAGCACACTGACACTTCCCCTCACTGTCCTACTCTGTCCCTCCCTACAAAGAAGATTTAGCACAGAATAGCACACTGATAA
This sequence comes from Rana muscosa, assembly GCA_029206835.1. NCBI lineage: Eukaryota > Metazoa > Chordata > Amphibia > Anura > Ranidae > Rana > Rana muscosa. The sequence continues at coordinate 421,237,717 of CM055127.1, read as the reverse complement.
TTGCCACGAGTGTCCTTCTCTGTCCCTAAACTCAAGGATTGAAAATATGGAACAGCAAAATTGGTTTAGAACAGAATAGCACACTGACACTTTCCCTCACTGTCCTACTCTGTCCCTCCCTACAAAGAAGATTTAGCACAGAATAGCACACTGATAATTGCCACGAGTGTCCTTCTCTGTCCCTAAACTCAAGGATTGAAAATATGGAACAGCAAAATTGGTTTAGAACAGAATAGCACACTGACACTTTCCCTCACTGTCCTAATCTGTCCCTCCCTACAAACAAGATTTAGCACAGAATAGCACACTGATAATTGCCACGAGTGTCCTTCTCTGTCCCTAAACTCAAGGATTGAAAATATGGAACAGCAAAATTGGTTTAGAACAGAATAGCACACTGACACTTTCCCTCACTGTCCTACTCTGTCCCTCCCTACAAAAAAGATTTAGCACAGAATAGCACACTGATAATTGCCACGAGTGTCCTTCTCTGTCCCTAAACTCAAGGATTGAAAATATGGAACAGCAAAATTGGTTTAGAACAGAATAGCACACTGACACTTTCCCTCACTGTCCTAATCTGTCCCTCCCTACAAACAAGATTTAGCACAGAATAGCACACTGATAATTGCCACGAGTGTCCTTCTCTGTCCCTAAACTCAAGGATTGAAAATATGGAACAGCAAAATTGGTTTAGAACAGAATAGCATACTGACACTTTCCCTCACTGTCCTACTCTGTCCCTCCCTACAAAAAAGATTTAGCACAGAATAGCACACTGATAATTGCCACGAGTGTCCTTCTCTGTCCCTAAACTCAAGGATTGAAAATATGGAACAGCAAAATTGGTTTAGAACAGAATAGCACACTAACACTTTCCCTCACTGTCCTACTCTGTCCCTCCCTACAAACAAGATTTAGCACAGAATAGCACACTGATAATTGCCACGAGTGTCCTTCTCTGTCCCTAAACTCAAGGATTGAAAATATGGAACAGCAAAATTGGTTTAGAACAGAATAGCACACTGACACTTTCCCTCACTGTCCTACTCTGTCCCTCCCTACAAAGAAGATTTAGCACAGAATAGCACACTGATAATTGCCACAAGTGTCCTTCTCTGTCCCTAAACTCAAGGATTGAAAATATGGAACAGCAAAATTGGTTTAGAACAGAATAGCACACTGACACTTTCCCTCACTGTCCTACTCTGTCCCACCCTACAAAAAAGATTTAGCACAGAATAGCACACTGATAATTGCCACGAGTGTCCTTCTCTGTCCCTAAACTCAAGGATTGAAAATATGGAACAGCAAAATTGGTTTAGAACAGAATAGCACACTGACAATTTCCCTCACTGTCCTACTCTGTCCCTCCCTACAAACAAGATTTAGCACAGAATAGCACACTGATAATTGCCACGAGTGTCCTTCTCTGTCCCTAAACTCAAGGATTGAAAATATGGAACAGCAAAATTGGTTTAGAACAGAATAGCACACTGACACTTTCCCTCACTGTCCTACTCTGTCCCTCCCTACAAAAAAGATTTAGCACAGAATAGCACACTGATAATTGCCACGAGTGTTCTTCTCTGTCCCTAAACTCAAGGATTGAAAATATGGAACAGCAAAATTGGTTTAGAACAGAATAGCACACTGACACTTCCCCTCACTGTCCTACTCTGTCCCTCCCTACAAAGAAGATTTAGCACAGAATAGCACACTGATAATTGCCACGAGTGTCCTTCTCTGTCCCTAAACTCAAGGATTGAAAATATGGAACAGCAAAATTGGTTTAGAACAGAATAGCACACTGACACTTTCCCTCACTGTCCTACTCTGTCCCTCCCTACAAAGAAGATTTAGCACAGAATAGCACACTGATAATTGCCACGAGTGTCCTTCTCTGTCCCTAAACTCAAGGATTGAAAATATGGAACAGCAAAATTGGTTTAGAACAGAATAGCACACTGACACTTTCCCTCACTGTCCTAATCTGTCCCTCCCTACAAACAAGATTTAGCACAGAATAGCACACTGATAATTGCCACGAGTGTCCTTCTCTGTCCCTAAACTCAAGGATTGAAAATATGGAACAGCAAAATTGGTTTAGAACAGAATAGCACACTGACACTTTCCCTCACTGTCCTACTCTGTCCCTCCCTACAAAAAAGATTTAGCACAGAATAGCACACTGATAATTGCCACGAGTGTCCTTCTCTGTCCCTAAACTCAAGGATTGAAAATATGGAACAGCAAAATTGGTTTAGAACAGAATAGCACACTGACACTTTCCCTCACTGTCCTACTCTGTCCCTCCCTACAAACAAGATTTAGCACAAAATAGCACACTGACACTTTCCCTCACTGTACCTCTCTGTCCCTAAACTCAAGGATTGAAAATATGGTTCAGCAAGATTGGTTTAGAACAGAATAGCACACTGACACTTTCCCTCACTGTACCTCTCTGTCCCTACAAACAAGGATTAGCACAGAATAGCACACTGTCACTGACACTCTCCCTACCTATCCTTATTTGTCCCTAAACACAAGGAATCCAGGATTAGTAAAGGAAAAATAATGACACTGTCCCTGCCTATGCTTCTCTTTCCCTGCTCCGGAACACACTACACAAGGCCGCCGCGCTGGCGGCCTTTTATAGTGTGGGGCGTGTACTAAACCCCCTCAGCAATAATTGGCCACAGGCATCCTGCCTGTGGCCAATCATTGCTCTCCTCGCTGCCGGTGCTGTGATTGGCCAAGCATGCGGGGTCACAGTGCATGCTTGGCCAATCACAGCGCCTGGATGACACTGCGATGGCGTAGTGCATTGTGGGCCGTTCGCGTCACTCGAATTTGGCGCGAACGTCCCAAATCGTTCGATCTTCGTCGAACGATCGAACAGCCGATGTTCGAGTCGAACGTATGTTCGACTCGAACACGAAGCTCATCCCTACCTGCAATACAGTATAAATTATTGATAACCAGTTTGTCTCCCCCCAGCAAGGGTAATAAGGAGTTTATTCATAGGGCAAACTATTTGAATTGTACAGACCTTGGGAGAAGACCCCTTTGAGAACAAGTTCAACTTTTAAGACAGACATAGAGAGTGAAGCACTTTCTTAAAGTGTCCCATAACCCACACCATAAAAAAAAAAACTATCAATAAATGGTGTATTACATGCTGTTCATGCTTACTCAGTCACTATGAGATTCGTTTTCTGTATTCTGCAAAACACCTGTTCTCCATCTCCACCTTCGGCCCATGTCCCCAATTAAGCTAGAGATTTTGCAGCTGTGGTGGCAACTCTGCACATGCTCAGTTTTCAGTGAGTTTTTATGCTGAACATTTCCTCCCTATCACATCTGAGCAGCCCATGCGACTATAGAGTCACACATGTGGGAGTATAAACAATGGTAAATGACAGCCCACTCCCTCCCTCCTCCTCCATGCCCACTAACCAGCTAAACACCATGGAGGCGGGACATTACATGTACAGTAAATTAATAATGGCTTCACCTCCCTCTTATTCTATCGTCAAATTTGTTAATAATTTTCTAAATATATCAAAGATTGACAAATTGAGTACATTCAAGGTGGTACAATGTTAAAATAGCAATAAAGCTAAACATATCAATTTATGAACAGGATGAGTAATTAACAATGTAAAAATGTAACGAGTAGAGCAACGAATAAACCAATAAAGTATTACATCAAAAGCATTAGAAAATTCCATCAGAAGAAAAAAAGTACGCTAGTGACTATTGGTTCATTTTGCAAGAGCAGTAATAAGGAGATCAATCTAATAGGTATATATTAAAAACAGAAGAGATAATGTGTATATAAGTACCACACAATATTAAAAGATTGGTAGAAACCAAAAAATGGGAGTAGATCGGGAGAAGAGGGGAGAAAAAAGGGGGGAAGGGAATGGGGGGAGAGACACAGCCAGTGGCTGTCAAAAATTCACCCACACCATGTTATTTCCACAAAATACCGTATATATTCGAGTATAAGCCGACTCAAGTATAAGCCGAGGTACCTAATGTTGCCCAAAAAACTGGGAAACCTCACTGACCCGTGTATAAGCCGATGCCCCACTGTTCCCTGTAAAAAGAAATTTTTACATTGTAATTATTACCTGTAAAGAAGTTGCGGCTGCGGCGTCCATCGTTCAAATTCCGCGGCGTCCATCGTTCAAATTCCGCGGCGTCCATCGTTCAAATTCCGCGGCGTCCATCGTTCTAATTCCGCGGTCTCTTCCTGTTCCTTACTTGATAGGCGAGTCTCAGCAGACACTCTCCGCCTATCACGATCATTCTCTCATCCTTAGTTTTCCCAGCAGACACTGTGTTGGGTATTCCGCCAATCACAGACATCTGCTGGAAAACTGAGGATGAGAGAACGTTCGTGATAGGCGGAGAGTGTCTGCTGAGACTCGCCTATCAAGGAAGGAACAGGAAGAGACCGCGGAATTTTGAACGATGGACGCCGCGGAATTCGAACGATGGACGCCGCAGCCGCAACTTCTTTACAGGTAATATTTACAATGTAAAATTTATATGACTCGAGTATAAGCCGAGGGGGGGACTTTCAGCCCCAAAAAAAGGGCTGAAAATCTCGGCTTATACTCGAGTATATACGGTAATAAATATTTGATTTCAAATATATATTTGTATGACAATTTAAAACAGTTTATTGATATTATTTATTTATTTATTTTTACTCTGTATCGCAAAGGCTGTTTTTTTTTTATTTTGAACATGTGACCAGCAGCAGAAGACTAGTAGCTCCTCCTGCTTATGTTTCCCTGCAGACAGGCTGGGAAAGATCTGAGTCATGTGACAGCTGTATATCGATTAGGAAAAAGGTACTTCGATTTTTTTTTAAATTAAAATAATTACAGTGCCGTCATCCACATACAGAAATAGAAGGGACAATGTAAAATATACAGTGTGTGTTTCGTATCACTTTAAGTCCAATTTAAGGCAAACCTAAACTTCAGTGGAGCCCTCTCAAACGCAACACATCTCCCAAGGCCAACTTAAGGCAAACTTGTGTGTTATCTATTTAGGGGTGCCAGCTGATAAAGAAAACTCTGGTACAGTATGGAGGAACATATGACAGAATGAAGGTGACAGCATTGGGCCAGTAAGCACATGTTCACTTTAAGAGGTGATGTTTTTGGTAGAATTAACATTATAGCAACCCTTACAACCAATGTCAGACACAAGAAGGAGGGTCCTGGGAAAGGATCCCACACCTGAAGCCTTGTCAATGGACCAAGGTCTGAACCTGCAACCTCTAAATATCTCGTAATATCTCTTCTTGCTGAGCCACCTGAGAGGCTGGACAGCTCCTTGTCTTATCCATTGGACAATCCTGCCTTGCGCCTTTTTTCTTGCTGAACCTTGAACCCTTTGCTCCTTCCATGAACTTCCTATTTAAGACATGCCTTTGCACATCTTGTTTGCAATATTATTGTGCTCTCTCCAGCCAATATCTCTCGCTCTTATCTGCTGTCTTCCATATCTTCGCTACCACTCGTTAACATCTTTTGGCTTGTTCTTCGACTATGCTTCTGCTTAATCACCTCAATACTGGGCATTTTCACCCCCTTCCTGCCCAGGCCAATTTCTAGCTTTCAGCGCTGTCACACTTTCAATGACAATTGGACGGTCATGCAACACTGTATCCATATGAAATTTTGTATCAGTGTTTATTATTTAATCTGTAGGAAAGTTAAAGAGTGCACAAACTATGGTATATATATCTGAAAATGAATTAATCCTGATGTACTCATTTCTTGTGGCCCTAAAAGGCCAGGACAGTACAAATATCCCCCAAATGACCCCTTTTTGAAAAATTGAAAGTCTAAGGTATTTGGTGGGAGGCATGGCAAGTTTTTTGAAGCTGTAATTTTTTGTCAAAATTTTTGGGAAAATCAAGGAATTAAAAAAAAACAAATGTTTCACAATTACTAGTGCAGTACGGCATTATCATATTACAGGTGTAGCGGTGAGCAGGAACAATAACTGGAGACAGTACGAAGAAGCGAAAATAATAAATTTATACATTTATTTATTTTATTTTTTTTATTACATTTTCTCTATATTCTTAACCTCCCTGGCGGTATTCCCGAGTGTTGCTCGGGGTGAATTCTCATTACCATTAGCAGTAACCCCGAGCCACACTCAGGATTGCTTTGCAGAATCCTGGTACAGGTTACTTACATTGTCCCCAGGATCCTGTGATGTCCCCCTGCTGTTTCCTCCGCTGGATTCTCTGCTCGATTCATTATTGTTCTGGGCTCCGTTCCCTGTGAACGCCGTGACACATGGGGCGGAGCCCGGCGGCAAATTCAAAAAGTACAAAAAACATAACACACTGTAATCTGTAAGATTACATTAATATATCAAATCATTTCACATCAGTTTTGTCCCTAGTGCCTTGCATGCAGTTTTATATTATATATACTGTTCTTTCTGCCTGGAAACTTCAGAATGTCCATAGCAACCAAAAAGTGTCCCTTTACGTCAAAAGCGGCTTTAGTAAATTAGAACACTTGCAGAATTGAACAATAGTCATTCGTGGGGAAATTTATTTTATTATCATTATATTATCATTTTTTATAATTATTTATAGTTATTTATTATATTATAATTTATCATTTCATGTTTCAAACTTTATCATACCCGGGATGTCTTCTAGACTCTTGTTTGGACAGATTTAAGTGAGTTATTCTTAAAAATTACAGGCCTACAATATAAAACGCCAAATTTCTATGCAAAACAATGTACTGCTTTGAGATTAAAAAATCTGACATAATCATACTGCCAGGGAGGCTACAGTGGTCCTAAACTCTGGAGAAAAAAAAAACCCTGCAAGACAAAGGCATAATGAGCTAGTATGCATCTTTTTTACACATTATGATTGCTTATACCAATGCATTTCACTGGTATAGGCAAACAATTTTTACTGAAACAAACTCATTCATTTAGTGTGATTTGTTGTGATTAGCTGTGATTAGCTTTGCGCATTTCCTTAAAAAAAAAAATATTAAAAGGAAACATAAAGATGTATACTCACAAACAGGGCCGTCTTAATAGTATAATGGGCCCCTGGGCAAAGTAAGACACTGGGGCCCCCATCAGCCTGCCCTAATTTATGCACCAGAATTAAAGTATAAATAGTTGATAGGAATAAACATATATTTATTAGTGCTTTTATTGATTGTAGACAATAAGAAAACATGTCGTAAATCAAAGACTAATTAACACAAAGAGCACAATACAGGAGGGGAGTCAGAAATGCACAATACAACTGGGGGTCAGGAGGGCACAATCCTGAGATCAGGAGGGCACAGTGCAGGTTTTGGAATGCTGCCCAGTACACAGTCATCCAGGGACAGCTTAGTAAAAAGTGTTACTGCCCTGGAAAATCCAGAACAGTTAGCAAGTATTATGTAATGCAAGATTATCATGGGGCCCCCATGCACCTGGGGGCCCTGGGCAATGCCCAGGGGTGCCCATGCATTAAGACAGCCCTGCTCACAAACAGCTGTATGTCACAAGCTTATCGGAATGATAAATCATCCATGGTGTCAGACCACTCCATGTAGACCAATCATGGAAAGAGGCCACCTAGACCCATGTGGCTGACGTGTTTGGAAGGTGGGGGGAAGGCCTAGGTCTAGGTGGCCTCTTCCCAAGATAGGTCTACATGTAGTGGTCTGATTAGCATGGATGATTTATCATTCTGCTAAGCTTGTGACATACAGCTGTTTGTGAGTATACATCTTTATATTTCCTTTTAATTAAAAACTTTTTTAAGCTAATGCGCAAGGTTGGTGCTTCTCCTTCTTTTATGTTTTTCTAGCAATGCTATTATAGATTCCCCAGCCCTGAGAGGGCAGCAAAGCCTTGTGATCATGTATACCTAAAAAGTGGGGAATGAAGGTCCATTGGAGTCTGAAACATCACACTTCAGCGCAGGAGGTTGTTTGGACTGTCTAATGGTTTTGGTCACCAAGTCACATGATTATATACTGTACGGTATGTTTCGTTTCAGTGGCCTTGTTCTGGACAGGTTTTCTTTTTAAAAATACTGCAGTGTGTTGCCTGGGCATCAGGGAATGTTAACAAAACACGGGTCTGGGCTTCAAGGCAGGTTCCATCCTGCAGTCTGTGTATTATGGATCAGTAGAAGGCTAGTGAAGCATATATTCCTCAATGCCTAACAACGGCAGGCTCCAGTCAATAGAATGAATGAATTGTTGTAATTGGCGTAGTCTTTTCCCCAGTCAACATCTTTCAAAATGTAATGTCCAATACATACTCATTGGTATTTCAATAATGAATTGAGCCCATGGGGTCAATTTACAAACTTAATTAATGCCGTGAAACCATCCAATAAGCCTCACCATTCATCAGCCTGTGTATGAAATGAATGCAAATGTGGCTTATTATATTGCTAGAGTCTGCAGTGTAATATGATGCAGATAATGTGGATTTTGAAGCTGGAAATCCCTTTATTGAAAGTGTACCTGTTAGCCAAATAAAGTGAAAGAAGCCATTTTCTGGGATGATGGAATGGGGGAGATTTACTAAAACTGGTGGACACAGAATCTGGTACAGCTGTGCACAGTAACCAATCAGCTTCTAACTTCAGCTTGTTCAATTAAAATTTGACAATAAAACCTGGAAGCTGATTGGTTACTTTGCACAGCTGCACCAAATTCTGTGTGCATTCGTTTTAGTAAATCCCCTCCAATTTATTTGTCCATTAGGAGCTATTAAACAGCCGTAACTTCAAAGGTCCTGATGCTAAATTTGAGCAAAGAGAGTTTCATATCTGACAAGAAAAGTGTCTTACATTGAGATGCTGGTATTCTGTATCTGGAATAGTCTCATGGGATCCAGAACAGTTGGGAGGCATTATATTGCCACCATGTAGGTTTAAGGGGAGGTCTAGGCTTTCAGTAATGAAGGGGACATTGCAAAGAGATAATGGCGCTGATTTACTAAAACCGGCGAGTGCAAAATCTGGTGCAGCTCCACATAAAAACGAATCAGCTTCCAGTTTTTTGTCAAAGCTTAATTGAACAAGCTAAAGTTAGAATATGATTGCCTGCCATGCATAGCTGCAACAGATTTTACACCCTCCAGTTTTAGTAAATCAACCCCAATGCATTACCCAGCATATGTAACTGCTAGGGTGCCCAAGGATACTAGTGCTGAAAGTGATTAGACCTTACCATTAACACAACTTCTTCACCCTGCTTTCCCAAAGGGCACAGGATATCTCTCAAGTTTTTTGAGTCTCCTAAGATCTGGAGAAGAGAAGTGGTCAGTTGCAAAAGGTAGAGGAGCAGATTTGTCAGAGACTTGGAATGCCGCTAGGGGAAGAATCTTCAGTCATTGCCTCCAGGACTTGATGATGAGTGTAGGAGTCCTTTTCTGTTCATTCTCAACAGCTTAGAAAGCAACATCACATGTTTTTGTGGTTTAGGCTTTGTTATAATATTTTCTATCAAATAGAGGATGTCATTAAAAATTATACTATGAAAATGGATTATTGCAGTCTCTCAAAATCCCATGTTTTGGTTACTAAAAGTAAAGCACATTTAATTACATAATCTTTTTTTTTTTCTTTGGTTGAGTAGGGAATGGTTGGAATCCCTGTCAGGATTTTTTTCTTTTTGCTGTATGTTCCCCACTGTGGAGATTTCTCTTCACTCCTTGCCCTGAAGACACTCCAGAAAGTAATAGGAAATCTCACCAAAGTGAGAGGAAATCCCCATTCAACATGTGTCAAAGGAATAGGCTTGCCCCTTCCAATATTTCCTGCAGTTTCAGAAACAGCTGGAATATTTTTGGCTATACCATCACAAGACACCAACGGGCACCACCAAGACAGAAAGGATAAATCTCCCCAGTGAGGACACGGAAAGCAATAAAAAACAGACAGGGCTTCCAACACTTTCTCATCTAACTTTATCCAAAACCAAAAAAAAGTATTAACTTTAGACACATTTTGATCTTTGGTGAGATTCCGTCATTTTGGGTGTAAAGATGTAGCATTTCCTCTCTCTTCTTTAACACTTGATTGGGCTTTTTAAGAACATTGGGTGCTGGTTGGATAAAACAACATGCTCTCTTGGATTTCATTTTTTTTTAAATGGTTCCATTTAAAAAAAAAAATGGTTCCCAGGGAGGAGATATTGATTGATTGAGAAAGGCTGCTCTATAACCTGCACCATCCCTACAGATTTACTGCTTTGTGATCCAGCACTGGTCCTCTTCCAGGCTGAGTGATGACCAGTGCCCTTCAACCACTTCCTGTAGGCCTAGGTGGACCCACCCCTTAGGTGGACATCATCATGTCAGCCTGGATGCACAGGGGAATGCTGCAAGGAGCCTCTCACCTATGTGAGAAGAGGAACTGTGACAACATGCAACTGGTCCTAAGACACCTAGAAAAAGGGGAAAAGTAAAACCTTGGATTGCAAGTAAGGTAGTTTACGAGCTATTTAACAAAAAAAAAATCCTGACTCAATTTGTGAGCATTGTCTCACAAGAAGAGCAGGATTCAAGCCACTGGGGTTTAGTACCGCATGTGGCTAGAGGTGCGGGGGCACCGGTGACGATCGGAGACACTCCGACTAGCTCGCAGACAACCAGATCAACCTGTCTAACAGTATGCGTTAAAAGCAGAGGTTTAGTCTGCACGCAGTGTCTCTGAGAGTCTCCGAGCGTCTCCGAGTGTTTCCGAGTGGCTCCGGCGCCCCCCACCTCTGGCCACATGCGGTACTGTATACAATAGCAGTGACACTGGAACAAATTATCTGGGTTTCCATTGATTCCTATGGGGAAACTCGCTTTGATATATGAGTGCTTTGGATTACAAGCATGCTTCTGGAACAAATTATGCTTATAATCCAAGGTACTACTGTATGTATATATTTTTTTAAATAATAATGTTATTTTAAGGATTGGGTGAGGGGAGAGTGGGGCAAAACAGGGAGGAGAGGGTTAGCCTAGAGTTGGGACTCAATGCTTATGCAAGTCCCAATGTTGTTACTCTCATTGATAAGCGTATTAGTGTATTACTACACATTATGGAGGGGCCTTGATTTGCTTAAATATATTTCCAAATGCATGCCACTAAAATGCCTGTTTTGAGAATAGAAACAATTTAGACGGGTGCTCTTTTTTAATTGGGGTCTAGGGAATTTATTTATGTTGTGCAATACTTAACTTTGTTGCATCCCTTCAATTTATCAAGCAATGCATGGTAAAAAAAAAAAATAAAAAAAAAAAAACCTTTTCTTCTAATACGAAAATGTTTTGATTACTTTTCTTGTAATTCCAATCTAAATTTGAAATCTTCAGCTCGAAGCCTCATGGTTTAGCTCTTTTATTCAGGATTTACTATTAATCTGATACCCTAGAAAAAAAAAATTAAAGGGCAATTCATTATGGAATAAAATGTCTTTACTATATTTTTTTCTGTGCAGCTGTAAAATTTGGGATTAAATGTCAGATTGAAAAAGTTCAGGAGAGTTTACCATTATCTGCACTTTGTGAGAGTAAGCATTAATTTTCATACAGACAATAAAACTTCCTCAGATCATCTTCTCTAGCGCTTCCACAATGAAATACAATAAACCTTTTTCCCTTTGCTAACCTAAATCAGGCACAAATCATTTGGCAAAACATAGCTTTAATTCACCCACATTCGGGAAAGGCTAAGTCAAGATTTGCATTTTCTTCCGTGGTTATGCTTATCGGCAGGTAGTCTAATACCTGCAGCTCAGCTCAGGCAAAGTTGCCAGAGACGTCTGGGTTTCTGTATTAGCTGCTTGAGGCCAAGTACACACGTGTGTTTTAAATCTCCCACACCGGCGGCAAAATCGCAACTCTTCCGAGCAGTGTGGTAGGCTAGTTTTTGGCAAAGAGAATCACACTTTGGGGTTTAGATGTAAAAAAAACACACAGTGAGACAAAATGTCACTGACCTCTAAACTATATTTGGCCTCATTTAAGCTTGGAGGGCGGTAAAAAAAGGTGGTTGAGACATGAATGCCCAGGCTGCATTTAAAGGAATTAACGCCCAGCCACTGCACATATGCACCTGCAGCGGTCTGAGCTTTTGAGAACGCGTTCACTGGGTGATCCCAACACTTTGAGCATGCTGTCTCTGACAGCTCTCTGTCATGACTTCTAATTAGGAGTCAGGGAGACAGGCTTCCAGTCGTGGCTGCTATGAGAGCCAATCACAGCTGTCCTGTGATTGGAAAAGCGGCTCCCTCTCTCATTAAACCCCAATTAAAGGGCATCCAGCAATTGTTGGGAAGAGGTCAGTGGCCGGTTGTCATATTGCCACTGCTGCAGTTACAGTAGGGCACAGGAAAAATGATACCCTAGGCTGCAATTGACAGGCTGTGCCACTGCTAAATGTGACTCAGTGAATGGGGCCACATCGCATGTAGGAAGGTTGCCTACTGTAACTTAGTTAGCCATAGCTGATCCAGGTTGAGAAAGGGTTAAACCTGTTTCTGCAGTTCCCGCTTTTTCTGTGCTCTGCCTCTCTCTCTGTGCTGTAAACTAAAAGGGGGAGGGCACTGCACAGTGAGCAGTCTGCATGGGAAGAAGACACAGACAATTGGAGAAAAAGGTTGCTGGGACCTGTTGTCCACTACAAGGACGTTGACTCATCAGGACAACGTTGTTATGGACACTGTTACTCTGGATTTCCCAAGCGTGGACTTTACCCTAAAGGACTTTACTCATGCAATTTATTGCTGAGTAACAGGAGAGGGGTTTGAGGTCATAGGATATTCCAAATGCTATTAGCAATCAACAGCAAGGTAGTCTTCACACTAAATCCTTATAATTGCTGTCACACAAGAATGTCCCAAACCAAGTCCTATTTGCAGTGTTCCACGAGCCGTACAACAATCAGCTTCCATCGGGAGATCATCAATGAGGTAGAAAAAAGATTCTTCTCAGGACTAGGACTTCAGACAGTGCATTCAGCACTGATCCTTTACCAGTTTTCCGCAGGCCCTCAGCCCAGCTCCTGCTGAAGCCCAGACTGGAACCCTTGATTCAATAAAGCTGCCTCCTGGGGCAGCAGCCTCAAGAGAACAGGAACCCTCCTAGCAGAGGAAGAACTCTGGCAAGGCCTGCCAAATATTTATCGCCTCCGCAGCAACCTTCTGGGTGCCTCCTTCCAGGGATTGGCTGGGGCATGATAAATATTTATACTGGACATTTGACTCTTCCTGCCCTATATTCTGGAAGCTCCTTCCAGAAGCAGGTGGGAGAAATCAAACACCCAGCTTGGGAAACCCTGACCAAACAAAAACAAGTGCTGCTCCACTGACTGCAGTGAAGCCAAAAACTAAATTTAGGCTCCCATATTGGGCACAGGGACGAAATGTGTAATATAAAGTGCAGCGCTATAAATTAAAAATTAAACAATCAAATGATACAAATATGCGTGTACCAAATAAAGTGCAGATGTGCAAAAGTTAATGACTACTATACAATGTTTAATGTATAACCAACTAGAGGAGGGCACTACACCTGATTCCATCAAACTAGTGAAGGAGCATAATAACTGAATGCAGCAAAGGGGGGCAAATGTACAAGTAATCAAAAAAAAAAAAAACAATATTGCAAATATGCCCCTCAGTCAATAAAGTACTTAGGATTATGCAGGAATACTTCTTGCTTTCTGCTTTTTTGGGGAGCTAGGTAAAATTTGCCAGCTTTGGCTGTTGTGTTGTTCCAGAATGTCTTAGTTGTCAAGGAGGTGGCTGCATGGAGTAGAGCCTCTAGCTATGCTGTAAGGGATACCCTTCGGAAAGAAGGTAGATCACAGGAAAGTAGAACTCCACAAGCAGATCATGCCTGGGAATAGGATCAGGACTCTCATAAGTAAGCATAGCTCCCAACTATCCCTGATTTGGAACAATGAGCTCCATTCACGATGCAGTATTTTCCTCTTTAAAATGACAGTAAAATAGCTCATAGCGTTTTTCAAAAATATTTTTGCAATTCACAAAGAAGCGACGAAAATACTGCATGCGGTATTTCATTGAAATATGCAGTATTTATCTCATGAAACCATGCAGTATTTTATCTCATGCGTTATTTAGTGGGATGGATACAGTGGAGAGGAATTAGAACCCCTGTCAGTATTGCTAATAAAGAGGTAAAATGGTTTAAACCATAGAAATATGCCAACTCACAGTGCGCTCCCTGCAGCATTAGTAAAAATACAAAAGAAAAAAAGTGACTAGAATACCAGTCAAAGGGAAGCTGCTTTGCCAGGACACATGTTGTGTATCAAAAAAAACTAAGTTCAATTAAAGAGAGATCCCTTGTGAAGTATGAATTCCATGAGAGAGATCCCATGTGAAGTATGAATTCAATGAGAGAGATCCCTTGTGAATATGAATTCCATGAGAGAGATCCTCTGTGAAGTATGAATTACATGAGAGAGATCCCATGTGAAGTATGAATTCAATGAGAGAGATCCCTTGTGAAGTATGAATTCCATGAGAGAGATCCCTTGTGAAGAATGAATTCCATGAGAGAGATCCCTTGTGAAGTATGAATTCCATGAGAGAGATCCCTTGTGAAGTATGAATTCAATTAGAGAGATCCCTTTGAAATATGAATTCCATGAGAGAGATCCCTTGTGAATATGAATTCCATGAGAGAGATCCTCTGTGAAGTATGAATTCCACGAGAGAGATCGCATGTGAAGTATGAATTCAATGAGAGAGATCCCTTGTGAAGTATGAATTCCATGAGAGAGATCCCTTGTGAAGTATGAATTCCATGAGAGAGATCCCTTGTGAAGTATGAATTCCATGAGAGAGATCCCTTGTGAAGTATGAATTCAATGAGAGAGATCCCATGTGAAGTATGAATTCAATGAGAGAGATCCCTTGTGAAGTATGAATTCCATGAGAGAGATCCCTTGTGAAGTATAACTTCCATGAGAGAGATCCCTTGTGAAGTATGAATTCAATGAGAGAGATCCCCTTGAAGTATGAGTTCCATGAGAGAGATCCCTTTGAAGTATGAGTTCCATGAGAGAGATCCCTTGTGAAGTATGAATTCAATGAGAGAGATCCCTTGTGAAGTATGAATTCAATGAGAGAGATGCCTTGTGAAGTATGAATTCCATGAGAGAGATCCCATGTGAAGTATGAATTCAATGAGAGAGATCCCTTGTGAATATGAATTCCATGAGAGAGATCCTCTGTGAAGTATGAATTACATGAGAGAGATCCCATGTGAAGTATGAATTCAATGAGAGAGATCCCTTGTGAAGTATGAATTCCATGAGAGAGATCCCTTGTGAAGTATGAATTCCATGAGAGAGATCCCTTGTGAAGTATGAATTCCATGAGAGAGATCCCTTGTGAAGTATGAATTCAATTAGAGAGATCCCTTTGAAATATAAATTCCATGAGAGAGATCCCTTGTGAATATGAATTCCATGAGAGAGATCCTCTGTGAAGTATGAATTCAATGAGAGAGATCCCTTGTGAAGTATGAATTCCATGAGAGAGATCCCTTGTGAAGTATGAATTCCATGAGAGAGATCCCATGTGAAGTATGAATTCAATGAGAGAGATCCCTTGTGAAGTATGAATTCCATGAGAGAGATCCCTTGTGAAGTATAAATTCCATGAGAGAGATCCCTTGTGAAGTATGAATTCAATGAGAGAGATCCCCTTGAAGTATGAGTTCCATGAGAGAGATCCCTTTGAAGTATGAGTTCCATGAGAGAGATCCCTTGTGAAGTATGAATTCAATGAGAGAGATCCCTTGTGAAGTATGAATTCAATGAGAGAGATGCCTTGTGAAGTATGAATTCCATGAGAGAGATCCCATGTGAAGTATGAATTCAATGAGAGAGATCCCTTGTGAATATGAATTCCATGAGAGAGATCCTCTGTGAAGTATGAATTACATGAGAGAGATCCCATGTGAAGTATGAATTCAATGAGAGAGATCCCTTGTGAAGTATGAATTCCATGAGAGAGATCCCTTGTGAAGTATGAATTCCATGAGAGAGATCCCTTGTGAAGTATGAATTCCATGAGAGAGATCCCTTGTGAAGTATGAATTCAATTAGAGAGATCCCTTTGAAATATAAATTCCATGAGAGAGATCCCTTGTGAATATGAATTCCATGAGAGAGATCCTCTGTGAAGTATGAATTCAATGAGAGAGATCCCTTGCGAAGTATGAATTCCATGAGAGAGATCCCTTGTGAAGTATGAATTCCATGAGAGAGATCCCTTGTGAAGTATGAATTCAATTAGAGAGATCCCTTTGAAATATAAATTCCATGAGAGAGATCCCTTGTGAATATGAATTCCATGAGAGAGATCCTCTGTGAAGTATGAATTCAATGAGAGAGATCCCTTGTGAAGTATGAATTCCACGAGAGAGATCCTATGTGAAGTATGAATTCAATGAGAGAGATCCCTTGTGAAGTATGAATTCCATGAGAGAGATCCCTTGTGAAGTTTGAATTCCATGAGAGTGATCCCTTGTGAAGTATGAATTCAATGAGAGAGATCCCTTTGAAGTATGAGTTTCATGAGAGAGATCCCTTGTTAAGTATGAATTCAATGAGAGAGATCCCTTGTGAAGTATGAATTCCATGAGAGGGATGCCTTGTGAAGTATGAATTCCATGAGAGAGATCCCTTGTGAAGTATAAATTCCATGAGAGAGATGCCTTGTGAAGTATGAATTCCATGAGAGAGATCCCTTGTGAAGTATGAATTCCATGAGAGAGATCCCTTGTGAAGTATGAATTCAATGAGAGAGATCCCTTGTGAAGTATGAATTCCATGAGAGAGATCTCTTGTGAAGCAGTGGCGGCTGGTGCTCAAATTTTTTTTTGGGGGGGGGGGCGCAAACAAACTGAAAAAAAAAAATCAATTGCCGCCACTGTGCCCATTAAACGCAGCCACTATGCCCAAACGCCACCAGTTTGCCCCCTCAAATACAGCCAGTTTGTTTCCATATACAGCCAGTGTGCCCCCATATATATATAACCAGTGTGCCCCCATATATACAGCCAGGGTGCCCCCATATACAACCAGTTTGTCCCCATATATATAGCCAGTGTGCCCCCATATATAGCCAGTTTGTCCCCATATATATAGCCAGTGTGTCCCCATATACAGCCAGTTTGTCCCCATATATATATAGCCAGTGTTTCCCCATATACAGCCAGTGTGCCCCGATATACAGCCAGTTTGTCCCCATATACAGCCAGTTCCCCCCAAATGCAGCCAGTTTGTCCCCCATATACAGCCAGTTCCCCCCAAATGCAGCCATTTTGTCCCCCATATACAGCCAGTTCCCCCCATATTCAGCCAGTTTGTCCCCCATATACAGCCAGTTCCCCCCAAATGCAGCCAGTTTGTCCCCCATATACAGCCAGTTCTCCCATATTCAGCCAGTTTGTCCCCCATATTCAGCCAGTTTATCCCATATTCAGCCAGTTTGTCCCCCATATTCAGCCAGTTCCCCCCATATTCAGCCAGTTTGTCCCCCATATACAGCCAGTTCCCCCCATATTCAGCCAGTTCCCCCCATATTCAGCCAGTTTGTCCCCCATATACAGCCAGTTCCCCCCATATTCAGCCAGTTTGTCCCCCATATTCAGCCAGTTCCCCCCATATTCAGCCAGTTTGTCCCCCATATACAGCCAGTTTGTCCCCCCAAATGCAGCCAGTTTGTCCCCCAAATGCAGCCTGTTCCCCCCCCCCCAGCCCTGCACTTACCTTCCTCGGTCCGCGCCGTCCTCGATGTGTTCTCCCGCCCTCGATGTCGCTTCAGCCAATCAGGTTACCGGTAACCAGATCCGGTGAACCTGATTGGCTGAAACCCCCACACAGTCTTCTCCAAGGAACGCACCCCCGTGCGTACCTGGGAGGAGTTTTTGGAAGCCGAATACAGCGTGAGAGCTGTATTCGGAAAGCCTATCAGAGCCGCTGGCTCTGATAGACACTTCCAAGTCACACCCACCGCCGGCCGCCCCTCTAATTCATATGGCCGGCGCTCACCAGGAGGCCGGCCATATGAATAGTGGGCAGCGCGGCAGCGGTGACAATACACAGATTCATGCAATGCATGAATCTGTGTATTGTCTTTCAGTGGCGGTGCGGGAGCGATAGGGGGCGCGCTCCGGCGCCCTCTATGGACGCACCGCCACTGTTGTGAAGTATGAATTCCATGAGAGAGATCCCTTGTGAAGTATGAATTCCATGAGAGAGATCCCTTGTGAAGTATGAATTCAATGAGAGAGATCCCTTTGAAGTATGAATTCCATGAGAGAGACCCCTTGTGAATATGAATTCCATGAGAGAGATCCTCTGTGAAGTATGAATTCCACGAGAGAGATCCCATGTGAAGTATGAATTCAATGAGAGAGATCCCTTGTGAAGTATGAATTCCATGAGAGAGATCCCTTGTGAAGTATGAATTCCATGAGAGTGATCCCTTGTGAAGTATGAATTCCATGAGAGTGATCCCTTGTGAAGTATGAATTCCATGAGAGAGATCCCTTGTGAAGTATGAATTCCATGAGAGTGATCCCTTGTGAAGTATGAATTCCATGAGAGAGATCCCTTGTGAAGTATGAATTCAATGAGAGAAATCCCTTTGAAGTATGAATTCCATGAGAGAGATCCCTTGTGAAGTATGAATTCAATGAGAGAGATCCCTTGTGAAGTATGAATTCCATGAGAGAGATCCCTTGTGAAGTATGAATTCAATGAGAGAGATCCCTTGTGAAGTATGAATTCAATGAGAGAGATCCCTTGTGAAGTATGAATTCAGTGAGAGAGATCCCTTGTGAAGTATGAATTCCATGAGAGAGATGCCTTGTGAAGTATGAATTCCATGAGAGAGATCCCTTGTGAAGTATGAATTCAATGAGAGAGATCCCTTGTGAAGTATAAAGCATGAATCAAAGACTTGACCACTAGAGTTGAGCGGACACCTGGATGTTCGGGTTCGACGGGTTCGGCCGAGCTTCGGAAAAAAGTTCGGGTTCGGGACCGAACTTTAACCCGAACCCGGACCCGAACCCCATTGAAGTCAATGGGGACCAGGACTTCTAAGGACTAAAAAGGCTCTAAAAAGGTAATGGAAAGGGCTAGAGGGCTGCAAATGGCAGCAAAATGTTGTTAAGAGCATGGCAAGTGCTCTGCAAACAAATGTGGATAGGGAAATAACTTAAAATAACATAAAAAAAAGTACGTAACCGCTGACTCGCACAGATACAGAACTGCAGAAAATGCTATTAAAAAAAAAATGTTTTTTTTTTTAGTATAGCAACGTAGGAGAAAACTATAAAGAAATTGTTTATTTCAAACACCTCAAAATATGTATAACACACTGCAACCTTTTTTTGGTGCCACTAAACGGCGTTTTTTGGAAGAGCAGAACACACCCACAGTACGTAACCGCTGAATCGCACAGCTACAGAACTGCAGAAAATGCTATTCAAAAAAAATGTTGTTTTTTTAGTATAGCACAGTAGGAGAAAACTATATAGAAATTGTTTATTTCACACACCTCAAAATATGTATAACACACTGCAAACTTTTTTTTGTGCCCCTAAACGGAGTTTTTTGCAAGCGTACATTAAAGTGCAAATTTTTTATTTTTTTTTGCCCTAAACGGGTCTTTTTTTGCACGAGCAAAATAAAAAGCTTTTGGAAAAGAGAACAATAAAGTGCCTTTTTTTTTTCCCCTAAAAGTTAGATTTTCTCTGACACTGGGCTCATGGCAGTGTAAAAAGACTGCACTGCAACACAAATAGGAAGACCTATGCAGATCGCTGATTTTAATCTCTGAATCTGGACTCCTATATAATATTCTCTCTCCCTGAAAGCACCAACACAGGAACCTGGCCCTACACTACACTATCTCTCTATCTTTTCCCTCAGATTGTAGAATCAGGACTACCTCTTCTATCTTTCTATCTCTCCCTAAAAGCAGCAGCAGCAGCAGCAGACTAGATCCTCTCCCTATCTATTCTGAAGCAGAGTGTCATGTGTGCTGTGTGCTGTGTGCCTCTAGCTTATATAGAAGCTGGGTCACATGTTGCACTGACCAATCACAGCCATGCCATTAGTAGGCATGGCTATGATGGCCTCTAAGGGCACACCAGCTAATCAAAAGGTGATTGGCTGGCCCCTGAAGCATTTCTAAATGCGTTATTAGATTACCGAACCCGAACCCGGACTTTTGGGCAAAGTCCGGGTTCGGGAAAAAGCTAAAGTTCGGTACGGACCCGAACTTTACAGTTCGGGTTCGCTCAACACTATTGACCACGTGAAACCCGTCACCACAGTGAGACAAGAGGATTACCAGAAAGCCAGCGACCGCCCATATTCAGGGGGGTCACAAAATGCTTGCTGGATCTGGGATCCGCTGGAGAGATGTCCTGATGTCCTAAACGTCCCCGACCAGAGGCCTCCACAAATGCCGGGCGATGTTCAAATACGGTCAGATAGCATTGAAAATGCACCCCTTTAATTTCTTGAAGATCTTAACACTTTAAACTTAGCACACACCGACACGGCTACACCACCTCACCGACCTCCAACTTCTCTCCGTACCAAAATATACTATCCAAAGTTAAAACAACAAGGGCAGAAGATTTAATAGATGGAAACATGAAAAAATTACTGAAGGTTCGCTTTAAGTAAATACAAAATATCTTTAAAAATGTCAAATGTTGAATGAAAATAGTATCAACAATTACACACGTTTATAAATACCCTTCTTCTACAACGTTGTCTTTTTTTTTTGGTAGTAGAAGGGTATTAATATATGTGTGTAATTTTTTATACTATTTTCCCCTGGTAACCTCCATGGAACCACGGTTGAGAAACCTGGCTTTAAAGCCATTTTTGCTGTAATATTTGGTGAAGTCATTGCAATATCTTTGGACAGGTCTGTTTTGTCTTGTTGGAGAATAGCCATTGTCATTCTCTGATCTTCTTGAAAGTGTCACTCTTGTGTCATCTATTAGACCTTCAAATTGATGTCACCCCTCTCCTAACAGCTCAAGTTCCACACCTTTGTACTTGTCTATTCATAATCCCATCCTGTCTTGTAAATATTTGAGCCAAATATATCTCTAAAAATAATTGTGAATAAGTAAAGTACCCCCCGCACTACATACTGTATGACATATGTTCTAACAAGGGATTAGACCATTGTGATATGAATGTACCGTATATACTCGAGTATAAGCCAAGATTTTCAGCCCTTTTTTTTGGGCTGAAAGTCCCCCCCCCCCTCGGCTTATACTTGAGTCAGCGAAATTTAACATTGTAAATAGTACCTGAAAAAAAGTTGAGAGGCTGCGGCGTCCATCGTTTAAATCTCGCGGTCTCTTCCTGGTCCCTTCCGTGATAGGCGATTCTCAGCAGACACTCTCCGCCTATCACGAACGTTCTCTCATCCTCAGTTTCCCAGCAGACGTCTGTGATTGGCGGCACACCGAACACAGTGTCTGCTGGGATGGGTGAGGATGAGAGAACGTTCGTGATAGGCGGAGAGTGTCTGCTGAGAATCCCCTATCACGGAAGGGACCAGGAAGAGACCGCGAGATTTAAACGATGGACGCCGCAGCCTCTCAACTTTTTTTCAGGTACTATTTACAATGTTAAATTTAAACAGTGAGCTAGGGAACAGTGAGCTAGGGAACAGTGAGCTAGGGAACAGTGAGGATAGGAACAGTGAGGATAGGAACAGTGAGGATAGGAACAGTGAGCTAGGGAACAGTGAGGATAGGAACAGTGAGGATAGGAACAGTGAGGAACAGTGAGGATGGGCACAGTAAGGATGGGAACAGTGAGGCATTGTTGACCCTCGGCTTATACTCGAGTCAGTAAGTTTTCCCAGTTTTTTGTGGTAACATTAGGTACCTCGGCTTATACTCGGGTCGGCTTATACTCGAGTATATACGGTACATTGTATTATGTTTGGAGTGATTGGGAGGTTTGCAGAAAATGATGGATATGCTTGTATATACACAAACTCTTCAAACATCTGGAAAATGACTGTAGAAATAGATATATCTCACTACATGTAATGGGGTGGATTTACTAAACATAATGGGGTCAATTTATTAAAGGCACATAGACTGAGGACTTTGCAAGTGCAGTTACTCCAGAGCTTAGTAAATGAAGGAGCTCTCTGCTGACTTCCGTCATCCAATCATGCGCAAGCAAAAATGCCATTTTTTTTTATGTTTTCTTGCATATGATTGGGTATTCTTAGTAAAGTGAAAATTTACCTAATTTACTAAGCTTTGAAGCAACTTGTAAAGTGCATAGTCTATTTAATTTTGGGTAGAGTAAGGGAGGATTAAAACCCCTGACAGTTTGTTTTTGTTGTTTTGCCATCTGTGTCCCAATGGAAGATTTCCTCTCTATTACTTTTCTGGTGACAACCCAAAATTTGGGATTTTCTTTTACATTTGCTTTCAAAGATAATAGTAAACAAGACAAATATAGAGAAGGTGAATCTCTCTAATGGCGGGCACCGACAACAATAAAAACAAGTATGAATGATGATGCAGCGCTGATACAGTCCATACATATATAAAAAAACACCATCCGTGAGGTAATTTTCAGTGTTCAACTAATAAGGACATGCAGGTGACTTCCACAAGTGCGATGAACCTCCACCACAAGTAAGACAATGGCCACTCACCTCACACAGTGGACCCTTTGTTATAGAGGGTCAAATGCACATATATGGAAATCCACAAAGGCTCGAGAACCAGGAACCAGGAACCAGAGAAGCGGAAGTAACAATAAAATGCCGATCGATCATGCCCGACAGCCATGGAAAGATAAAGGCAAATACATAGTGCTCTCCGTATAAACAATACTAGTTTATTAAAAATGGTATTAAAATCACTTACAAGCAAAGCCCCCAAATCCGGTGCTGGATGTTCAAGCGTGTGTACATATGAATAGCGTGATGGCCGCGGGTGACGTCACGACGCTCCTTCCTTTGCGTACGCGTTACGTCCCTGAGTGGGCGGGGACTTCTTCAGCGGATACGGAGGGATCGTGAGCACCCGCTTAACATCCATCGACACAGCACCAGGAAGTGCTTGATAGCACTAAAAATCCACACGTAACCACCAGATAAACACATCATGTGACAGGATGTACGGAGGAGCCAAAAAACAGTGACACAATATCACAAACATGACCCCACACATAGTGAACTCATAATGTCACAGATGGTTATAATTAAAACTAAACAAGTGCGCAAAAGTTGCGCATTGCACAGTAAAAATAGGGATAACATATAAAATGACAATATATGTAAAAAAAATATATGAATTGTATTTACAAGATATATTTTCTGAAAAATAAAAATAAAACTTAAAACTACATCATGACGTCAGCCACGGCCATCAGTACAAAATCCTAAAACATAAACTTAACGATCAGTAATAAAGCAATTGGTGTCAAAATCAATGTTTAATCCACCGGGGGCAAGAACCTTTGTTTCATGTATCCAAAACGATTCACGTTTACTTAACTGACGTATAAGATTACCCCCCCCCCTCCAATGGTTGGTTACCCTCTCTATCCCCCAAAATTTGAGAGATTTGGGGTTTTGCTGATGGAATAGATTAAAGTGTCTAGACACATTATGATTAATAGAGCCTTTTTTGATGTTTTTAACGTGTTCTCCCAGTCTTACTTTCAGGGGTCTGGATGTCCTCCCGAAGTACTGAAGCCCACAATCACATTCTAACATATAAACTACACCTACAGTGTCACATGTAATGAGTTGTGTGATGTCATACTCTCTATTGGTAGTAGAGGCCAAAAACTTCTTTCGTTTTTTAATATTATTTTTTGAGTTTTTGCAAGGAACACAACGTCCGCAGGCATAAAAACCCCCTAAAAATTAGAATAACCTATTCTCCGATAGAACAGGAGGATTAAGGACACTCTGTGCCAAACGATCCCTAAGGGATGGTGCTTTTTTGTAAATAAACTGAGGTCGTATGGGTAAGACGGGTCCCAGCACCTTATCATTTTTTAGGATAGACCAATTTTTTCTAATAATTCTCTCAAATGTCCTATACTGTACATTATAATCCAGAATCATCCTGAAGTTATGACTATCAGTACTAGATTCCTTAATTCGATCAGCGACAAGCTGCTGTCGGTCTAGCATTTTTACCTTAGATATTTCACCCTCAAGACACTGTCTATTGTAACCTTTTTCCTCAAACCTAGTCAACAGCACCTGGGATTGGCTAGCAAAGTCCTCTTCCTCAGTACAATTGCGACGTAGTCTGATGAATTGACCCCTGGGGATATTGCATAACCATGAACGGTGATGGCAACTCCCCAGGGGAATGTATGAGGTACGATCGGTTGGTTTAAAATGGTTAATGAGCCTGAAATGGTCTAAGGACTTTTGAATGACCAAATCCAAAAAAACAACCTTATCATGGCTAAGGGTAAGGGAAATGTTTTTATCATTACTGTTCATCGTTTCTATAAATGACATGAGAGAAGACATCTCTCCCTCCCAAATCATAATCAGATCATCGATGAACCTACGATAGCAGACTAATTCTGGTGGACAATTAGTAAAGATGGTTTCTTGTTCCCAGTGGGCCATAAAAATGTTGGGCACACTGGGAGCGAAACGAGCGCCCATAGCAACTCCCCTAGTTTGCAGATAAAACTCCTTGTTGTACCAAAAGTAATTCCTTGTAAGGCAAAAATTGAGACAACATAACAGAAATTCTTGGTGTCTCCCTGATAGTGAAGAGGATGCTAAAGCCCATTCCACTGAAGACAAAGCTTCACTATGAAGAGGATTGGGGAAAAAAAATGGACTTTATAGGCACATATGGGTTTTTAGAAAAATAACAATTTTTTAATACAACATGGATACATAACCACAATATCATAAAATTGCATACACATACATGGCTAGTAATATGCAAAACAATTCTACATATACAAATATTACAACAACACCGTTGATATGGACACTTCCAAGGTGGTACCCTACAATATTGCAGTAGTTCCTTGCATTGGAGTTCACAACGTGTTGGAGAATTAAAAACTTGGAGCTCTACATGTTTCGCGATCTTAATCGCTTCCTCAGGAGCTTCTAAATATACAAAGAAAAATTAATAATTTGGTACATAAGACATTTATCATGTTGTTGCATAAAATGTTCATAATCAACATGCACATTAGCAAACCACTCACCCCTAATTGTGATATGGGTGGTGAGTGTGGTTAGATTGTTGCGGCCCTCTATGTTCTGCGGAATATACCCATGGGAGTGGGAGTGGATGGAGGACCAACTCCCAAGGAAAGTGAACACTGCAACCCAACGACCCACCGCAACTCACGGCGTGGAGCAGTATGGAGGTGCTCACAGAAACTGAAAAATAACAATTATAGGCGTTTAAGCATGACCCGAAGGTCATTCCTTGTTGATATACATGTGTGTGGACATGCCACACACTAGTATAACTACTAAAACTATTAGTTATACGTAAAAATAATAATAATGAGGCGACCTACTTTTAAGGGGGGTAACCTATAAAGGCAGGTAACTTATGCCAGAGCTGGATGGGATGTGTATGGTCTGGAGAAGGCACCGGAGAGGCAGCTACAGGGAAATTATTGAATGATATTAGTGTTAGATTTGCTACTAGTATCTATAAAAAAGGTAGTTAAGCCATAGTACATACTTGTTGAGAAGAGAAGGATGGGGAAGGGAGGGAACTTAGGGGTTGGAGGAATAGGGAAAAATAAAAAGGAAAAAGGAAAAAATTGTAGTGAACCATAAGAAAAGAAATTGAACTATTAGCGAATGATAGGGTTATAAGAAACATAAGGCGTTAAATAATTAATTCAAATTTACCTTGGGGAGTTAGCACCAATACACCTTGGTCTTGATGATCAGACTCTTGCAATAGCAGAGATTCATAGATCATTGATAATATCAACTGGTGTAATACTTCAGGTATGGACCCTGTAAATATATATATTTGATGAATACTGAGTAAAAGAAGACAAACTAATATACCTCCCTTGACTCGGGGGGTATATATAGCCAATTTGTTCAAACACTGGCACCAGCCCTACTAGACCCCCATATAACATGCATATAAATACCTGAAGGCAGGATGTAAGGGGACGAACACCAAACCAACCTCCTGATAGAAAATAACCCAGGACCAGACTAATGGAGACAATTCCCCCACGCCACAGCCTGATATAGCACTAAAAAGAGCCAAACAAGGAAGAAGGATGTAAGAGCTGTCTACAAAAGTGCCTGTAAACCAATGTATGTTTGGGCCTCAAAACGCCTGCAGTGTGACCTACCAGTGTGCTGCTCCAAAACCTCACCACATACAGGTCTGTTCAGATAAACCTCACCGTGAGGGCCGCCACACACTTCAGCAGCCTGTTGTAAGGTGGCGGTGTATCCCCTCACGTTATAAGCACCTCGCTCATGATGACGCCGAACGAACGTATGGCGTCATCTGAGCCGGCCGACAAGCGTGCACCCGCATCGTCCTAGTGACTGCGCATGCGCAGCAAAATGAAGGAGACTGCACGGGCAAAGACAATAGTCCTATGCCACGCACTGACGCAACCTCGTCGTTTTTTTCTAAGTGGGCGAGTACTATTGTAAAGCACATGCGTGCCAGGACGTTGGAAGCCCGGCGGTCAAGGGCGGAAGTGCTGCTAGGAGGCGCCAATAGGATTGGCGTCTCATTTGCCATTGATCATCGTATCGCTTGGTATGTATTGACCAAATGATACTAGCAACGGCTTGGGTGGCCACATACTGTCCCATTACCGGAGTGCAGTGATACGACCGCTGCAGTGCCCCTACCCCACGTAAAAACCGCAGAACATATGAGTGATACCTGGCCGCAACTATGAAAAAAGACCTTGGCTGTCTGTATGACCAGACACCTAGGTCTTGTAACCCTTTAGGTTCTAAAATCCTATCCAAACGTCAGTCTCATTAGACTGTAAGGCCCATCCCAGCAGATTGCTGGATATAGGTCGTAAGTAAGAAACCTTGAAAGAAAACAAAAAATAATAAGAATAAATAACTGCTGTACAGCATTAACATAGTACCATAATAGTCATATTAAACATCTACCACTATCGTCCAAGGTTAACCTGGTGTGGAAATCTATACAGGAATCACAGAGGTGACACAATATTTGGGATCATCTCTAAACAATGTTCCCCCCGCCCATCATAAAAATGGGCGGTAAGATAGAACCTCGTTAATCCCAGGGGGGTGTGTCGCCCCCAAACGTTCGATCCACATTGTTTCCTTTTGAAGGATGCGTTTGTCCCAATTACCTCCCCGTGGATCTCGGGGGACTACTTCCAGAACCATAAATTTGACCACTGATGTGTCAAATTTATGGTATAGGCCTAAATGTCGGCTCACCGGAGTGAGCATTTTGGCATATTGCGAATAATATATGTGGTCATAAATCCTTTTCTTGAAGGGACGAAAGGTTTTTCCAACATAAAACGCTTTACATTTACAGGTCATTAAGTAGATAACACCCTCAGTATCACATGATGCATGAAAACGAGGAGAAAATTTCTCCCCATTGGGTAATATGAATTTTGTTCCAATATTGATCCATGGGCAGTAGGAACATTGGCCACATGTGTATATGCCTCGTGCTGTAATCTGATTGTCCAATTGTGGTTGATAATTACTGGCTGTCAACTGGTTTCCTATTGAAGTACTTCTACGAAAAACTATTTCTGGCGAACTTCTGACATATTTGGACAAGATTGGATCTTCACTAATGAGGTGCCAATGTTTTTGCATCCCTGCACGAAGCGTGTTATGTTGAGCTGAATATCTAGTAATGAATTTGGTGGTCATTTTGGTGAGATCCTGTTTGGGCTTAGTATAGAGCAGGTTTGTTCGTTCTTTTCCTATTGCCTTATTGTAGGCTTTTCTAAGGAGGCTCTTGGTATAGCCACGTTGGCGTAAACGTTCACGTAGTTCATTTGCTTGTTTTTTAAACTCTGTTTCATGTGTGCAGTTCCTGCACAATCTAACGTATTGAGCATAAGGTATGCTATGTACTAATGCCCTAGGGTGTCCACTGTTAGCATGTAGAAGCGTGTTACCTGATGTACTCTTCCGAAAAAGTTTGGTGGCTATGTTGTTGTCAAGATCACGGTAAACGGATAGGTCCAAAAACCAAAAATGTTCCTGATGCCACTCGAATGTAAATCTAAGATTGTATTGATTGACATTCAGCCTGGCAATGAACTCGTTTAGGGATGCAACTGTCCCAGTCCAAATCGCAAAAATATTGTCAATGTACCTGAACCAGCACAGTGTCTGGTCCAGGTACTGACGAAACTCTGCATCTGAAAAAATCTCTCGCTCCCACCCCCCAGGTACAGGTTGGCGTAGGCGGGAGCACAAGTGCCCATGGCCACGCCCTGTACCTGGAGGTAGTGGGAGCCGAGAAAACTGAAACAGTTGTGTTCAAGAATAAATGACAATAGTTGCAAAATAAGACCTTGAAATCTCCATTCACGGTGATCATGTTCCATAAGGAATCGTTTTACCACTTGTATCCCATGTTTGTGTGGGATACTAGAGTACAGAGCTTCCACATCAATGGTGACAAACACTGCTTCAGGGGGAATACTAAGGCCATCTAGATGTTTAAGCAAATCTGATGTATCTCTAATGTAGGATGGCAAGCTTTTCACGTGAGGCATAAGGAAGAAATCCACGAATCTACTGGCGTGTTCTGTAATAGAACCAATGCCAGAAATAATAGGCCTGCCTGGGGGATTTTGTGGATTTTTGTGGATTTTGGGTATGGCATAGAAAATCGCTTCTCGTGGAAAGGTGATATTGAGATAATCGTAGGTGGGTTTATCGATAAGGGCATCGGTGAAGTCGGCGTACAGAAGCATTTTAAATTCTAATTTAAATCTCGCTGTAACTTCAGGAGTAATAGGTTGATACCAAGCTTTGTTGTTGAGAATGTCAAAGCACATTGTCTCATATTGTTTGCAAGTTAGAAGTACTATATTGCCTCCCTTATCCGATGCCTTTATGACCGTGTCTTTACGGGATTGTAAATTGGTCAATGCTTGTCGCTGTGTTCGAGAAAGGTTTGATGGAATATGGGGAAATTCCATATGTTTGATCTCACTGACCATAGCAATGAGGAATGCTGATATTTGAGGGTTAGTATTGAGGTCTGGGAATTGATCAGATTTATTTTTAAACTGTGATTTCGATGTCTGTACAGAAGAATGGAGACTATTAACCATGGGTTGAGACTGGTCAAAGTCTTGGTTTTCGTCCAACAGGATCATAAGATCCCGAAGGGCTCGGAATTCTTTCATGGTGTATTTTTTAATCTGTTCCGACAGATCCTTTTCAGCTATGCGTCTCTTTTTGTCAGGATCAAATAAGTATTTGTAGGTGAGTTTCCTCGCAAAGAGGTATAAGTCTTTAATGACTTCATATTTATCAAAACTACTATTCGGGCAAAAACTGAGACCTAGCTTGAGGACTGTCAATTCGTCATCGGAAAGCGGGTATGGTGTAAGGTTAATTACACTCAATTCCTCAAGATGGTCGACTCGCCTAAAGGGATGTCCTGTTGTATTGTATGCGAGTTAGAGTTCCTGTGCTGTCTTGGTGTGTCCTTAGTATGTGTCATATTGGGTCCTAATTGGGTCGTCATAGAATTACCATGACCCAAATTGCCACCCTCAGCTCCCCGAGGGGTGCCGAGGGGGGCAATCCTGGGTTGATTCTGTTGGGACATTTGTTGGGTGTGCATTTGTTGCACTGCTTGTGCTGCTATTGGTCCCATATAGGCTTACTGAGATAAGTCAAAGCTGGGTGCTTTCCCATCACCTCTACTCTGTCCACCACTAGATTGTGTTTGGGAGGGTACAAAGTCTTGTGTGTTGACTGGTTTTTTCTTAGTACTGGGTGTGACTATATTCCCACCACCATAATGACCCCGCTTACGTGATCCGCCTGGTGCTTGTTTGGTCGATTGGCTGGAACGAGCCTGAAAAAAAGAAGATGAAGACATAGATGAGTCAGATTCGTCCTCCTCTTCAGAGGCGGATACGTTATAACGATGATATTGGTGTTTATTACGGTAGTTCGGGCCTCTTGGTTTAATAGAATTTTCCCATTTGTAAGCATATCCTTCTTTAAATGCTATTCGATCTTTTGTAATTTTGGCTTCTTTTTTTGAGATGATAGTTTTGTTGAGTCTGTCCAGAAATAATTTAAGTTCCTGACTTTTTTCTAGAAATTTGGGGTGTGATTGGATCTGTTCGTATTGAGAATTAAGCGTAGCCAATTCTTGATCCAATACATCACTGTCAAGTTGGTATTGGACTAGTAATAATTGCATACAGTCACTACTACAGTGATTGAGAATCCTTTCCCAAGAGTTTTTGAGGTCCAATGAAGTGTGTTTGATTGTGGGAAACATTTGAATCCTCAATCCCATAGGACTGATGTTTTCTCTAATGTAAATTTTAAAGAACTCTATGTGCCAGTATAGGTTAGACTTTTTTTTTGAGTAATTGTTTGAGTCTCTCAAAATATAGCTTAAGGTCATCACCTTCCTTATTGCACCCTGTATAGGATGTATGAAATTCTTGCATCAAGCCTGACCAAGCTGTACCTGTATAGTCCATTTTCTCTTTTATCACCCAAGTATATAACCTAAAAGGATTAGATACCTAGATGAAAACAGTCTGGGCGATGTAATCAAAATGACTAAAATGATGCAACTAGTTAAAAAATATATTATTGATACAATAAATATATATATGACTATTTTTTGGATAGGGATACGATACACAATGTGTAAAGAAAATACCAATTTTGGTGAAACCGGGGCCACCACCTGTGATGAACACAGGTGGAGAATGGTGCTACCACCTATTAATACGAGATATAAAGATTGCAATGGCCCTCAGGTGGCAATCTACACCAATTAATAAAGAATGTGCCACATCCTATAAGTACTGTGAAGAGGATTGGGGAAAAAAATGGACTTTATAGGCACATATGGGTTTTTAGAAAAATAACAATTTTTTAATACAACATGGATACATAACCACAATATCATAAAATTGCATACACATACATGGCTAGTAATATGCAAAACAATTCTACATATACAAATATTACAACAACACCATTGATATGGACACTTCCAAGGTAGTACCCTACAATATTGCAGTAGTTCCTTGCATTGGAGTTCACAACGTGTTGGAGAATTAAAAACTTGGAGCTGTACATGTTTCGCGATCTTAATCGCTTCCTCAGGAGCTTCTAAATATACAAAGAAAAATTAATAATTTGGTACATAAGACATTTATCATGTTGTTGCATAAAATGTTCATAATCAACATGCACATTGGCAAACCACTCACCCCTAATTGTGATATGGGTGGTGAGTGTGGTTAGATTGTTGCGGCCCTCTATGTTCTGCGGAATATACCCATGGGAGTGGGAGTGGATGGAGGACCAACTCCCAAGGAAAGTGAACACTGCAACCCAACGACCCACCGCAACTCACGGCGTGGAGCAGTATGGAGGTGCTCACAGAAACTGAAAAATAACAATTATAGGCGTTTGAGCATGACCCGAAGGTCATTCCTTGTTGATATACATGTGTGTGGACATGCCACACACTAGTATAACTACTAAAACTATTAGTTATACGTAAAAATGATAATAATGAGGCGACCTACTTTTAAGGGGGGTAACCTATAAAGGCAGGTAACTTATGCCAGAGCTGGATGGGATGTGTATGGTCTGGAGAAGGCACCGGAGAGGCAGCTACAGGGAAATTATTGAATGATATTAGTGTTAGATTTGCTACTAGTATATATAAAAAAGGTAGTTAAGCCATAGTACATACTTGTTGAGAAGAGAAGGATGGGGAAGGGAGGGAACTTAGGGGTTGGAGGAATAGGGAAAAATAAAAAGGAAAAAGGAAAAAATTGTAGTGAACCATAAGAAAAGAAATTGAACTATTAGCGAATGATAGGGTTATAAGAAACATAAGGCGTTAAATAATTAATTCAAATTTACCTTGGGGAGTTAGCACCAATACACCTTGGTCTTGATGATCAGACTCTTGCAATAGCAGAGATTCATAGATCATTGATAATATCAACTGGTGTAATACTTCAGGTATGGACCCTGTAAATATATATATTTGATGAATACTGAGTAAAAGAAGACAAACTAATATACCTCCCTTGACTCGGGGGGTATATATAGCCAATTTGTTCAAACACTGGCACCAGCCCTACTAGACCCCCATATAACATGCATATAAATACCTGAAGGCAGGATGTAAGGGGGCGAACACCAAACCAACCTCCTGATAGAAAATAACCCAGGACCAGACTAATGGAGACAATTCCCCCACGCCACAGCCTGATATAGCACTAAAAAGAGCCAAACAAGGAAGAAGGATGTAAGAGCTGTCTACAAAAGTGCCTGTAAACCAATGTATGTTTGGGCCTCAAAACGCCTGCAGTGTGACCTACCAGTGTGCCGCTCCAAAACCTCACCACATACAGGTCTGTTCAGATAAACCTCGCCGTGAGGGCCGCCACACACTTCAGCAGCCTGTTGTAAGGTGGCGGTGAATCCCCTCACGTTATAAGCACCTCGCTCATGATGACGCCGAACGAACGTAT
This sequence comes from Rana muscosa, assembly GCA_029206835.1. Lineage (NCBI taxonomy): Eukaryota > Metazoa > Chordata > Amphibia > Anura > Ranidae > Rana > Rana muscosa. The sequence continues at coordinate 421,204,866 of CM055127.1, read as the reverse complement.
GGCGTCATCTGAGCCGGCCGACAAGCGTGCACCCGCATCGTCCTAGTGACTGCGCATGCGCAGCAAAACAAAGGAGACTGCACGGGCAAAGACAATAGTCCAATGCCACGCACTGACGCAACCTCGTCGTTTTTTTCTAAGTGGGCGAGTACAATTGTAAAGCGCATGCGTGTCGGGACGTTGGAAGCCCGGCGGTCAAGGGCGGAAGTGCTGCTAGGAGGCGCCAATAGGATTGGCGTCTCATTTGCCGTTGATCATCGTATCGCTTGGTATGTATTGACCAAATGATACTAGCAACGGCTTGGGTGGCCACATACTGTCCCATTACCGGAGTGCAGTGATACGACCGCTGCAGTGCCCCTACCCCACGTAAAAACCGCAGAACATATGAGTGATACCTGGCCGCAACTATGAAAAAAGACCTTGGCTGTCTGTATGACCAGACACCCAGGTCTTGTAACCCTTTAGGTTCTAAAATCCTATCCAAACGTCAGTCTCATTAGACTGTAAGGCCCATCCCAGCAGATTGCTGGATATAGGTCGTAAGTAAGAAACCTTGAAAGAAAACAAAAAATAATAAGAATAAATAACTGCTGTACAGCATTAACATAGTACCATAATAGTCATATTAAACATCTACCACTATCGTCCAAGGTTAACCTGGTGTGGAAATCTATACAGGAATCACAGAGGTGACACAATATATGGGATCATCTCTAAACAATGTTCCCCCCGCCCATCATAAAAATGGGCGGTAAGATAGAACCTCATTAATCCCAGGGGGGTGTGTCGCCCCCAATCGTTCGATCCACATTGTTTCCTTTTGAAGGATGCGTTTGTCCCAATTACCTCCCCGTGGATCTCGGGGGACTACTTCCAGAATCATAAATTTGACCACTGATGTGTCAAATTTATGGTATAGGCCTAAATGTCGGCTCACCGGAGTGAGCATTTTGGCATTTTGCGAATAATATATGTGGTCATAAATCCTTTTCTTGAAGGGACGAAAGGTTTTTCCAACATAAAACGCTTTACATTTACAGGTCATTAAGTAGATAACACCCTCAGTATCACATGATGCATGAAAACGAGGAGAAAATTTCTCCCCATTGGGTAGTATGAATTTTGTTCCAATATTGACCCATGGGCAGTAGGAACATTGGCCACATGTGTATATGCCTCGTGCTGTAATCTGATTGTCCAATTGTGGTTGATAATTACTGGCTGTCAACTGGTTTCCTATTGAAGTACTTCTACGAAAAACTATTTCTGGCGAACTTCTGACATATTTGGACAAGATTGGATCTTCACTAATGAGGTGCCAATGTTTTTGCATCCCTGCACGAAGCGTGTTATGTTGAGCTGAATATCTAGTAATGAATTTGGTGGTCATTTTGGTGAGATCCTGTTTGGGCTTAGTATAGAGCAGGTTTGTTCGTTCTTTTCCTATTGCCTTATTGTAGGCTTTTCTAAGGAGGCTCTTGGTATAGCCCCGTTGGCGTAAACGTTCACGTAGTTCATTTGCTTGTTTTTTAAACTCTGTTTCATGTGTGCAGTTCCTGCACAATCTAACGTATTGAGCATAAGGTATGCTATGTACTAATGCCCTAGGGTGTCCACTGTTAGCATGTAGAAGCGTGTTACCTGATGTACTCTTCCGAAAAAGTTTGGTGGCTATGTTGTTGTCAAGATCACGGTAAACGGATAGGTCCAAAAACGATATATGTTCCTGATGCCACTCGAATGTAAATCTAAGATTGTATTGATTGACATTCAGCCTGGCAATGAACTCGTTTAGGGATGCAACTGTCCCAGTCCAAATCGCAAAAATATTGTCAATGTACCTGAACCAGCACAGTGTCTGGTCCAGGTACTGACGAAACTCTGCATCTGAAAAAATCTCTCGCTCCCACCCCCCAGGTACAGGTTGGCGTAGGCGGGAGCACAAGTGCCCATGGCCACGCCCTGTACCTGGAGGTAGTGGGAGCCGAGAAAACTGAAACAGTTGTGTTCAAGAATAAATGACAATAGTTGCAAAATAAGACCTTGAAATCTCCATTCACGGTGATCATGTTCCATAAGGAATCGTTTTACCACTTGTATCCCATGTTTGTGTGGGATACTAGAGTACAGAGCTTTCACATCAATGGTGACTAACACTGCTTCAGGGGGAATACTAAGGCCATCTAGATGTTTAAGCAAATCTGATGTATCTCTAATGTAGGATGGCAAGCTTTTCACGTGAGGCATAAGGAAGAAATCCACAAATCTACTGGCGTGTTCTGTAATAGAACCAATGCCAGAAATAATAGGCCTGCCTGGGGGATTTTGTGGATTTTTGTGGATTTTGGGTATGGCATAGAAAATCGCTTCTCGTGGAAAGGTGATATTGAGATAATCGTAGGTGGGTTTATCGATAAGGGCATCGGTGAAGGCGGCGTACAGAAGCATTTTAAATTCTAATTTAAATCTCGCTGTAACTTCAGGAGTAATAGGTTGATACCAAGCTTTGTTGTTGAGAATGTCAAAGCACATTGTCTCATATTGTTTGCAAGTTAGAAGTACTATATTGCCTCCCTTATCCGAAGCCTTTATGACCGTGTCTTTACGGGATTGTAAATTGGTCAATGCTTGTCGCTGTGTTCGAGAAAGGTTTGATGGAATATGGGGAAATTCCATATGTTTGATCTCACTGACCATAGCAATGAGGAATGCTGATATTTGAGGATTAGTATTGAGGTCTGGGAATTGATCAGATTTATTTTTAAACTGTGATTTCGATGTCTGTACAGAAGAATGGAGACTATTAACCATGGGTTGAGACTGGTCAAAGTCTTGGTTTTCGTCCAACAGGATCATAAGATCCCGAAGGGCTCGGAATTCTTTCATGGTGTATTTTTTAATCTGTTCCGACAGATCCTTTTCAGCTATGCGTCTCTTTTTGTCAGGATCAAATAAGTATTTGTAGGTGAGTTTCCTCGCAAAGAGGTATAAGTCTTTAATGACTTCATATTTATCAAAACTACTATTCGGGCAAAAACTGAGACCTAGCTTGAGGACTGTCAATTCGTCATCGAAAGCGGGTATGGTGTAAGGTTAATTACACTCAATTCCTCAAGATGGTCGACTCGCCTAAAGGGATGTCCTGTTGTATTGTATGCGAGTTAGAGTTCCTGTGCTGTCTTGGTGTGTCCTTAGTATGTGTCATATTGGGTCCTAATTGGGTCGTCATAGAATTACCATGACCCAAATTGCCACCCTCAGCTCCCCGAGGGGTGCCGAGGGGGGCAATCCTGGGTTGATTCTGTTGGGACATTTGTTGGGTGTGCATTTGTTGCACTGCTTGTGCTGCTATTGGTCCCATATAGGCGTACTGAGATAAGTCAAAGCTGGGTGCTTTCCCATCACCTCTACTCTGTCCACCACTAGATTGTGTTTGGGAGGGTACAAAGTCTTGTGTGTTGACTGTTTTTTTCTTAGTACTGGGTGTGACTATATTCCCACCACCATAATGACCCCGCTTACGTGATCCGCCTGGTGCTTGTGTGGTTGATTACATCGCCCAGTCTGTTTTCATCTAGGTATCTAATCCTTTTAGGTTATATACTTGGGTGATAAAAGAAAAAATTGACTATACAGGTACAGCTTGGTCAGGCTTGATGCAAGAATTTCATACATCCTATACAGGGTGCAATAAGGAAGGTGATGACCTTAAGCTATATTTTGAGAGACTCAAACAATTACTCAAAAAAAAGTCTAACCTATACTGGCACATAGAGTTCTTTAAAATTTACATTAGGGAAAACATCAGTCCTATGGGATTGAGGATTCAAATGTTTCCCACAATCAAACACACTTCGTTGGACCTCAAAAACTCTTGGGAAAGGATTCTCAATCACTGTAGTAGTGACTGTATGCAATTATTACTAGTCCAATACCAACTTGACAGTGATGTATTGGATCAAGAATTGGCTACGCTTAATTCTCAATACGAACAGATCCAATCACACCCCAAATTTCTAGAAAAAAGTCAGGAACTTAAATTATTTCTGGACAGACTCAACAAAACTATCATCTCAAAAAAAGAAGCCAAAATTACAAAAGATCGAATAGCATTTAAAGAAGGATATGCTTACAAATGGGAAAATTCTATTAAACCAAGAGGCCCGAACTACCGTAATAAACACCAATATCATCGTTATAACGTATCCGCCTCTGAAGAGGAGGACGAATCTGACTCATCTATGTCTTCATCTTCTTTTTTTCAGGCTCGTTCCGGCCAATCGACCACACAAGCACCAGGCGGATCACGTAAGCGGGGTCATTATGGTGGTGGGAATATAGTCACACCCAGTACTAAGAAAAAAACAGTCAACACACAAGACTTTGTACCCTCCCAAACACAATCTAGTGGTGGACAGAGTAGAGGTGATGGGAAAGCACCCAGCTTTGACTTATCTCAGTACGCCTATATGGGACCAATAGCAGCACAAGCAGTGCAACAAATGCACACCCAACAAATGTCCCAACAGAATCAACCCAGGATTGCCCCCCTCGGCACCCCTCGGGGAGCTGAGGGTGGCAATTTGGGTCATGGTAATTCTATGACGACCCAATTAGGACCCAATATGACACATACTAAGGACACACCAAGACAGCACAGGAACTCTAACTCGCATACAATACAACAGGACATCCCTTTAGGCGAGTCGACCATCTTGAGGAATTGAGTGTAATTAACCTTACACCATACCCGCTTTCGATGACGAATTGACAGTCCTCAAGCTAGGTCTCAGTTTTTGCCCGAATAGTAGTTTTGATAAATATGAAGTCATTAAAGACTTATACCTCTTTGCGAGGAAACTCACCTACAAATACTTATTTGATCCTGACAAAAAGAGACGCATAGCTGAAAAGGATCTGTCGGAACAGATTAAAAAATACACCATGAAAGAATTCCGAGCCCTTCGGGATCTTATGATCCTGTTGGACGAAAACCAAGACTTTGACCAGTCTCAACCCATGGTTAATAGTCTCCATTCTTCTGTACAGACATCGAAATCACAGTTTAAAAATAAATCTGATCAATTCCCAGACCTCAATACTAATCCTCAAATATCAGCATTCCTCATTGCTATGGTCAGTGAGATCAAACATATGGAATTTCCCCATATTCCATCAAACCTTTCTCGAACACAGCGACAAGCATTGACCAATTTACAATCCCGTAAAGACACGGTCATAAAGGCTTCGGATAAGGGAGGCAATATAGTACTTCTAACTTGCAAACAATATGAGACAATGTGCTTTGACATTCTCAACAACAAAGCTTGGTATCAACCTATTACTCCTGAAGTTACAGCGAGATTTAAATTAGAATTTAAAATGCTTCTGTACGCCGCCTTCACCGATGCCCTTATCGATAAACCCACCTACGATTATCTCAATATCACCTTTCCACGAGAAGCGATTTTCTATGCCATACCCAAAATCCACAAAAATCCACAAAATCCCCCAGGCAGGCCTATTATTTCTGGCATTGGTTCTATTACAGAACACGCCAGTAGATTCGTGGATTTCTTCCTTATGCCTCACGTGAAAAGCTTGCCATCCTACATTAGAGATACATCAGATTTGCTTAAACATCTAGATGGCCTTAGTATTCCCCCTGAAGCAGTGTTTGTCACCATTGATGTGGAAGCTCTGTACTCTAGTATCCCACACAAACTTGGGATACAAGTGGTAAAACGATTCCTTATGGAACATGATCACCGTGAATGGAGATTTCAAGGTCTTATTTTGCAACTATTGTCATTTATTCTTGAACACAACTGTTTCAGTTTTCTCGGCTCCCACTACCTCCAGGTACAGGGCGTGGCCATGGGCACTTGTTGTGCTCCCGCCTACGCCAACCTGTACCTGGGGGGGTGGGAGCGAGAGATTTTTTCAGATGCAGAGTTTCGTCAGTACCTGGACCAGACACTGTGCTGGTTCAGGTACATTGACGATATTTTTGCGATTTGGACTGGGACAGTTGCATCCCTAAACGAGTTCATTGCCAGGCTGAATGTCAATCAATACAATCTTAGATTTACATTCGAGTGGCATCAGGAACATATATCGTTTTTGGACCTATCCGTTTACCGTGATCTTGACAACAACATAGCCACCAAACTTTTTCAGAAGAGTACATCAGGTAACACGCTTCTACATGCTAACAGTGGACACCCTAGGGCATTAGTACATAGCATACCTTATGCTCAATACGTTAGATTGTGCAGGAACTGCACACATGAAACAGAGTTTAAAAAACAAGCAAATGAACTATGTGAACGTTTACGCCAACGGGGCTATACCAAGAGCCTCCTTAGAAAAGCCTACAATAAGGCAATAGGAAAAGAACAAACAAACCTGCTCTATACTAAGCCCAAACAGGATCTCACCAAAATGACCACCAAATTCATTACTAGATATTCAGCTCAACATAACACGCTTCGTGCAGGGATGCAAAAACATTGGCACCTCATTAGTGAAGATCCAATCTTGTCCAAATATGTCAGAAGTTCGCCAGAAATAGTTTTTCGTAGAAGTACTTCAATAGGAAACCAGTTGACAGCCAGTAATTATCAACCACAATTGGACAATCAGATTACAGCACGAGGCATATACACATGTGGCCAATGTTCCTACTGCCCATGGGTCAATATTGGAACAAAATTCATATTACCCAATGGGGAGAAATTTTCTCCTCGTTTTCATGCATCATGTGATACTGAGGGTGTTATCTACTTAATGACCTGTAAATGTAAAGCGTTTTATGTTGGAAAAACCTTTCGTCCCTTCAAGAAAAGGATTTATGACCACATATATTATTCGCAAAATGCCGAAATGCTCACTCCGGTGAGCCGACATTTAGGCCTATACCATAAATTTGACACATCAGTGGTCAAATTTATGGTTCTGGAAGTAGTCCCCCGAGATCCACGGGGAGGTAATTGGGACAAACGCATCCTTCAAAAGGAAACAATGTGGATCGAACGTTTGGGGGCGACACACCCCCTTGGGATTAACGAGGTTCTATCTTACCGCCCATTTTTATGATGGGCGGGGGTAACATTGTTTAGAGATGATCCCATATATTGTGTCACCTCTGTGATTCCTGTATAGATTTCCACACCAGGTTAACCTTGGACGATAGTGGTAGATGTTTAATATGACTATTATGGTACTATGTTAATGCTGTACAGCAGTTATTTATTCTTATTATTTTTTGTTTTCTTTCAAGGTTTCTTACTTACGACCTATATCCAGCAATCTGCTGGGATGGGCCTTACAGTCTAATGAGACTGATGTTTGGATAGGATTTTAGAACCTAAAGGGTTACAAGACCTGGGTGTCTGGTCATACAGACAGCCAAGGTCTTTTTTCATAGTTGCGGCCAGGTATCACTCATATGTTCTGCGGTTTTTACGTGGGGTAGGGGCACTGCAGCGGTCGTATCACTGCACTCCGGTAATGGGACAGTATGTGGCCACCCAAGCCGTTGCTAGTATCATTTGGTCAATACATACCAAGCGATACGATGATCAACGGCAAATGAGACGCCAATCCTATTGGCGCCTCCTAGCAGCACTTCCGCCCTTGACCGCCGGGCTTCCAACGTCCCGGCACGCATGCGCTTTACAATAGTACTCGCCCACTTAGAAAAAAACGATGAGGTTGCGTCAGTGCGTGGCATAGGACTATTGTCTTTGCCCGTGCAGTCTCCTTCGTTTTGCTGCGCATGCGCAGTCACTAGGACGATGCGGGTGCACGCTTGTCGGCCGGCTCAGATGACGCCATACGTTCGTTCGGCGTCATCATGAGCGAGGTGCTTATAACGTGAGGGGATACACCGCCACCTTACAAGAGGCTGCTGAAGTGTGTGGCGGCCCTCACGGTGAGGTTTATCTGAACAGACCTGTATGTGGTGAGGTTTTGGAGCGGCACACTGGTAGGTCACACTGCAGGCGTTTTGAGGCCCAAACATACATTGGTTTACAGGCACTTTTGTAGACAGCTCTTACATCCTTCTTCCTTGTTTGGCTCTTTTTAGTGCTATATCAGGCTGTGGCGTGGGGGAATTGTCTCCATTAGTCTGGTCCTGGGTTATTTTCTATCAGGAGGTTGGTTTGGTGTTCGCCCCCTTACATCCTGCCTTCAGGTATTTATATGCATGTTATATGGGGGTCTAGTAGGGCTGGTGCCAGTGTTTGAACAAATTGGCTATATATACCCCCCGAGTCAAGGGAGGTATATTAGTTTGTCTTCTTTTACTCAGTATTCATCAAATTTATATATTTACAGGGTCCATACCTGAAGTATTACACCAGTTGATATTATCAATGATCTATGAATCTCTGCTATTGCAAGAGTCTGATCATCAAGACCAAGGTGTATTGGTGCTAACTCCCCAAGGTAAATTTTAATTAATTATTTAATGCCTTATGTTTCTTATAACCCTATCATTCGCTAATAGTTCAATTTCTTTTCTTATGGTTCACTACAATTTTTTCCTTTTTCCTTTTTATTTTTCCCTATTCCTCCAACCCCTAAGTTCCCTCCCTTCCCCATCCTTCTCTTCTCAACAAGTATGTACTATGGCTTAACTACCTTTTTTATATATACTAGTAGCAAATCTAACACTAATATCATTCAATAATTTCCCTGTAGCTGCCTCTCCGGTGCCTTCTCCAGACCATACACATCCCATCCAGCTCTGGCATAAGTTACCTGCCTTTATAGGTTACCCCCCTTAAAAGTAGGTCGCCTCATTATTATTATTTTTACGTATAACTAATAGTTTTAGTAGTTATACTAGTGTGTGGCATGTCCACACACATGTATATCAACAAGGAATGACCTTCGGGTCATGCTTAAACGCCTATAATTGTTATTTTTCAGTTTCTGTGAGCACCTCCATACTGCTCCACGCCGTGAGTTGCGGTGGGTCATTGGGTTGCAGTGTTCACTTTCCTTGGGAGTTGGTCCTCCATCCACTCCCACTCCCATGGGTATATTCCGCAGAACATAGAGGGCCGCAACAATCTAACCACACTCACCACCCATATCACAATTAGGGGTGAGTGGTTTGCTAATGTGCATGTTGATTATGAACATTTTATGCAACAACATGATAAATGTCTTATGTACCAAATTATTAATTTTTCTTTGTATATTTAGAAGCTCCTGAGGAAGCGATTAAGATCGCGAAACATGTAGAGCTCCAAGTTTTTAATTCTCCAACACGTTGTGAACTCCAATGCAAGGAACTACTGCAATATTGTAGGGTACTACCTTGGAAGTGTCCATATCAACGGTGTTGTTGTAATATTTGTATATGTAGAATTGTTTTGCATATTACTAGCCATGTATGTGTATGCAATTTTATGATATTGTGGTTATGTATCCATGTTGTATTAAAAAAATGTTATTTTTCTAAAAACCCATATGTGCCTATAAAGTCCATTTTTTTCCCCCAATCCTCTTCACAGTACTTATAGGATGTGGCACATTCTTTATTAATTGGTGTAGATTGCCACCTGAGGGCCATTGCAATCTTTATATCAAAGCTTCACTATGACCGATAATGGTGTATAGTGAGATAACATCAGCTGTCACTAATATAGTATCAGAAGAACATTGCAGGGATTCCAAGATCTGTATAATGTGCTTAGTGTCTTTCAGATAAGCCGGGGTTTTAATAACTAATGGTTGAAGTAAAAAGTCAATATACTGCCCCAGCCTGGCTGATACAGAATCAATCCCATTAACAATGGGCCTGCCAGGCGGGGCAGTACTATTCTTATGAATTTTTGGCAGAAAATAAATAACAGGAGTCCTGCAAAATAAAGGATCGAAGTAAAGAGCTTCCTTCTTAGTCAGAATTTTTTGATCCTTTCCATCTTCAATGATATTGTGCAATTCATCCTTAAAAGATAACATTGGATCTCTGTTCATAATTCTATAAGTGTCATCATCACTCAGTAAATGATTCATTTCTGACTGATAATTTTCTTTACTGAGAATAACAAGGCCTCCGCCCTTGTCGGCAGGCCTTATAACGTTATCTTTCCTCTCCTCTAAGGATTCCATACCTCGTTTGGGGATCCATGACTTTCTTAACCCTAAGGTCACCAAGATTTTTGGATACCATGTTTTTAAAAACTTCCATATATGTATTATCCCCATTGAGGGGATTGAATATGGATCTATTACGTAGTGAGGAATGGTCATTAGAAGTGGGCATGACAGTTTTGTAAGGATGTGACAAAAAGTACTTTTTCATATTGAGGGTTCTCATGTATTTCTGTAAGTTCACATACGTTTGAAATGTATTCAAATTTTTGGTAGGTGCGAACTTAAGACCCCTATCCAATACTTTAATTTCGTCCTCATTAAGTGATACCCCACTAATGTTGTAAATACCTGTCCCCATTGGGGTTTGGGTCTTTTGAAGTCGCCTACCCCCTCTCCTTCCTCTCTTTCTTTGCGCTTTCTGAGTGGGCCCATGCTGGGTGGGGTATGGGATGACTGTTGTGGGGGCTGTCTCCACCATTCCCCCGGATTGGGTTTGTATAATGGGAGTGCCGGAGTGTGGCCTCTGCGTGATCCTAAAAAATCACCTCTATCATATGCTGATTGATCTAATAAAGGTGCATATCTATTAGATGTAGCAATTGGTCTAGCCTGAGGATAATGTGGTTCTTCCTATAGGGAACATCCCCATTATTCCCATATTGGCGATAATCTCTCCAATTGTGTGATAAATCCTGCTGATGGGATGATTGTTGATAACCCCCATCATATATATGTGGCTGGTAATTACCACCTCTTCCTCTACCTTTTTTGTTTTTCCCTCTTTTATTACCTCTGAAAGACAAATCCCTCTGAGGGGAGAAATATCTCTCAGGGATAGGTTGAGCATATTCGTGGACAGGATTACGTCTAGGTGTCCCAACTGGAACCTCAGCAACAGCTCTGTTCACAGGAGCTGCCGCTGCACTACCAGCCGGGGCCGGGATGTTTTGCCACTTAAATATATGTCCCCCACTAAAATCATCCAAATCTCTGATGAATAAAAACATGAAAAGTGTTCTAATCCACCTCCACTAAAAGTAAGAAAAAAGGTTTTCCTTTAGGTTATACAGTACTTTAAAGCAGGGCTCGACAAACCTCGGGCGCCAGGTCGCCATTGCGACTAGAATTAGCGACCTGGCGTCTGGGGCAGCACAGCTGGGGTATCCTGTGTCTCCGTGCCCCCCCCTCCGCGCCGCGGGATCGCGTCGGGCCGCGCCGGCCGGTAATTGAGGCCGCGGCTTTGCGGCCTTCTGCAGGCCTATGCTTCCTTCTGTGAACTAGCGCCATCTTGTGGTGGTAGTTGGTATGACAACCAGCAATGCTAATGGAGTTTCCCTGTCTGTTTTCCCTGCCATCTCCTTCCCTCTAATTAGAACCCCCAAACATGATATATATTTTTTATTCTAACACCCTAGAGAATAAAATGGCGGTCGTTGCAATACTTTCTGTCACACCGTATTTGCGCAGCGGTCTTACAAGTGCACTTTTTTGGGAAAAAATACACTTTTTTTTAAATAAAAAAATAAGACAACAGTAAAGTTAGCCCAATTTTTTTTAATATTGTGAAAGATAATGTTACGCTGAGTAAATTGATACCCAACATGTCACGCTTCAAAATTGCGTCCGCTCGTGGAATGGAGACTAACTTTTACCCTTTAAAATCTCCATAGGCGACGTTAAAAAAATTCTACAGGTTGCATGTTTTGAGTTACAGAGGAGGTCTAGGGCTAGAATTATTGCTCTCACTCTACCGATCGCGGCGATACCTCACGTGTGGTTTGAACACCGCTTTCATATGCGGGCGCTACTCACGTATGCGTTCGCTTCTGCGCGCGAGCTCGGCAGGACGGTGCACGTTCCTGGCTCCTAACTTTTTTAGCTGGCTCCTAGATTCTAAGCAAATTTGTCAAGCCCTGCTTTAAAGCAGACCTTCAGTCATTTTTTCAACCCTCCATTAAATCTTCTGTCTTGTTGTTTTAACTTCGGATAGTAAAACATATTGTTTTCTGCCAGTAAATACCTTATACAGTCCACTTCCTGTTTCTTGTCTGGTCATTAGCCTAGGCTTATGACCTCATGCACAGCTCTCTCTCTCACTCTCATGAGTGTTTGCCAGGAGGGGCGGGGGGGTGAGTCATAAGAGGGCCGATGAGAGCTGCAGAGCTGGAGGTTGTGCCTCTGTGTGTCTGTGTAAATCCAGGAAGTGAATAGGCAGCAGCTTCAACTGCCCACAGTTAAAATAGTTGCAGCCAGACTCAGTGGAGGGAGATTTCTGCAGCATATTTGGCAAGTACAGAATCACAGTATATATAAAAATAGGATTTTTAAAACAGCTTACCTGTAAAATCCTTTTCTTGGAGTACATCACGGGACACAGAGCGGCATAGTCATTACTATGTGGGTTATATAGAATTACCTTCAGGTGCTGGCACTGGCAACTTCCAAAACAGGAAGTACCCTCCCCTATATAAGCCCCTCCCATCCGGGAGTACCTCAGTTTTGTAGCAAAGCAATACGTGTCCCCAAAAGAGGGGTGGGAGCTCTGTGTCCCGTGATGTACTCCAAGAAAAGGATTTTACAGGTAAGCTGTTTTAAAAATCCTATTTTCTTGTTCATACATCACGGGACACAGAGCGGCATAGTCATTACTATGTGGGACGTCCCAAAGCAATGCCAAATGAGGGGGGGGGATACACCATACATAAGCTGGGCACCATCAGGCATGAGGATCTTTTGCGGCCTGCAACACACTGCGCCCAAAGGCGACATCCTCCTGACTTCTAACGTCCACCTGGTAGAACCTAGTAAACGTGTGTACTGAAGACCATGTTGCGGCCTTACAAATGAGGCCTGGTGATGCACTGCCCATGAAGTTCCAACTGCTCTCGTGGAGTGCGCCCAAACTTTGAACGGAGGCGGTCTACTTCTCAAGCCATAGGCTTGTATTATGACCTGTCAAATCCACTTGGCTAAAGTAGATTTTGATGCTGCCTGACCCTTTCTGGGGCCTTCCGGCAGAACAAACAAAGAATCCGTTCTACGAATCTGAGCAGTGGCTTTTAGATAAGCTTTAACTGCTCTTACTACATCCAAAGAATGCAATAACTTTTCCTCTACCGAGCTTGGTTTGGGGAAAAAAGAAGGAAGAACCACATCCTGGTTCAAGTGAAACCTCAATACCACCTTAGGAAGAAAGGCTGGGTGAGGGCGTAATACTACTCTGTCCTTATGAATAACCAGATATGGCTCTTTACAGGACATGGCGGCTAATTCCGACACTCTTCTAGCCGAGCATATGGCTACTAAAAATATCAATTTTCTGGTGAGTAGAACCAAGGAAATGTGCCGCAAAGGTTCAAACGGCTGCTTCTGCAGAACCGACAGAACCAAATTTAGATCCCATGGGCATATGGGAGCTTTAATCGGTGGAATAATACGAGTCACCACTTGCATAAAGGATTTGACAAGTGAATGCATAGCCAGGGGCCTTTGAAATAGTATTGATAAGGCCGAAACCTGGCCCTTGATAGTACTTAAGGCAAACTTCCTGTCTACAGCCCACTGTAGGAAGTCCAGAATTCTGCCTATAACGTACTTACGTGGATGCCATTTTCTGGCCTCGCACCAAGTGATGTACGCCTTCCAAACTCTATAGTAGATCTGCCTGGATACAGGCTTCCTGGCATTGATTATAGTTGATACCACAGAGTTAGAGAGACCTCACTTCTTTAGGATGTGGGATTCAATAGCCAGGCCGTTAAACCTAGAGTTAGTAAGGAAGGGTGGTATATCGGTCCTTGCGAAAGCAGGTCCGAATGACGTGGAAGGGTCCAAGGACTTCCCACAGACATTTTTATGATCTCCACGTACCAGGCCCTTCGGGCCACGCTGGAGCCACCAGGATCACCGGCTTCTTTTCCAACCTGACTCTGCGAAGGAGTCGAGGCAACAATTGTAGCGGAGGGAATGCATATATCAGTCTGAACTGATCCCAAGGGAACACCAGAGCATCCGAGCCGCAAGCGAGGGGATCCCTTGTCCGGGAGACAAATGTGTCCACCTTTGCGTTGAATCTGGATGCTAGCAGATCTACATCCGGTGTTCCCCACCGCTGACATATTGCTCGGAAGACCTCGGGATGAAGGGACCATTCCCCTGGGCATAACTGTTGGCGACTCAGAAAGTCCGCCTTCCAATTCTCCACCCCTGGAATGAAGACAGCTGATATACATGGGACATGCTTTTCTGCCCATTCCAGGATGTGACTTACTTCCCTCTGGGCTGCATGACTCCTGGTGCCTCCCTGATGATTGATATATGCCACTGCTGTGGCATTGTCTGATTGAATTCTGACAGGGGACCCTTGGAGTCTGGATGTCCAAGCTACTAGGGCATACCGGGCTGCTCGTATCTCTAAGAGATTGATGGGCAGGGTTTTTACTACATTTGACCATCTGCCCTGGAGAGACCATTGCTCCAGTACTGCCCCCCAGCCTATAAGGCTGGCATCTGTAGTGACCACCTTCCAGGATATCGGACTGAAGGGTTTTCCCTTCTGGAGATTCTGGGGGATCAACCACCAGCAGAGACTCTTCCGAACGGAAGGGGACAAAGCCTTCGGGAAGTCTAGAGCCTGAATTTTTCCGTTCCAGGCTGACAATATGGCCCTCTGTAAATTCCTTGAGTGGAATTGGGCGTATGGCACAGCTTCGAATGATGCTACCATCTTTCCTAGCAGCCTCATGCACAGGCGTATGGACGGCTGTCTTTTTGCACAAAGCAGACGGACCAAGCCCCTCAAAGAGGATACCTTGTCTAGAGGTAAGAAAATCTTCCTCTGGTCTGAATCCAGCCGTAGCCCTAGATATACCAGGTTTTTCACTGGCTGTAGGGCTGACTTGTCCAGGTTGATGACCCAACCGTGAGATTCTAGATACTTGATTGTATCGACAATTACCACTTCTAGCTTGGCAACTGAGTGGTCCATCAACAACAGGTCGTCTAGGTATGCCATTATCGTTACACCTCGTGTTCTTAGATCGGCCAACAGTGGGGCCAGAATTTTTGTGAACACTCGTGGTGCTGTGGCCAGACCGAATGGTAAGGCTCTGAACTGAAAATGGCGCCCTTCTACCACTAAAGCGTAGAAATCTTTGATGACCTGGAAAGATGGGAACGTGCAAGAAAGCATCTTTGATGTCGATCGAGGCTAACCATTCCTCCCCCTGTAGGGCAGTGGTGACCGATCGGATCGACTCCATCCGGAAAGACCGGACATTTAGAAATTTGTTTAGACTCTTTAGGTCCAATATGGGTCTTATGTCCCCGTTTGGTTTCGGGACTGTGAAAAGGTTTGAGTAGAAACCCAACCCCCACTCTTCCATAGGAACCTCCATAATTACTCCTTGGAGCAATAGTTGTTCTAATATAGAAGAAGCTAGATGGAGGGACTTGGACTTTTTAGGCACCATACACAAATTATATAAAAAAATAATTTTATTGTATAATAAACTAACATATCAATATTTCTGTATAAAAATAGTTCACAAGTTCTAAAAGAGACGATACAACAATACCGATATAGTACAACACCATAGCTCTAATGCAGATCATATAGGGCCAGTATTCATCCATAGGCCAGTTAGATGCATTCCCAAAAGTTGAGGTATGGTTGAAACGGCATAAGTCGTAGGAAAAGATGTAATAACTTCACTCTCGCTCGACAAGTTCCGCGTCCAATGACGCTTCTTCAGGAGCGTGTCATGTGAACTAAACAGGAAATATATTTAAACATATAACATATATCATGAGTTTGTAATTTGTCATCATGCATTCAATAATGCTATAATACATTTAGAAACCCTTATAGAAAAAGGGAAGATATGTTTACACTTTTGTAAAGGAACTCGGAGAAGACCTAAATTATATATACTGACCTTGGAGACAGGGAAAAAGGTATAGAACGAACCCGACGGTCACTGTGGAGGCGTGCACCTATTATTCAATTGATAACATTGGATTAGTGAAAAATGCTTACTGTTAAGAACATCTGGTTGCTAGAAACCAGGATGTCTAGTGTTGTATAAATAATTTGGCTTCATATGAAAAAGATAATTTCCAAATTCCTATCGAGCAGAAATAGAATCCCTTAGAGATGGCAGGAGAGGAGGGGGAAAAAACAAAAAACGAAACGGAAACCCCATAAAGTAATATGTTGGAAGTATGCTGGAAAATAGTTGTAGAAAAACTCTCCAATAGTCTGGGAATCAAATAAATGGATCCCAGAGTGTATATGCAGGTAGAGTGCATAGTGACCACAGCCATATTTATATAAAGGAGAAAGTAGAAACAGAGGTAAATAAGACAATAGTTCTAATTGATTGATGTCCATAACCTTAGCTTATTGCTAAGGGGTATAGCTTACCCGCTGATGCAGTTTAAGATCTAGGGAATTAATCAGCTATATTATAGAGGATTCGCCAGGGGATCAAGTCAAAGTTGCCCATGTGTAGAAAGACAGTGAAGGCAAAAAGCGTCAAGTACATCCACTTGTTGCCAATATCCTCACGACAGTCAGGATACAATATAACAGTTAATCTAGACAATGGGTCTAGAATGAAAGAAGAATCACAATTGGTAATTACTTCATATGATCCAATAGTTTGACTAATTGAGGGTAACACTCACAAGAATAGTATTACCTGGCAATAGATTCCCATCTGGTAAATTTGTAGCCAGGACGCCGTCATGGGCGTCCTTAACAAGAACAGCTGAATTAAATAATATAATAATTGCTATTAGGACATCTAATTAGTCAAAACAGGTAATGTCTATAATTATATTGGATGAACATGACTATAAAAAACATATATGCTCCAACTTACTTTAAAACATAGATAATTCCCTTAGAAACGACAGGAGGAAGGCCCCCAGGGGAGTATATAAATTGTATCACAGTAGAGAAGAGGGAAGGATCGAATCTCCAAGGCTCTATACAGAAATGGTGAACCCTAAGATATGTATATAGAAAATATATATATAAAAATATATATATATATAATAGCCAAAACATTCATATAAGTCATAGTGTTAAAATAAGTAATACTGGTGCTAAAGTGCCTCAGTCATTTATCTTAATACAGAGGGGTAAAAAACTTACCCACTACTAAACTTTGAATGTAAATAGATGGTCAACTGAATCATGCAGGATTCACCAGACAGCAAAGCACGCTGTTTGTGTAGCAGAGTGGAAACAATGACCCACAGGTGCATCCACTTGTTCACATCAACTCTGGGGTGTTACGATATATTTCCAGTGAGCTAAGCCTGGATAATAGAAACCACAAGTAGAATTTACTAAATGCGGTTCAAGAGGGTCAACTAATTAAATTGGACTCAGAGGATATGTGTCCATACCTGGCATACTGTTCCCATTTGATCGCCTCCCAGCAGCAGCGCCGTATCAGAGATGTCAGCTCGATATAAAACACGCTATAATAGCGTGATTTTAAAGGTGCGCGCCTCTTCCGTAGTCTCCGCCTGAGCCAATGAGAAGGCTCGGCGTGACGTCATTCGGAACGGCCAGAGGATCAGCGTAGCCGCGTGCAACACTAAGGCACGCCCACGTATCGGAAAGAATTTCCGAACGTGATGCGTGATTGGTTGCAGCGGCGTGAAGCTGAGCCAAGCCATCTCAAAGGGAGACAGAAATTTTGTCACCCGGAGACGGCTAATGCGCTGCCTGGCGATTGCCTGACAGCGCTCGGGTGGCCACACAGTGGCCATACATGGTCCTGTCCATTAACCCAAACCCTGCCAGATGTGAGGCCGGCATACAAAGGTCCTGGATTCTCCGAATTGCAAAACAAAAGTAGAAAACCATAAAAGTATACATTGAGTTTGTATGTCAAAAAACAATAATAGAAGAACAAGTTATTAGTATTCAATTTTACAATGTAAAACCAAAAGTAATTCCCATTTGATCTAATATAGGGATATAAATCACTTTCAATTTTAGCTCAAAGTGTATTTTTTAAAAAATATATAAGACATGAATAAATGGTTCTATGAATAGCCTATGTTTACATAGCTCTTGATTCATTAACTGGGAAGGGGGAAAATAAAGATGAAGGGAGCCCCCCTATGGACATTTTATTCAATTAAATAGTACAGTATTCTATTGTTATTTATGCTTAATAAGCACTAAGTTTCTACACAACGATTTACCCTACGAATTGTTTTATCTAAAGAAATGCTTTATAGGAGTGAGCTTCATTGATGCCAGGTGCAAGGGTGGCATCAAGACGCTCAATCCAGTAGGTTTCTTGACGAAGTATTTGCTTGTCCCAGTCGCCGCCTCGTGGGTCTCGTGGTACCACAGCAAGGGCTATAAATGTTACCAGCGAGGTGTTAAATTTATGATATAGATCCAAGTGTCTACTTACTGCAGTAATCATTTTTCCACTTCCTGAGTAGTATACATGGTCTTTAATGCGGGATCGGAAATGTCTTATAGTTTTTCCCACGTAAAACGCGCCGCATCGACAGGTCATTAAGTAGATTACTCCCTGTGTGTTACAGTCGGCATGGAAATTCAAGTTGTAAATGGTGCCATTGGGAAGTGTGAATCTGGTGCCTATGGAAATCCACGGGCAAAAAGCACATTTACCACATTGTGTCATCCCATTAGAGGTAGATCTGGCCGGTATATCATTGTGGAAATGACTAGACGTGAGTTGGTCAAATTTTCGTAGGCCAAGAAATAAAAATAATGATCAATTCACCACTGACGATGATACTGAATCCGATTCTGCTTCTTTTTTTCCTTCACAGCATATGTCCAGAAAGAATAATCCAGCATCCTCTTCTCACAACCAGGGATCACGTAAGCGGGACTTTGGTGGTGGGTCTTTTTCACCTTACAAAAAACGCCCTCCCACTAGGGACACTACTCTTACCCTTCACTATCCTATACAAGGTAATGTACAATCTAATGGTGTTGGTGGACAATCACAAGTTAATTATCTGGGTGACACTGCCCTACAGGCTATACAAATACTTAGTGCTCAAACTTCCTCTCAAAACACTGGCAATATAGCCACAAACATCACCGATTTGATGGCCCCTACCAACATCACTGGTCCAGGACAAAATCAGTTGCTTCCTGGTACCCCAATGCACAATTCATTACCAATGACACAACGCTTATCTACTTCAAGACAAAGCACTCTTGATGCGCACATATCTTCACTTCCCATTTCCCTTCCAAATTTTCAATTACCCCTGAACACCACTCTCCCGACTTAAATCCTAAACTGGATGTAATTAATCTAACCCCATATACTTTTTCCTCTTTGGAATTGGAGGTTCTAAAGTTGGGACTCAATTTTTGTCCCTCAATGAAAATCGATAAATATGAGGCAATTAAAGATTTATACCTATTTGCACGGAACTTGACATATAAATTTCTTTTCGATGGGGATCGTCTTCGATCGCTTAAAGATAAACAGATTTCTGAACAAGTCAAAAATTACACAATGAAAGACTTTAGAGCTCTTCGGGACCTTATGTTGTTGTTGAATGAAAATGAATCAATAGAAACTGATGTCCAATCCACACAATCTCAATACACCTGCCCTTCCCAGAAAATTCCCCCAAAAAAATTTAAACCCAAATCGCAGCGATTTCCCGACTTAATGACAAACCCCAATGTTTGGGCCTTCTTGACTGGAGCGGTCAGTGATATCAAGAAAATGCCCTTGACCAACAAACCAAGTAACCTCTCTCCTGCAGAAAAACAAGCGATTATACGACTACAGAACCACCCTGATTTGGAAATAAAATCTGCGGATAAAGGGGGTAATATTGTCTTAATGACAAAAGAGGTCTACATTAAAATGGTCAAGGACATTTTATCCAATAAAGATTGGTATACAGTTATCAATGTTACCAATATTCAGAAATTTAAAGATGACTACCTGATAATTATTGGTTCCGCCCATCAAAAAGGCCTAATAGATCAAGACCTATACAACTACTTAAATGTCCGCTACCCCAGACTTGCCACATTTTACGCACTGCCTAAGATACACAAAAACCCGATATCACCACCTGGTAGACCCATAGTGTCTGGCATTGGTTCTCTCACTGAGAATGCTAGTCGGCTGATTGATTCGATTTTAATGCCACATGTCATGGCATTGCCATCATATACTAAAGATACTCTGGATTTATTGAAACACATTGAAGGAGTGTCCGTGCCTCCCGATGCCCTGCTCGTGACGCTGGATGTGGAGGCTCTCTACTCCAGCATACCTCACGAGCAGGGCATCGGGACAATACGGACATTCCTCAGAGAGCAGGACCATCACCGATGGGAATATTGCGAGTTCATCCTCAGGCTGCTCCGGTTTGTGCTGACCCACAATGTCTTCACTTTTCAAGAGTCCCACTTCCTCCAGGTGCAGGGGGTGGCCATGGGCACTTGCTGTGCCCCGGCCTACGCCAACCTGTACCTGGGGGGGTGGGAACGATATGTGTTCTCTGATGATTCCCTGGCTGAATATGTCAATCATGTAGCCTGTTGGCTACGCTATATTGATGATATATTCATCATATGGACCGGGACCCTCAACTCACTGGAGCAATTTACTGCCATGTTAAATGAGAACACTTTCAACTTGAAATTTACCATGTCGAACAGTAAGGACAAAGTTACGTTCCTGGATTTAACCATAACCAAGGACCCTGATGGACAACTGGCCTCAACCCTCTTTCGTAAAGAGACAGCGGGCAACACTTTATTACATGCAGATAGTGCCCATCCAAACACCCTAATACGTAGCATACCCTATGCACAATACCTCAGACTTCGCCGTAACTGCACATCTACTGCTGACTTCAAAATACAGGCGAATCTACTTCGCGATAGACTTAGAGCCAGGGGGTATACTAAATCCTTGTTGCGCAGCGCATTTAATAAAGCGCTGCGACAATCCAGGAATTTACTACTTTATAAAACAAAGACAGCTAAACAGGAGCAGCCTGTGAGATTTATTACAAGATACTCGACTCATCATGTGGAACTTAGGAATATACTTTCCAATCATTGGTCCCTCCTATATGATGACCCCATACTCAACAAATACATTAAATCCAAACCAGACATAACCTTTAGAAGATCAAAATCATTACGCGACCAACTCACGTCTAGTCATTTCCACAATGATATACCGGCCAGATCTACCTCTAATGGGATGACACAATGTGGTAAATGTGCTTTTTGCCCGTGGATTTCCATAGGCACCAGATTCACACTTCCCAATGGCACCATTTACAACTTGAATTTCCATGCCGACTGTAACACACAGGGAGTAATCTACTTAATGACCTGTCGATGCGGCGCGTTTTACATGGGAAAAACTATAAGACATTTCCGATCCCGCATTAAAGACCATGTATACTACTCAGGAAGTGGAAAAATGATTACTGCAGTAAGTAGACACTTGGATCTATATCATAAATTTAACACCTCGCTGGTAACATTTATAGCCCTTGCTGTGGTACCACGAGACCCACGAGGCGGCGACTGGGACAAGCAAATACTTCGTCAAGAAACCTACTGGATTGAGCGTCTTGATGCCACCCTTGCACCTGGCATCAATGAAGCTCACTCCTATAAAGCATTTCTTTAGATAAAACAATTCGTAGGGTAAATCGTTGTGTAGAAACTTAGTGCTTATTAAGCATAAATAACAATAGAATACTGTACTATTTAATTGAATAAAATGTCCATAGGGGGGCTCCCTTCATCTTTATTTTCCCCCTTCCCAGTTAATGAATCAAGAGCTATGTAAACATAGGCTATTCATAGAACCATTTATTCATGTCTTATATATTTTTAAAAAAATACACTTTGAGCTAAAATTGAAAGTGATTTATATCCCTATATTAGATCAAATGGGAATTACTTTTGGTTTTACATTGTAAAATTGAATACTAATAACTTGTTCTTCTATTATTGTTTTTTGACATACAAACTCAATGTATACTTTTATGGTTTTCTACTTTTGTTTTGCAATTCGGAGAATCCAGGACCTTTGTATGCCGGCCTCACATCTGGCAGGGTTTGGGTTAATGGACAGGACCATGTATGGCCACTGTGTGGCCACCCGAGCGCTGTCAGGCAATCGCCAGGCAGCGCATTAGCCGTCTCCGGGTGACAAAATTTCTGTCTCCCTTTGAGATGGCTTGGCTCAGCTTCACGCCGCTGCAACCAATCACGCATCACGTTCGGAAATTCTTTCCGATACGTGGGCGTGCCTTAGTGTTGCACGCGGCTACGCTGATCCTCTGGCCGTTCCGAATGACGTCACGCCGAGCCTTCTCATTGGCTCAGGCGGAGACTACGGAAGAGGCGCGCACCTTTAAAATCACGCTATTATAGCGTGTTTTATATCGAGCTGACATCTCTGATACGGCGCTGCTGCTGGGAGGCGATCAAATGGGAACAGTATGCCAGGTATGGACACATATCCTCTGAGTCCAATTTAATTAGTTGACCCTCTTGAACCGCATTTAGTAAATTCTACTTGTGGTTTCTATTATCCAGGCTTAGCTCACTGGAAATATATCGTAACACCCCAGAGTTGATGTGAACAAGTGGATGCACCTGTGGGTCATTGTTTCCACTCTGCTACACAAACAGCGTGCTTTGCTGTCTGGTGAATCCTGCATGATTCAGTTGACCATCTATTTACATTCAAAGTTTAGTAGTGGGTAAGTTTTTTACCCCTCTGTATTAAGATAAATGACTGAGGCACTTTAGCACCAGTATTACTTATTTTAACACTATGACTTATATGAATGTTTTGGCTATTATATATATATATATTTTTATATATATATTTTCTATATACATATCTTAGGGTTCACCATTTCTGTATAGAGCCTTGGAGATTCGATCCTTCCCTCTTCTCTACTGTGATACAATTTATATACTCCCCTGGGGGCCTTCCTCCTGTCGTTTCTAAGGGAATTATCTATGTTTTAAAGTAAGTTGGAGCATATATGTTTTTTATAGTCATGTTCATCCAATATAATTATAGACATTACCTGTTTTGACTAATTAGATGTCCTAATAGCAATTATTATATTATTTAATTCAGCTGTTCTTGTTAAGGACGCCCATGACGGCGTCCTGGCTACAAATTTACCAGATGGGAATCTATTGCCAGGTAATACTATTCTTGTGAGTGTTACCCTCAATTAGTCAAACTATTGGATCATATGAAGTAATTACCAATTGTGATTCTTCTTTCATTCTAGACCCATTGTCTAGATTAACTGTTATATTGTATCCTGACTGTCGTGAGGATATTGGCAACAAGTGGATGTACTTGACGCTTTTTGCCTTCACTGTCTTTCTACACATGGGCAACTTCGACTTGATCCCCTGGCGAATCCTCTATAATATAGCTGATTAATTCCCTAGATCTTAAACTGCATCAGCGGGTAAGCTATACCCCTTAGCAATAAGCTAAGGTTATGGACATCAATCAATTAGAACTATTGTCTTATTTACCTCTGTTTCTACTTTCTCCTTTATATAAATATGGCTGTGGTCACTATGCACTCTACCTGCATATACACTCTGGGATCCATTTGTTTGATTCCCAGACTATTGGAGAGTTTTTCTACAACTATTTTCCAGCATACTTCCAACATATTACTTTATGGGGTTTCCGTTTCGTTTTTTGTTTTTTCCCCCTCCTCTCCTGCCATCTCTAAGGGATTCTATTTCTGCTCGATAGGAATTTGGAAATTATCTTTTTCATATGAAGCCAAATTATTTATACAACACTAGACATCCTGGTTTCTAGCAACCAGATGTTCTTAACAGTAAGCATTTTTCACTAATCCAATGTTATCAATTGAATAATAGGTGCACGCCTCCACAGTGACCGTCGGGTTCGTTCTATACCTTTTTCCCTGTCTCCAAGGTCAGTATATATAATTTAGGTCTTCTCCGAGTTCCTTTACAAAAGTGTAAACATATCTTCCCTTTTTCTATAAGGGTTTCTAAATGTATTATAGCATTATTGAATGCATGATGACAAATTACAAACTCATGATATATGTTATATGTTTAAATATATTTCCTGTTTAGTTCACATGACACGCTCCTGAAGAAGCGTCATTGGACGCGGAACTTGTCGAGCGAGAGTGAAATTATTACATCTTTTCCTACGACTTATGCCGTTTCAACCATACCTCAACTTTTGGGAATGCATCTAACTGGCCTATGGATGAATACTGGCCCTATATGATCTGCATTAGAGCTATGGTGTTGTACTATATCGGTATTGTTGTATCGTCTCTTTTAGAACTTGTGAACTATTTTTATACAGAAATATTGATATGTTAGTTTATTATACAATAAAATTATTTTTTTATATAATTTGTGTATGGTGCCTAAAAAGTCCAAGTCCCTCCATCTAGCTTCTTCTATATTCAAATGTTAGGACGTGGCACGCCAGGTACTTTTTGTTGATATCCACAGTTACCACTCTGTGGCTGATACAACATATTCTCTCTCTCCGAAATAGTTGTTCTAACGCCAATAGGAGAGACCCTCTTTTCAGAGGGTCTTTTGGCATGCCTGACCACATAAAATGGGAAGGAGGAGACTCTTTTAACTCCAACTTGTATCCCAGAGTTACTGCGGAGAGCACCCATCTGTCTTTGATCGTCTCCCGCCAGGTCTCTGCGAACAACTGAAGTCTTCCCCCCACCCGTTTGAGTGGGGGCAGCCCTTCATAGGCTTGACTTGGAGGCTGGTTTAGTACCCCTTCGGATCCAGGGTTTCTTATTACCCTGTGACTGTCCCTGATTTTTACCCCCTGAGTTTGACCGAGGAGGCCGTCGGAACTGCTTAGTAGCAGACGTCGCAGGGATAGGAGAGGTAGTCCTCTTAAAAGATGGACCCCATGACCTCTTTTTACTCGGTAAGAGAGTACTTTTACCACTGGAAATCTTCTGGATATACTTATCCAGGTCTTCGCCAAAAAGGCGTTCCCCATGAAATGGGAAGCTAACTAAGAGCTTCTTACAGGGAGCTTCAGCAGACCAGTTCTTGAGCCACAGAAGCCTACGCATATGTACCAAAGACAGCGTGAGGCGGGAGGCCTGATGGATGGAATCCTTGATGGCGTCAACCGCAAAGCATAATGCTCTAGGCAGATCAGCCAGAGCCTGGGCCTGCTGGTCTGGCAAATCCCTCAGGACCATTTTCATCTGATCCTTTAAAGCTTGGCAGACCCCAATAGCTGCCACTGCTGGCTGTGTAACAGCCCCTGCTGTGGAAAAGCAGATTTTAATAAAGATTCCAATTTTTTATCTACTGGATCTTTGAACATTTGAACATTATCTACTGGGCATGTCAGTGATTTGTTCACAGAAGAGATGGCTGCATCCACCGTAGGAACATTCCATCTCTGGGTGAACTTTTCCTCCATGGGATAGATCACCGGAAATTTCTTAGGCGGAACAAATAGTTTATCAGGATGTTCCCAGTCCTGGTATATAAGTCCTTCCAATAATGGATGTATTGGAAAGGAGCAATTAACCTGGGGAGCTTTTAGCGACCCCAATGAGGAGACAGCAGTAGTTGATGGTTCAACAAGAGGCATTTTAAATGCAGATCGAACCATGTCAGTTAGGGTCTGGACCCACAATCTTTCAGTCTGTGATGCTGAAAATGGTTCATCTACTGTCGATTCCTCAAAAACAGAGTTAACCTCCTCCTGATCCCCTTCAGGTAGGTCGGTCCCTTCCTGGGACTGTTGCTCTGCCAACAGGCACTCTAATGGAGGTGATGGAGATCTGGCGCGCTTTCTTTCCTGTAGAGAAGAAGCGATCAATGCAGCCAATCTCTGCTCCAATCCCTCCAGAGTTGAGGCAAAAACCTCCTCTGTTATATATGCAGGAGCAGGTGGACTGAGGACAGCCGCAATACCTGGCACTCCCGGGGGTTCCTTATGGGTATTAACCTCTGATTTCTCAGGGGAGGAGGGTGCAGATGACTGCTCCAGATCCTCAGAGCCCGATGGAGACCCCCTACACTTCCTGAGAGGTATATCTCGGAGTTTTTTAGGCGGCATATTCCTTAGTTCAAAGCTGAGGTATTCCAGCCGCAATACACCCCTTTACTGAAATAGTCTAATGCAATTTGCTGCTATGTACATCAGTGGGTGTCTACTAATGCGTCTTTCTGGGGATGCCTGTATCAACCGCCCGCTGTAAGCCCCTATACCATGCTACCAGCTTCTTTTCATGCTCTGTGTCCATGGCAAGCAGCGTGGACTGAGTCCTTTTATCTTGCTGGGACGCCCGCACATGCGCAGAAGCGCTGGGCGCACAGAGCGCGTCATCCGCCAGGCTCCGCCCCCTTTTTGAAGCTAAATCTATAAAAAGAAAGCGTGTGTGCGCGCGCGCGTGCAGGTGTGCGCTCTTGGCGCCCTGTAGGGAGAGGAGCCAGGGTCCCTGTTTCACCAGGACTCGGGGATGGAAGGAAACTACTTGGCAGCATGACAGAGGAATGCAGCTTCCCTGATAGAGAGCTCACTCATCTGCCTGGACTTTTACCATGGAAGGAATAGTCCCAAGAAAAAAAGACGTTCCACAGTGGCCTCTAGTGGACAAACACAGGTACCGCACTTTTGTCTTTTTTTTTTTTTTTAAAACCTCCTTTATGAAAAACATTTCCAGGTTTACAGTTTTTAAAACTTCCTTTATGAAAAGACATTTCTAGGATTTCTTAGGCATATACAGCTATTAGCGGGAATACCCTTAGGTAACAGGCAGAAAGACATATTAGGCTTGGGGGTCCCCTCAATAGAACCAAGTTCCTGAGGGGCCCCCACTTACCTTTTCCCCGCCGCAGGACTTTGTTTGGTCCACAGAAGCCCAAACTTCACCTCTCACGGCAGGCATTGTACTAGACCTTCAGGGACCGGGTTCCCAAGGATTCCACTCCCCTGGACCTGTATAGCACCCTGCACAGATAGCCTCTTGGTTTTGGGTATGACCAGAGCTCTGGATCCCAGGGTCCAGCCCTCCTAAGAGAGGCATTACAGGCAAAACCCTGCTCTTCTCTGCAAGGCCCGGGTACCGACCGTTTAGCTATGAAGCTTTTTTGGTCGGATCCGGAATAGCTTGCTAAGGCCCAGAGAACCTGTACACAAGCCCAGATGAATACATGTTAACCTTGGCCAACACCTTAGACACTGGCAAAAAACTGAGGTACTCCCGGATGGGAGGGGCTTATATAGGGGAGGGTACTTCCTGTTTTGGAAGTTGCCAGTGCCAGCACCTGAAGGTAATTCTATATAACCCACATAGTAAAGACTATGCCGCTCTGTGTCCCGTGATGTATGAACAAGAAATAATATGCAAAGTGGTTGGAGGGAAGCTTCGGGATGGCAAAGATGTTTTTATTACTGCAGTTCCTCCTTAAGTAAATCAACCCCAATGATTTCCATATTTAGTTTTCTATGCATTACTGCTGAGAGCACTGATCCAAAAAGACAGACAACTCCAAATTGTCTATTATATGTTTATGTAGCGGCCTCTCCCCCCGTCCCCCTTGTAAATAAACCGGCTGGCTTGTCTAGGTGTATGCGGGAGGAGGATGAGGTTCACTACGGCCCATGTCCTCTAGTATGTAGAGGTGAAAGCCAACACTTATGTTACCTTCGGGTCTGCATTCTAGACGGAAGCCTCTGGCCCTCCTGCAGAGGGGAAGTTTGAATGTCAGTAATGGAGCCCCACACCATAAAAAGTACAACACTCCTTTATTCTTCTTTCCTTCCAGTAGTGTGTGTGTGAAAAGTGAATGTCGTTGCGCAACACTGCCACCTGGTGACAGCGCTGCGGTCATAGCACTTGTCGAATCCTGAGACAAAACTTCTCTGTGCCCCGGCTCTAACTACCCCAAAGTCCATGATTACTTTGTTGGATGGAAGAAAGGAGAACAAACAACGGAAACAGTCTCCATTCCTCCGAAGAGCACAAACACCCCTTGTAACTAGGGCACAGTCACTGATTTTCCCGGAAAAAAGAAAACACAAACTCCAGAAAGTTCCATCAACTTGGGAAAAAGGACAAAGGAAAGGAGTCTTTTTTTTTCTACAGATAGAATCTGGGATGTGGCAGGACAAGGGGCTTCAAATGTTGATCCATGGTCTCAATCTGATACTCGGCATCCCCCTTATCTTTCCGGCGTATCAGCAACTTATCCGCGTGGATGTGCCGACCCAGCATCCATTCTGCCTTGCAGTCCTTGAACCTTTGTGATGCCCGGGGAGAGTAGGCGAGGTGCCTGCGTGCGTGTGGCACGTTAATATGTGTCCATACGAAATCGTTGTACCAACGTTCCCGATAGACTTCGACCTCATACAACAGGTCCTTTGGTAAGTATGGATATTCCCACCCATACTCATGAGCAACCTTCTGGCCAAAAAAGCGTTGAAGCCTGACCAAGGGAGGCATAGTAGCTTTGTCCCGCACACCCGGTAAGACAATACAATCCAGATGGCGAGGGGCCTTGATCACTTCCAAAATGGGCATAGGTGCCCGCAGCGACAGTCTCTGACCCCCGGTGTTAGATGCAGGTGGCACCGGGAATCGAAGGGCAGACTGGGGACGGGACCTCTCCTCAGGCGCTGGTGCCTCCACCCGGGGTGCACTGTCCCCTGCGGACATAGGCGAGTCCCTTTTTGCACGGGACGAGAACAGAGGTATCTTGTCCCAGCCCTTCTGACAGAAAATCTTGTTGATCTCTGCATCGTCTCCAATGTCGGAGAGCGACTCCAGGTCAGAGGTCTCATATATTTCGGCAGGCAGGTAACCCCTTGTAGACTCGGAGTCACCCCCCTCAGCGAGCTCCACCAACTGCGGACTCCCGACACCTCCAACCACACCAACGGTCCCAACCCCTGGCTCACCTGGGCCTGTAGTAATATTGCGATGTCCAGGGCTTTTCCCTCCGGATCCATCCAGGCCAGGCAAGCAGCGGGGCGAAGCTCCTCCACGGCCACAGGAAGCTTTGACCAGGCCAACCTTCCGTTTCGACGGTGGGAGCAAGGGCCCTGTGGTGACCGAAGCAGCATCCTCAGATTTCTCTTCTTTGATGGAGACCTCCTCCAGGGTCCCGGCAGTGCGCGTGGGAACGGCTGTCCAAGCAGTGATTCCTCCTCCTTGAGTAGTGGCGCCTGTGTGGTCGAGGTAAATAGCTCTTGGCTTTTCAAAGGACGGTTCCACCTCGAATGAAAACTCTCTGCAGGCTTCGCAGCGCCCGAATGGCTTCAACTGCACCACTAGTCCCGAACGGCCGGGACAAATCATACCCAGGGCCTCAACGTCTCTGCAGGAATACAGGGCGAATCTTCCCCGGGGCTTGAGCCGGATCCCCGTATCCGTAACCAGAGCATTAGTCAAAGCCATCCTCGTGGTCGTTGAAACTGGAAACCACGAGGCATTTTCAAACATGGTTACAGCTTGTTGCTCCATCGCGCACTGCGTAGTTCGCGCCACAGTCCCCTTGTGATCCTCCTCACATGGCTGGACTCCTCCCCTTTGACGCTTCAGCTCGCGGGCTTTCTCCAAGTCACGCCCACGAACTGTGCAAGGAGGTTGTGCCTCTTGGCGATTTGGCCAATATGGCCGACCTACTCGGAACTCCATTGGGCAGACACGCTCAAACTCCGTTAGCTTCGGCTAGATTACACAATCCCGGCACCGAGACCCCACGTGTAGCGGCCTCACCCCCCGTCCCCCTTGTAAATAAAACGGCTGGCTTGTCTAGGGGTATGCGGGAGGAGGATGAGGTTCACTATGGCCCATGTCCTCTAGTATGTAGAGGTGAAAGCCAACACTTATGTTATTTTCGGGTCTGCGTTCTAGACGGAGCCTCTGGCCCTCCTGCAGAGGGGAAGTTTGAATGTCAGTAATGGAGCCCCACACCATAAAAAGTCCAACACTCCTTTATTCTTCTTTCACATGAACAGCATCAGTTGAACTTTTAAAACGAACAGACAGGGTGTGGAAACGAGTAGGCCCAGGCACAGTGAACACTCCTATTCCTTTTCTTGCGAATAGGCTTGGCGCACGGTCTCTGCCACCGACCGTGAGATTGGTCGCTGCCACCGACCGGGTGAACTGTTGAGGCCCCTGCCACAGGCCTAATAGCAGGTCTCTGCCACCGACCTGAGTTGACTAGATGAACCGCTGCCACCGGTCATAGAACATGAATCACCTTCCCCGATGATGAATTGGCCCTTGTTCGGGAAAGATATCCATCCGGACGGTCTCCAGAGGTTCACCCGGCACTGGCAATATGCTGCACCAGATCTTCGGTTGAATCCCTCCTCTGGTCCCTTACGCCTCTGGATTCGGGTGCCCAACACCTGGGGCACCCTAGGACAATCCCTCCCTTGCGGGACCCAGTGGAATGTACAGGGCCCCAGGCCTTCGGTTGAGTACCTCACCCCAGACTGAAGGTGTCTGGGATGGAACACGAACTCCACGTGTACAGGCCAAGGGCGCCTGGATACTGATCACGGACAGCAGCCCTCAGGCTGAAGGTGCCTGGGACTCCGACCTCGTGGTGAAGATGTCCGCCCCCTTTATACCCTCTCCCAGCAAGCACAGGGGGTTCCCCGCCCCGCAGTACAGCTGCTGCGAGAGGTCACAAAGGGTACGGCGCTGCAGTAGTGGTTCAACCCCAGCTCAGAATGACAGCGCCACCTACTGAGCAGCAGGGAACTCAACACCACTGATGTCCTCACACGAATAAAACATAGCCCTGCTCTACCAATAATGCATCTGGGTCATTCTACCACCCAGATGCTGCCCCTAAATAGTACATACCCGCTACAGTTACATTCCTTAAATACTGCATGCCTGGACCACTACTTAATTACTGCATACTGTACATGTATTTATTTCTTTCTTTCTGTGAATTAACTTTAACCCCTTTTTATGCGGTAATTACTGACAGTTTTGAGAGTTTTGTGGTAAATACCGCAAAACAGTATAGTGAATTGACACTTATAGGATCGCATAGCGATATTTTGGGAAAATGTGTCCAGACACCTACATACCGCATGCGAGGTGCTTTTGTGAATGGAGCCCATTCTCCCTCTTTCCTCCTTATTTGTCCCTTATTTTGGTCTGATCTATATAGTTGTACATAAAATGCACTTTTTATCTTTCAAAAGGTTTCCCACTGCTAAACCTTTCATCCAAATTCTAAATTGATGCATTTGTAAATTTCAAAAGTCAGTATAAAGGTATAGAATAGTAGTGGTAAAAAAAAAAAAAAAGCACTTGTGGGTTTAACTACGGTAATCTTTTTTTTTTTTGTATAATTCTCCTTTAAGGGGGCGTGACAGAGGGTGTGCCCTATGCCTACATACTTTTGCTAATAGGTGTCCCTCGTTCTCATTTTAAAATGTTAGAAGGTACAGTGGGTATGGAAAGTATTCAGACCCCCTTAAATTTTTTCACTCTTTGTTATATTGCAGCTATTTGCTAAAATCATTTAAGTTCATTTTTTTCCTCATTAATGTACACACAGCACCCCATATTGACAGAAAAACACAGAATTGTTGACATTTTTGCAGATTTATTAAAAAAGAAAAACTGAAATATCATATGGTCCTAAGTATTCAGACCCTTTGCTCAGTATTTAGTAGAAGCACCCTTTTGATCTAATACAGCCATGAGTCTTTTTGGGAAAGATGCAACAAGTTTTTCACACCTGGATTTGGGGATCCTCTGCCATTCCTCATTGCAGATCCTCTCCTGTTCTGTCAGGTTGGATGGTAAACGTTGGTGGACAGCCATTTTTAGGTCTCTCCAGAGATGCTCAATTGGTTTTAAGTCAGGGTAATGGCTGGGCCATTCAAGAACAGTCACAGAGTTGTTGTGAAGCCACTCCTTCGTTATTTTAGCTGTGTGCTTAAGGTCATTGTCTTGTTGGAAGGTAAACCTTCGGCCCAGTCTGAGGTCCTGAGCACTCTGGAGAAGGTTTTTGTCCAGGATATCCCTGTACTTGGCCGCATTCATCTTTCCCTCAATTGCAACCAGTCGTCCTGTCCCTGCAGCTGAAAAACACCCCCACAGCATGATGCTGCCACCACCATGCTTCACGGTTGGGACTGTATTGGACAGGTGATGAGCAGTGCCTGGTTTTCTCCACACATACTGCTTAGAATTAAGGCCAAAAAGTTCTATCTTGGTCTCATCAGACCAGAGAATATTATTTCTCACCATCTTGGAGTCCTTCAGGTGTTTTTTAGCAAACTCCATGCGGGCTTTCATGTGTCTTGCACTGAGGAGAGGCTTCCGTCTGGCCACTCTGCCATAAAGCCCCGACTGGTGGAGGGCTGCAGTGATGGTTGACTTTCTACAACTTTCTCCCATCTCCCGACTGCATCTCTGGAGCTTAGCCACAGTGATCTTTGGGTTCTTCTTTACCTCTCTCACCAAGGCTCTTCTCCCCCGATAGCTCAGTTTGGCCGGACGGCCAGCTCTAGGAAGGGTTCTGGTCATCCCAAACGTCTTTCATTTAAGGATTATGGAGGCCATTGTGCTCTTAGGAACCTTAAGTGCAGCAGAATTTTTTTGTAACCTTGGCCAGATCTGTGCCTTGCCAGAATTCTGTCTCTGAGCTCTTCAGGCAGTTCCTTTGACCTCATGATTCTCATTTGCTCTGACATGCACTGTGAGCTGTAAGGTCTTATATAGACGTGTGTGTGGTTTTCCTAATCAAGTTCAATCAGTATAATCAAACATAGCTGGACTCAAATGAAGGTGTAGAACAGGGATATGCAATTAGCGGACCTCCAGCTGTTGTGAAACTACAAGTCCCATCATGCCTCTGACAGCCACAAGCATGATACCCAGAGGGAGAGTCTTTCAATACCTCATGGGACTTGTAGTTCTGCAACAGCTAGAGGTCCGCTAATTGCATATCCCTGGTGTAGAACCATCTCAAGGATGATCAGAAGAAATAGACAGTACCTGAGTTAAATATAGGAGTGTCAATGTAAAGGGTCTGAATACTTAGGACCATGTGATATTTCAGTTTTTCTTTTTTAATAAATCTGCAAAAATGTCAACAATTCTGTGTTTTTCTGTCAATATGGGGTGCTGTGTGTACATTAATGAGGAGAAAAATTAAACTTAAATGATTTGAGCAAATTGCTGCAATATAACAAATAGTGAAAAATTTAAGGGGGTCTGAATACTTTCCGTACCCACTGTATGGTAGTAAGTCAGTGGTCTCAGTTGAAAGCAGGTGGTGTGGGATCCCCCAGGTCACATAATGAGCGGCTTACGGTTTCTCACTATGCTGCATAGACTCAATATCATTGTCCATGGCTAGTATGTTGTCTACCAACCAACAAGTGGCAGCTTCAATCCAAGTCTTTCACATCAGAATTTTATTTTGTGACGTTCACGAATCACAACATGACCCTAATTTAATAAGTTGGTGAAAAAGTTAATAATGGGCCATATTCCACACCAAGTGATCAGAAATGATTATTAATATTATTTATAATAATTTATTTGTGTGACTGAAGCATTTGTTGCTATGAGTTACTGTACAGCAAAGATCTTCGCAGTGTTTTATAAAAGCTCTGTATTGCTTAGTGACATCTGCATTCCACAGTGGAACGCCCACAGCCCAATCTGAATAGCTACAGACACAGCAGCCAGGAGGCCTGACTCACCTCCTGGCAGTCACTCGCTCCACTGACGCCATGTGCTACTGGTATCAGCGGGTCTATACTAAGATCTCTGCCACTCAAGAATGATAAGAAAATATAAACTATCAGTTTCCGGAAATATCCATGTCTGTTCTGACTGTTGACCTATAGATGCCAATCATGCAATAATTATACAATAGGGAATGGTAGCTACCATATTAAAGAGCCCTGGTTACCAAAAAATTGCCGGAAAAGCACAGAAAAAGTACTTAAAATGCTTGCTTGCAGTTTATTTTCATACTTTCCATAATTATTTTATTTTTATTTAATTGCAATGTGCTTTTCAGCTTGCTAGAAAATATGACGTCTCCAGAAAAAAACCCTTAGGTTAGGTCAGTGTGGGTCAGGTAGGTCAGTGTGCAGCACCCAGCATTAGTCTCAGGTCAGACCAGCACCTGGACAAGGCCATCCAGCGCCCAGGGCAAAGATGCAAAACTGCGCCCCTTAGGTTTAGTGTCCGGGCACCCCTATCCCTGCAATAAACTGGGTCAGATTGACATATGCAAAGAGATAGAAAATGTAAACATCCCTTGTAATAGAAAAAAGCATGACAGGTCCTTAAATATGAGATATGGGGTCAAAAAGACCTCAGATCTCATATTTGGACTAACATGCAATAAAAAAATAAAAAATTATGTAATTCTAAAAAAAAATGTCCCTTTAAGACCTTTGGGCGGAAGTGATGTTTTGATATGGAGACGAGTGGGGGCCATCTTCCCCTCACTCGTCTCCATACCCAGCAATAAAGAGGACCGGATCGCCTCTGCCGCTGCAGATGGCTCCGGTAAGCGACAGAGGGCACCAGAGAGCGGCGGGAGGTGGGGGCCCTCTCCCGTTGCCGATAAAAGTGATCTTGCGGCATGTCCGCCGCAGGGACCACTTTATCTTGTAGCGGACTGCACACTGAAGAAGAAGGGGTAGCTAGCTGCTACCATAACAACGGTATTCCTCTTCAAACAGCCGACATAAAACTGCGGCGGGCGGTCCGTAAGTGGCTAAACACTGGGAACGGAGGGTGCAATGCATGAATCTATCTAATGGTGATAGAGGGGGTGGCTGGAGTGCACCGCCATTGGCCCTCATTTTGTAAGCGCTGCACAAACTGACGGCGCTATATAAATCCTGTATAGTAATATTAATAATAAGGCTGCTTTCACAGGGACTATAGCGCCTGCATAGCGCCTGTAAAGAGCCTCTCCTCTCACTCCAATGCGAAAGCCCGAGTGCTTTCACACACTGGAGTGGTGTGCTGGGCAGGACGCCAAAAAAAGTCCTGCAAGCCGCATCTTTGAGGCGCTGTAGGAGCGGTGCATACACCACTCCTACAGCGCCCCTGCCCATTGAAATCAATAGGCAGCACTGCCGAAGTGCCAGCAAAGTGCTGCAGCGGCACTTTGCGGACGCTTTTAACCCTTTTCAGCCATTAGCGGGGGTTAAAAGCACCCCGCTAGCAGCCGAAAAGGGCCGCAAAAACTACGGTAAAGCACCGCTAAAAATAGCGCTTTACCACCAACGCCCCAGTGTAAAAGTAGCCTTATAATATATAAAAACATATCCATATTTGGGGGCCGCTATATTTGAAATTTAGGGGGTAGCCTGAGCTTTAGTTTGGCTCAGGCTGTTTGTTTCTTTAGAATTGGACTCTGCTCTGCTGTGGTGTTGTCTGGTCGTACAGTTCAATTTGACCTGCAGGTGGCGATGTTGCCCAGGTCCTAGGTTGAACCACAGGAAAGATTGCAGCGTGATTGGGTGTCCTCTCTCGGCAGCCATGCGGTGGGCGTGGTTGGCCTGCTGTGCAAGCCGGGAGAGGGTACTTAAGGGGCAGACGCCATTGGGTCTTCGTCTTTGGCCTCGGCACGTACCCCACCTTCGGTGGCCCTCATGGCCAGGGGTGCATGTGAATGTGCTGGGTCCCGGGCACCTTTAGCCCGAGGCCCCATCGTTCCAGGTAGGCCCAGTACCTTTAACTGAGGCCTACAACCAAGCAACAGAATCCCAGGGTGCCCGTGGGAGGATGACCCGCTCTGAAGGAGAGGCAACCAGGGGAGGACCTTTCTAAGGGGATCGGTGAAGGATGTCGCCGTCTCGAGAGAGGCCTGGTTACCTGTCAGAGGGAAGGATTCTGTGATACACCATAAGCTCTTGTAACGTGCCCCATTGGTACCTACGGTCTCTAGTTACAAGTGCTAAAAAGTTTGGGACTTAGGAGCTAAAAGGTTCTGTGGCAGAGGATCTTCCTAACACGTCCCTAGGAGAAACAAAGCTAAAGTAATTGTTCATGCTCCACTCCAGCTGCTAGGACCATGAGAGGGAACTATCCGGGTGAGCAAAACCCACTCAGGCTTGAGTGGCCACGAGGGTAAATAAGTGTCGCGTGTCTGAACCTGCCTCCCTATCCAATTCTATCTCTATCTTCAACTTTCCTACTAAGTTACTAGCAAAAGAGAAAACAAACTCGTCTGTTGGAGTTTAACACTGTCTGGACATTGACCTTCTTATTAGAGAAAATAGACTTTTCCCTACACTCTAGGGACGAGAACCAACGGAAGGAGGTAACTCGCTGCAGGACCCAAAACTGTTAACACCGCTCACCCTCTATACAATGGAGGATACTGGGCATGTGGCATGGTGTGTCCTATCCTGCAAGTAGAGGTAAGCAGGACAGGGATCTGTGTGCTACACGTGGGGGCTCGAGTCCTGGATTTTGCAGCTACCCCTGGAAGTTGGACTGTTTTCTCTCATGTCTGTGTGTTCTGTGGAGGTCGGACATTTAGGAAAAGTTGGACTGCGTCACTTTTTTAGAGAAAATGGAGGTCAGGCCTGTACTTTGATTTTCATTCTAACTGCGTAGTTCGTGGGCGTGTCCTAGCTGAAGAAAAGCCTACGAGCTGCGTGCAGCAAGAGAAAAGGGGGAGGAGCCCCCGCCAACTGTGAGTGGCACGTGGCCCATTGGCGCCAAGGGACAGTACGAGCTGGACTAGTGAAGGAGAAGCAATATGTCTGCTACCCCATGGACTTCCATTGCATCGGGACCTCGGATGTTCCTAACTACCTCTACCATGGACATTGCTCCCCTCACTGCTCCCCTGACGGATACAGGGATCCGGCTCAAGCCTAGGGGGCGCTTCGCCCTTTATACTTGTAGAGAGACGGAGGCCCTGGGCGTGCTCTGTCACAAATGCGATGGTTTGACTGTACAGATACGGCCTTTCGGAAGGTGTTTGACCTGGGGGGAATTTCTGTTTGAGGTTGACCAGCCCACCGAGTCACTCCGAGCCTACTGGGTCAATTGTATCACGGGGATT
This sequence comes from Rana muscosa, assembly GCA_029206835.1. Lineage (NCBI taxonomy): Eukaryota > Metazoa > Chordata > Amphibia > Anura > Ranidae > Rana > Rana muscosa. The sequence continues at coordinate 421,167,608 of CM055127.1, read as the reverse complement.
GTTACTTCTGAGGAGGACAACTACGCCCCTACAGCCGAACCCACTCGCAATTCAGCGGCTGCAACGGATGTACAAGATGGAGTTCCGGCCACTATGGAGCCAGCAACGGATGCTACAGCGGATGCTGCTTCCGTCACCACAGAGACCTCCATACCACCCGCCAAACGGAAGGTGGGATACGCTAAGGCCTCCCCCGGCCGCGGTCGAAGCCGGCCCCAGGGCCTGCCTTAACCGGATCTTCGCAGCGGAGGGATCTCCGTGAAGTCCATGTCAGGGGACGGTAAGGAGGCTGGGAGAACTGTGATAGCAAGTTTACCGGGGAAGGGGAAGAAGCCCATACCCCATGCTCCTGGAGATGTGTGGACAGCCAAACCCTGGGAACTTTTACCTTCTAGAGAAAATGTGTCGGTGTCCACCAGAAGTTACTTGCTGGCAGAGGAGTATGATACTTCTGATCTGGACTCATCGTCCGATGTGGGTGATGATGTGGAGATTGATGAGATCTTCGCTAAGAAGGGTTGGGACAAAATTCCGTTGACTTCAACCCGCAGCCTTAGACAGGGATCGCCCATGGACTCTGGGGGAACTACACCCCGAGTGAAAGCCCCTGCTTTGAAGGAAGAAGTTATTCCCATACCCGCACTGCCTGCACCTGCATTGTCTGTACCTGCTGCCACAGAGGGACGTCCGCCATTGCGACCACCTCTGCCACAGCTGGAACTAGCACCAATAAAAAGGGTCCCAGATGCCATTGTACTACCTGGAGCAGGAGATCGTGCAACCATACCGCGCATAGCCCGGTTGCAACGGCTCCTAAACAAGAAGGTTGCTACGGAATACGGATGGGAATATCCTTATGTTCCCAAAGAACTTATTTTTGAAATTGAGGCCTACCGAGAGAGATGGTACTCTGACTTTGTTTGGGATTACCTAGAAGTACCTAAAGCCCGCTGGTATTTCATATGTTCAGCCACCATGGCTGATCGATTTAAAGGATGCCGAAAGGAATGGAACTATGGCCGACACATACATGCGGACCGGATGGTAATTTGTAACAAGAAGAGAGAGGACGCTATATATTCCATTGAAACACTGGATAGACAGTGAAAGACTCTCATTCTCCCAGATCCTCAATACTACCTTTGAAATGGGAACTTGTGTGTTTGTTCTATTATCCCCTTTCACAGGAACAGTTTGCCCTGAACTCATGACTTTATCCTCTGTAACAAGGTGGAATCTACTCAGCTGAGGAACCAGAGAACTGTTGTTGTTTTTTTTCCTCCCTCCTTAACTCCGCAAAAAGAAAATAAATCATTTTTTTCTTAACTGAACTTTGGGGTAGATCAGTCAGGGCCAAAGCAGGAAACCGCCGTGATCAAGATGGATGGTTTTCGATACAGCAAATCCATTCCCACGCGCAATCGTGGAGAGTGTAGTGACTTGTGCTGCCACCAGGTGGTAGTGGTTTGCAGAACTATATTAATAGGCTTTGCAACTCAAGCTTTCAGAGGATGGTCGTTTCTTTCCGAAAAGATGACTCTCTTCTGTATATGTTAGGAAGTAGGATGTGTTTATTGCATGTTTGTTTTTTTCTCTCTCTCCCTCTGCAGGTGATCTGCTATCAACTCAGCCGGAGGATGGGTGGGGTAGTTATTCAGGAGGGGGTGGCATGTGTAAAAAGTAAAAGATTTTTTTTTGTGTATTTTGAGAATGGGATGTCAACTTATGTGTTACTACATGTTATCTTTCTCTACCCCATTCCCAAAGTACTTGGTTCAGGCACCATTTCTGCTGTATATAGTTCGGAATAAATCAGAGCCCACTCAGGCTTGAGGGGGTCTTCTGATCTATTCCAGCCACTGGGACAGTGGCTTATTCAGGAGGGGGTGTATGTAGCGGGGTCCCCATATTTGGGGGGCGCTATATTTGAAATTTAGGCGGTAGCCTGAGCATTAGTTTGGCTCAGGCTGTTTGTTTCTTTAGAATTGGACTCTGCTCTGCTGCGGTGTTGTCTGGTCGTACAGTTCCCTTTGACCTGCAGGTGGCAATGTTGCCCAGGTCCTAGGTTGAACCACAGGAAAGATTGCAGTGTGATTAGGTGTCCTCTCTCGGCAGCCGTGCGGTGGGCGTGGCTGGCCTGCTGTGCATGCCGGGAGAGGGTACTTAAGGGGCAGACGCCATTGGGTCGTCGTCTTCGGCCTCGGCACGTACCCCACCTCTGGTGGCCCTCATGGCCAGGGGTACATGTGAATGTACTGGGTCCCGGGCACCTTTAGCCCAAGGCCCCATCGTTCCAGGTAGGCCCAGTACCTTTAACTGAGGCCTACAACCAAGCAATGGAATCCCAGGGTGCCCATGGGAGGGTGACCCGCACTGAAGGAGAGGCAACCAGGGGAGGACCTTTCTAAGGGGATCAGTGAAGGATGTCGCTGTCTCGGGAGAGGCCTGGTTACCTGTCAGAGGGAAGGATTCTGTGATACACCATAAGCTCTTGTAACGTGCCCCATTGGTACCTACGGTCTCTAGTTACAAGTGCTGAAAAGTTTGGGACTTAGGAGCTAAAAGGTTATGTGGCAGAGGATCTTCCTAACACGTCCCTAGGAGAAACAAAGCTAAAGTAAATGTTCGTGATCCACTCCGGCTGCTAGGACCGTGAGAGGGAACTATCCGGGTGAGCAAAACCCACTCAGGCTTGAAGGAGGTAGCTCGCTGCAGGACCCAAAACTATTAACACCGCTCACCCACTATACAATGGAGGATACTGGACATGTGGCATGGTGTGTCCCATCCTGCAAGTGGAGGTAAGCAGGACAGGGATCTGTGTGCTACATCTATATATAGCTCTATATCTATCTATCTATATATATATATGTAGCCTCTATGTCTTTTAAACCCCCAGAGACTACAGTACCCAGTGCACAACGGGACACCCGGGGTGCATTGCCCCGTGCAGAAACTGCTGGGGCGGGTTATTTAACCCGATGGCGGGGCTGAATTCGGTCTCTTTGGAGACCGCCCGCCCAGCAAGTGGAACTTCTATCCGAGCCTGCTGAGATACAAGGCCTGAAGCCTGGGCCTTTCTCCAAAGAGCCTTCCGCTCTCACTGAGGAACCTGAGGGACGTCTCTCCATACTGTTGCTGCATCGTTGCCAGGAGGACCAAAGACTTAGATGTCGTGAGACCTGTGTACCAAGACACTGCAGCGGAAGATACGGACACGGACTGGTCCGGTTGGGTGAGAAAGCACCTGCTCAGAGTACTATATAAGATCTCTAGGCCCAATAACTGTTATCCGGAGTTATCACTAGTGTTGCGCTGCGCACCGGAGAGACAGTGCATCGGAGCAACTTTAGAGATTGCCCTTTAAATTCACCACATTATTCGAACCCCTTTTACCCTGTGGATTACAGTTTGTTTTCTTCAAAAGTGCACCACCGTTTTGCTAGCGAAGATCTTCCCCTACAGAACTTCTACACAGTACAGTCAGGCCTGACTTAGCGTAGACATTGCTGGGCGCCATTTTTTGCCCACGAGGGAGAATAGCTGCAACGGGGACCGTTAGTGTTATGCACAGTACTGTATATCTATCTGTTTGTTGAGATATTCTTTTATTGCAGGGTTCTGCACATATATGTACACTGTTGATTACATGCTCATTCAACAAATCTGAGTAAAAGTGCCAAGGTTAAGTATATTGGTGTTTGTGTCATTCAGGGTCGGTCCTAGGCGGGTGCGCCGCGTGCACCGCACCCAGGCGCCTGCAGAGGGGGGGGCGCTGAAGTGCCAGAGTGCTCCCCACCCGCCTCCTCATGTGCGGAAATAAAATACTTCCGAACTGTCCCAGCTTTGGAACAGCACAGACAGTTCATGGCCGAATCTAGGGAGGTGTGCTGTGCCGTGTGCCCGCCTCCCAGGCAACAACTACCAGGATGTAGATTGTGCCTGGGCAGTGTTGCTAAATTTCAGTGAGAAGAAGCTGTCTCGGGGCATGGCAGGGCGGGGCGGGATGGATAGGCTAGCTGCACATGTGAGTGTTGATTTTCCCCGAAGCCAAGCTTTCTGCAGAGACGGGACAGGAGAGGAGAGAGATATTGATTTGTTCATCCTTCTCCCGCCCCTCTCCTCTGTGTCTGCCCCGCCCACACTCCAATCCCTGGATACTAGTGCACGAGAAAGGGGTGTGGGCGGGAAATTTTAAGCAATGGAGGAGACAGATCCACCTGAGTGTATGATTGCTACATCTACTGTCAGAGCCTGCAGAGACCAGCCCTGGCGTAAGTGAGTTCTACATAACTACTGGGCTCTCCCCAGGGAGTGAGTGTATGGGAGGGGTGGAAGGCTGCAATCTCCTCATGCTGTGTGGAGGACTGGTGGCAGCCCACTATGCTGGGACTTGTAGTGCCCTCTGTGGGGGGACTGAGGAATCTTCAGTCCCCCACAAAGGGCACTACAGGTCCCAGCATAGTGGAATGCATTCTTCAGTCCCCTCTAGTCGAGGGCACTACAAGTCCCAGCATAGTGGGAATGCATTCTTCAGTCCCCTCTAGGGCACTACAGGTCCCAGCATAGTGGAATGCATTCTTCAGTCCCCTCTAGGGCACTACAGGTCTCAGCATAGTGGAATGCATTCTTCAGTCCCCTCTAGGGCACTACAGGTCTCAGCATAGTGGGAATGCATTCTTCAGTCCCCTCTAGGGCACTACAGGTCCCAGCATAGTGGAATGCATTGTTCAGTCCCCTCTAGTCTAGGGCACTACAAGTCCCAGCATAATGGGAATGCATTCTTCAGTCTCCTCTAAGGCACTACAGGTCCCAGCATAGTGGGAATGCATTCTTCAGTCCCCTCTAGTCTAGGGCACTACAAGTCCCAGCATAGTGGGAATGCATTCTTCAGTCCCCTCTAGGGCACTACAGGTCCCAGCATAGTGGAATGCATTCTTCAGTCCCCTCTAGGGCACTACAGGTCCCAGCATAGTGGAATGCATTCTTCAGTCCCCTCTAGGGCACTACAAGTCCCAGCATAATGGGAATGCATTCTTCAGTCCCCTCTAAGGCACTACAGGTCCCAACATAGTGGAATGCATTCTTCAGTCCCCTCTAGTCTAGGGCACTACAAGTCCCAGCATAATGGGAATGCATTCTTCAGTCCCCTCTAAGGCACTACAGGTCCCAGCATAGTGGAATGCATTCTTCAGTCCCCTCTAGTCTAGGGCACTACAAGTCCCAGAATAATGGGAATGCATTCTTCAGTCCCCTCTAGTGCACTACAGGTCCCAGCATAGTGGGAATGCATTCTTCAGTCCCCTCTAGTCTGAAGCACTACAGGTCCCAGCATAGTGGGAATGCATTCTTCAGTCCCTTCTAGGGCACTACAAGTCCCAGCATAGTGGAATGCATTCTTCAGTCCCCTCTAGGGCACTACAGGTCCCAGCATAGTGGGAATGCATTCTTCAGTCCCCTCTAGGGCACTACAGGTCCCAGCATAGTGGGAATGTATTCTTCAGTCCCCTCTAGGGCACTACAGGTCCCAGCATAGTGGGAATGCATTCTTCGGTCCCAGCATAGTGGGAATGCATTCTTCAGTCCCCTCTAGGGCACTACAGGTCCCAGCATAGGGGAATGCATTCTTCAGTCCCCTCTAGTGCACTACAGGTCCCAGCATAGTGGGAATGCATTCTTCAGTCCCCTCTAGTGCACTACAGGTCCCAGCATAGTGGGAATGCATTCTTCAGTCCCCTCTAGTCTAAAGCACTACAGGTCCCAGCATAGTGGGAATGCATTTTTCAGTCCCCTCTAGGGCACTACAAGTCCCAGCATAGTGGAATGCATTCTTCAGTCCCTTCTATTCTAGTGCACTACAGGTCCCAGCATAGTGGGAATGCATTCTTCAGTCCCCTCTAGTGCACTACAGGTCCCAGCATAGCAGGTTGCTCTGACAGAACAGAAGAAGCCTGAGAAGATTGTCTCCACTCTGCGTGATCCAGGGGCACTGGCAAACTTAATTTGCTGGGCACTGCTAGGCTGCAATTGAGGTATTGATCTCTTGTATCATGTCTGCAGTCTCTGGCCATGTCTTGTATCATGTCTGCAGTCTCTGGCCATGTCTTGTATCATGTCTGCAGTCTCTGGCCATGTCTTGTATTATGTCTGCAGTCTCTGGCCATGTCTTGTATCATGTCTGCAGTCTCTGACCATCTCCTGTACTATGCCTGCAGTATGTCTGGGGGCTCTTTCTAACAGCCCTCTCTGTGTCCGTTAGAGAGGCCCCCCCCCTCCAGTTCCCATTAAAGCACTCTCTTCCTGTATTTTGTTTATTGTTAAGAGATCATATGAGGATCCCAGGGTATCAAAGACTTCTTAGGGGAGCATCTCTGTGTTTAATTCGTTGCCATAGAAACATTTGTAAAGGGGAGGAGTTAGTATAATGAACACACCCATGAACACACCCATGCGAGGGCGCAGAAATATTTTTGCACCCAGGCGCCTGTGACCCTAGGATCGGCCCTGGTGTCATTTACTTTGCAGAGGAGACGGGTAAGGATAGCTATACTTTATTGTTGTGTGTGTGCTATTATAGGGTTGTGTCCCTGGGAGTTACAGGCCACGCAATCCTACTACCCCCCTCTACTAACTGTGCCAAGGGAGGTTAGAGCAAATTCCCTGGGGTTGACAGCGGTGCACTACAGGGCCCAAAAATTATAACAGCGGCCCTCTTAGCTGGGGGTATCGCTACATATATATATATATAGATATAAATCTATATATATTTGTTATATAATTATTGTTATTATTTTTCCATTTGTATGCTACTTTCTCCAGGTGTGCTTTGGATTGTTAGTTTAATTTTTTTTAATTATCTATCTATCTATCTATAATACAGTGATGATAAGTGTCCAAACTACAGGAGTAATAGACGGGAAGTAACCCAGGTCTTCGATATCCTTATGAGCCCATTCACACAGGGACGACTTTGGATCCGACTTCAAGTCGCCTCAAGTCACGCTGCATGAGAAAATCAATGTGAATGGAGCCGTCTTAATGCACACTACTGCAGTCACTCCGACTTCAGAAAAGGTTCCTGTACTACTTCAATCTGACTTCTAGACGACTTGTAGGCAACTTTTGTATCCATTGATTTCAATGGAAGTCGCCTCAGAAGTCAGATCACTGTCTTAACAGAAGCAACAATACAGGAAGAGAACATACATTTCTCAGGCAAACCCCTCCCCCCCCCCCTCCCTCCCACAGAGCTGATTATTGTTCGATTGGCAACTGGAAAGCCTCCTGTCCTGGAGGCAACTTGAAGTTGCCTTGTAAGTTGCCTGGAGTCACGCTGTGATTCATGCTCAAGTCGTGTCCAAGTTGCCTCCCAAAGTCACGCTGGAAGTTGTGTTGCCCCTGTGTGAATGGAGTCTAGTGTACGAAAACCAATTTGAAACAAATTGTAGCAAAAACAGGGAAAAGAAAAAAACTCTGGAGATGCCGGGGATTGAACCCGGGACCTCACACATGCGAAGCGCGCGCTCTACCACTGAGCTACATCCCCCAGCTGACTGCGTCAATTGCACTAACATAATAGGAAGTGTCTCTATCTCTCACAGGCAGGATGATGAATTTTGCTGGTTTTCTGTCTTTTGCCTCTCTTTAAAGCCCTTCCTCAAAACCTTTTGTTCTTGCTTTGAAATAAAAAGAATAAATTTAATATAAACACATGTGCTATATATGAAAATAAATGAATATACTTCTAGTGGTATCAAAATTAACGTTGAAAATGTAAAAAATATATTTTGGCGTTTTTTAAAGTTCAGGGAGAGGGAAAAAAAAAAATGAAGCTTGCATTGGCCGGGAATCGAACCCGGGCCTCCCGCGTGGCAGGCGAGAATTCTACCACTGAACCACCAATGCTTCACATATCTTCTTCTCTTCTACTGATAATTACAATGTTACAGTAACAGGGAGTCGTTTCTTTCATCAAACACACTTTTGAATGTTTCTTCACATAGGTTGCACTTTTCGTTACATTGTTAAGCAAAAAAAAATAAAGGATCAGGCTCTTATGCCGCGTACACACGATCATTATTCACGGTGGTTAAAAAACCGCCGTGAATAATGACATTAAAAACGAGGGGAACGGCTTGTTCCCCACACATGGTCCGTTATCACGTAATTTTTTCTCTTGTCGAGAAAAACGACCGTCTGTGGGCTCCGCGGCAGTGTTTCCCTATGGGAAAACTGCCGCGGAAAAAATGTGGGAAAAAACGACGAGAAAAATTAGAACATGTTCTAATTTTTCTCGTCGTTTTTAATGCCGTTTTTCTCGTCGAGAAAAACGACAAAATGCCCACAGACTATCGTTTTTCTCGTCAAATGGAAAAAATTTCGTTTTTCTCAACGAGAAAAACGGTCGTGTGTACACGGCATCAGCCTGAGTTCTTCTCCTAGAGATTGCTGCTGCTCAGTTTCTGTTCAGATCTGTGTTGATTGTTGTTATTTTTTTTTTTACATATGCCACTTTTTTGTTAGTTACATATATAAATGTATTATTATACAGAATATAAGTGATAATTATATTGCCCAATCTAGTGATAAAATATAATATATATATATTAATTTTTTACTTTGAAAAACGCCAATAATTTTCTAAAAATAGCGCCTATAAAGCGCCTGAAAACGCCTCCGCTGCAGTCCCAGTGTGAAAGCCCGAGTGCTTTCACACTGGGGCGCTACCAGGGCGGTAAAAAAGTCCTCCAAGCAGCATCTTTGGGGCGGTGGAGGAGCCTGGCCATTGAAATGAATGGCCACTGCTGCTGAAGCGCCTGCAAAGCACTTCGGCAGCAGCGCTACACGGGCGCATTTAACCTTTAATTCGGCTGCTAGCGGGGGTTAAAAGCGCCTGCTAGAAGTCAAATAGCGCAGCTAAAATGACAGTAAAGTGCTGCTAAAACTAGCAGCGTTTTACCGTCAATGCCCGCCCCAGTGTGAAAGCAGCCTAGGAGTCAGGGAGTGAATGAGACAAAGGAGGGGGCAGAGAGACAGAGGGGGGTTGCCGAGAGACAGAGGGGGGGTGCCGAGAGACAGAGGGGGGTGCCGAGAGACAGAGGAGGGGCCAAGAGACAGAGGCCGACCCCAGTGTGAAAGCAGCCTAGGAGTCAGGGAGTGAATGAGACAGAGGAGGGGCAGAGAGACAGAGGAGGGGGCAGAGAGACAGAGGGGGAGAGCTGAGAGACAGAGGGGGAGAGCTGAGAGACAGAGGGGAGCTAAAAGAGGGGGGGACTGAGAGACAGAGGGGGGGACTGAGAGACAGAGGGGGGGACTGAGAGACAGAGGGGGGACTGAGAGACAGAGGGGGGGACTGAGAGACAGAGGGGGGGACTGAGAGACAGAGGGGGGCTAAAAGAGGGGGGGATTGAGAGACACAGGGACTGACAGATGGGAGGACTGAGAGACAGAAGGGGGGCTAAGAGACAGAGGGGGGGCTAAGAGACAGAGGGGGGGCTAAGAGACAGAGGGGGGGGCTGAGAGACACGGGAACTGAGAGACAGAGGGAGGGTCTGAGAGACAGAGGGAGGGTCTGAGAGACAGAGGGGAGAGCTGAGAGACAGAGGGGGAGAGCTGAGAGATAGAGGAGGGGGCTGAGAGACAGAGCAGGGGTCTGAGAGACAGAGCAGGGGTCTGAGAGACAGAGCAGGGGTCTGAGAGACAGAGGAGGGGGGCTGAGAGACAGCAGAGGGGGGCTGAGAGACAGCAGAGGGGGGCTGAGAGACAGCAGAGGGGGTCTGAGAGACAGAGGAGGGGGGTCTGAGAGACAGAGGAGGGGGGTCTGAGAGACAGAGGAGGGGGGTCTGAGAGACAGAGGAGGGGGGTCTGAGAGACAGAGGAGGGGGGTCTGAGAGACAGAGGGGGGGTCTGAGAGACAGAGGGGGATTGAGAGACAGAGGGGGATTGAGAGACACGGGGACTGATAGACAAAGGGGGGGTCTGAGAGACAGAGGGGGGTCTGAGAGACAGAGGGGGGTCTGAGAGACAGAGGAGGTGGCTGAAAGAGGGGGGACTGAGAGACACGGGGACTGAGAGACAGAGAGGGGAACTGAGAGACAGAGGGGGAACTGAGAGACAGAGGGGGGGTCTGAGAGACAGAGGGGGGGCTAAAAGAGGGGGGATTGAGAGACACAGGGACTGATAGACAGATGGGAGGACTGAGAGACAGAGGGGGGTCTGAGAGACAGAGGGGGGCTGAGAGACACGGGAACTGAGAGACAGAGGGGGGGACTGAGGGACAGGGGTGGACTGAGAGACAGAGGGAGGGTCTGAGAGACAGAGGGAGGGTCTGAGAGACAGAGGGGGGAGCTGAGAGACACAGGGGGGAGCTGAGAGACACAGGGGGGAGCTGAGAGACAGAGGAGGAGAGCTGAGAGACAGAGGAGGAGAGCTGAGAGATAGAGGAGGAGAGCTGAGAGATAGAGGAGGAGAGCTGAGAGATAGAGGAGGAGAGCTGAGAGATAGAGGAGGAGAGCTGAGAGACAGAGGAGGGGTCTGAGAGACAGAGGAGGGGCTGGGAGACAGGGGGGTCTGAGAGACAGAGGAGGGGGTCTGAGAGACAGAGGAGGGGGGTCTGAGAGACAGAGGAGGGGGGTCTGAGAGACAGAGGGGGGGTCTGAGAGACAGAGGGGGGGGTCTGAGAGACAGAGGGGGGGTCTGAGAGACAGAGGGGGGGGGTCTGAGAGACAGAGGGGGGGGGTCTGAGAGACAGAGGGGGATTGAGAGACACGGGGACTGATAGACAAAGGGGGGGGTCTGAGAGACAGAGGAGGGGGCTGAAAGAGGGGGGACTGAGAGACACGGGGACTGAGAGACAGAGAGGGGGACTTAGAGACAGAGGGGGGGACTGAGAGACAGAGGGGGGGACAGAGAGACAGAGGGGGGGACAGAGAGACAGAGGGGAGGGCTGAGACAAACCACATAGCACTGTCCTTTTCTGCAGTCCCTCCTCTGCTCACGCTGTCTCAGTGTTCTGGCATGTTTGTGTAGGATGCCGGGTACCTGATGGCCTCCCTCTTGATCCGGGGGTGCTCTCGCTGCTCTGCTCCTTACAGCGGAGCATGTTCTCTTCCTCCGGGCACCCAGTCAGCCTGCCCTCCGGCCCAGGCCGCATGGTTCCTGGAGCAGAGAGGAGGTGGAGGAATCGAGGTTCTGGAAGCACCAGGGTGGCCGCGCTCGCTCCTGTTTGCCTCTTCGGTGGTCAGGGAGGGGGTGGAGCTCTTCTCCCTCCTCGGCTTTTACATCCGCTGTTTGCTGCCACGCTCACGCTGCCGCCGAACTCTGCACAAAAAAACGGACCACAAAAAAAATAATTATTTATTTATTTTAAAAAACGGCCCATTGAGCCATCGGCCCACCGGGAAACTCCTGGTAGTCCCAATGGCCAGTCCATCCCTGGCCGGGGGGTACCCAGAATGCCTAGCAGGAGATCCGCCATCGGACACCTCTGAAACGCGCCGGTTACTGAAAAGATCCAAACAAGATTGCCGAGATATTGTCCTTTAAAATCCAGTTAACACCAGAACACAGTGCTGGAAACCTGCGTTCTGTGCACCTTTCCCGCACACTGAGTGTGCGATCTCCTGCAGGTGTCAATATATTATTAACCATTTCAATACCGCCCATTTTCACCCCCTTCCTGCCCAGGCCAATTTTCAGCTTTTAGCACTGTCGCACTTTGAATGACAATTGCGCGGTCATGCAACACTGTAACCATGTGAAATTTTTATAATTTTGTTCACACAAATAGAACGTTCTTTTGGTGGTATTTAACCACTTCAATACAGGGCACTTCCCCCCCTTTCTGCCCAGGACAATTCTTTAGCTTTTAGCAAACTCATAATTTAAATGACAATTGCGCGGTCATGCAACACTGCACCCAAACTAAATTTTTATCATTTTCTTCCCATAAATAGAGCTTTCTTTTGGTGGTATTTGATCACCTCTGGGGTTTTTATTTTTTGCTAAACAAAAAAAGACCGAATTTAAAAAAAAAAGAAGTTTTTCTTTGTTTCTGTTATAAAAATAGGATTTTTTACTCACCGTAAAATCCTTTTCTCTGAGTCCATGGACCGACACAGCCTCTCTATTGACAAAGTGGGTATTATCCGTTAATTAGGAGTGACTAGGCAGAAAACTTGTAAAAAGTGTTGCATCACACCTTCTACAGTACCGCCCAGGGGGCGGACCCTCCGGGCATATCACCTCAGTCTGCATCTCGCAGATCAGTTCGTCAAAAAGCAGTACAAACTTAAAAAGGAGGGATGGGTGCTGTGTCGGTCCATGGACTCAGAGAAAAGGATTTTACGGTGAGTAAAAAATCCTATTTACTCTTTCGTCCATGGACCGACACAGCCTCTCTATTGACAAAGTGGGACGTCCCAAAGCAGTGTCAGAGAAAAAACGAGGGGTGGTAACAGCATAAAAATAAACTTCACCCCAAACACAAAACAGCACTCCTCCAACGGAGGAGTTGCAACTCTAAATAGCTGCTTGCAAAACCTTGCGGCCGAAAGAGGCATCCGAAGATGCACCTACATCAACTTTGTAGAATTTTGTGAAAGTGTGAGCGGACGACCAAGTCGCCGCTTTACATAATTGGGAAACAGACGCTTGATGTCGGAAAGCCCAAGAGGCACCTATTGCCCTGGTCGAATGCGCCGTGACCGGAAAGGGGGGCGCTTGACCGTTTAAGGCATAAGCCTTGATTACTATCTGTCGGATCCACCTAGAGGTGGTGGCCGACGAGACTGCTTGGCCCTTCTTGGGACCAGCCACCGAAACAAACAGTGAGTCTGACTTCCAAAACAGGGAAGTAGCAGATGAAAGGCCGAAACGACTTTCGGAAGAAAGGAAGGCTGTGGCCGCAGCACCACCTTATCCTTGTGGAAAATCAAATAGGGAGCCTTGCCGGACAAGGCTGCTAGCTCAGAGACTCGTCTAACTGACGTAACAGCCACCAGAAAGACCACTTTCTGAGAAAGTGTCAACAGGGGAATATCTCTAATATTCTCAAACGGTGCCTTCTGAAGCACCGAGAGGACCAGGTTCAAGTCCCACGGAGGTAGCGGGGGACGGACCGGAGGGGCCACATGTCGAACCCCCTGCACAAATGTACTCACGAGAGAGTGAGTCGCCAGGGGTCGCTGAAAAAAAGACAGCCAGGGCATATATCTGTCCCTTAAATTGTACTTAAGGCAAGCCTCTGGTCCACCCTATGCTGTAAAAACAGCAGGATACTGGAAACCAAATAAGTACGTGGATGCCATTTCATTTCCTCACACATGGAGATGTAGGCCTTCCAAGTGCGGTGATAAACCTTCCTAGAGGACGGTTTCCGAGCACTTCTCATAGTAGAGATTACTGAATCTGATAGGCCCCGGTCTCTCAGTACCTGGTTCTCAACAGCCATGCCGTTAAAGCCAGTGACTGTAAAGCAGGATGGAGTACGGGACCTTGCGATAGCAGGTCCTTCCGTAGTGGTAGGCGCCAGGGGACGTCTGCTACCAGACGTACTAGATCGGCGTACCAAGGACGCTGAGGCCAATCTGGAGCGATTAGGATCATTGGAATTCCCTCTGCCTCCACTCTGCGGAGCAGAAGAGGAAGAAGCCTTAAAAGGGAGGGAAGGCATAGATTAGCCGATACTGACCCCACGGTGCCACTAACGCGTTCGTTGCGTCTGCCCATGGGTCTCTTGACCGGGCCACAAACCTCAATACCTTCCAATTGAATCGGGAAGCCAGAAGATCTACTTCTGGTGTGCCCCATCTTTGTCAGAGGAGTTGAAACACCTCCGGGTGTAAGGACCATTCTCCCTGGTCCAGCATCTGGCGGCTCAGGTAGTCCGCCTGCCAGTTTTCCACACCCGGAATGTACACGGCTGACAGTGCCGGTACGCTCCTCTCTGCCCACTTCAGAATGCGAGCGACCTCCGATGCTGCAGCTGAGCTTCTTGTTCCTCCTTGATGATTGACATATGTCACTGCTGTGGCGTTGTCTGACTGGATCCTGACTGGACGCCCTTGCAGCCTCAGACCATTTGAAGAGGCACAGCCTGATCGCCCGGATTTCCAGGACATTGATCGGCAGGGGGGCTTCCTCTGGGGTCCATCGACCTTGCGCCGACTGAACACCCCAGACTCCCCCCCCCTAACCTGTAAGGCTGGCGTCTGTCGTGATCACTATCCAGTAAACTGGAAGAAATGACTTCCCGGCCATTAGAGCCGGTGCTGTCAGCCACCATACCAGGGATCTCCTGACTAGGTGGCTCACTCGGATTTGAAAATCCAGAGATGAAGGGCATCTGTTCCATCTGAACAGAACTTCCTTCTGTAACACTCGAGTGTGGTATTGAGCATATGGGACCGCCTCGAAGGAGGCTACCATGAGGCACAACACTCGCATGCAAAAAAATGGAGTGACGACCAATTCCTGGAAGTCAGCTGCCGTACTGCAGCCTGGAGGGTCTGCAACTTCTCCACAGGGAGGAATACCTTTGCCTCTGAGGAATCCAGAATCAACCCCAGGTACACTAGGCGTTGAGTCGGCCCCAATACTGACTTTTGCGTGTTTAGTATCCAACCACAGTCTCGAAGAGTCTGACAGGTAATAGACACGTTTACCTCTAATTCTGAGCTTGAAGGGACCTTCAGCAGAAGGTCATCCAAGTAGCCCATGATAAGGATACCCCGCTGTCCTAAAAGTGCCAGAATCGGATCGAGCACCTTGGTGAACGTCCTGGGTGCTGAGGCAAGGCCAAACGGGAGGGCCACAAACTGGTAGTGGTTCTTCCCGATAGCAAATCGCAGAAACCTCTGGTGTCTGGAGTATATGGGGACATGCAGGTATGCATCCTTGATGTCCAAGGAGGCCAGAAAGTCCCCCGGATGGAGAACCGTGACTACAGATCGAATCGACTCCATCCGAAATCTTTGTACTTTCACAAAGCAATTGAGGGCTCTGAGATCCAAGATTGGACGAACCCCCTCCTTCTTTGGCACAATGAACAGATTTGAGTAAAAACCCTGACCCCGTTCTGGAACTGGAATAACTACTCCGCGTTCCAGTAGACCCTGGACCGCCCCATACAGGGCCTCCCGACGGGTCGGTAGTAGCTGGAGATTAGAGGTGACGAATCTGTCCGGTGGACAAGAGAGAAATTCTATCTTGTAGCCTGAGGAGATTACTTCGCAAACCCACCTGTCGGAGACTAGAGCTGTCCACTGAGTCGCGAATTTGCGAAGATGTCCCCCCCACCCGAGAGCTGGGTGGGGGCGGACCTTCATGCAGACGCAGATCTGTCCGCAGGCTTGTTGGGTCTGCGGGACCAAGGACGCTTTTGTCCTTGGGCAGGCGCCTTGTCGGCCTGGGGTTTTTTCCCTGTCGCCCTAGGGGGACGAAAAAAATGCTTCCGTGCAGTAAAGGAGGGCCCTTGCCCTTGGCGTGGCCCCTACCCTTGCTAGTTTGAGGAAGCAAAGTGCTTTTACCTCCTGTGGTATCCTTGATGATGTCATCCATAGAGGCCCCAAAAAGTCTGTCGCCCTTAAAAGGCAGATCCAACAGGGCTTTCTTGGAGGTCTGGTCCGCAGACCCGCCCTTTAGCCAGATCAGGCGGCGTATTGCTACTGCATAAACCAAAGCTTTAGACAGCAGGGGAATAGTATCCATGTCTGACTCGCAGACAAAACTAAGGCCCTGGACCAACTGGTCGGCCAATGTTATCTCATCAGGAGGAGCATCTTGCTCCTTAACCCCTGGAGTAGCAATCTTGCCCATTCAGTAAGTGTCTGAGACACTAGGGCCCCCACCAATGCCGGGCGTACTGCCGAGCCTACCACTGAGTATAGGTAGCAAGCGAGTGCTTTAGCCTTCTTATCCACAGGGTCCTTGAAAACAGGAGCCCCTTCTACTGGAATTGTGGTGGCTCTATTAAGTCTGGACACCGGAGGGTCCACTATAGGGGGAGAGGTCCATTTCTTCAGAAAACTCTCCTCAAAGGGGTACCGTACCGCAAACCTCTTTGGGGCTGTAAAGACCCTCAGTGGGTTCTCCCATTCCTTGTATAAGAGTTTATCAAAATAAGACACACAAGGGAACACCTTAGCAGTGCGGGCAGGTTTATGAAACCCAAGTGGACCGGAGTCTCTGCTGCTTCTGCAGTATTTTCCAACTTTAGCATATCCCGCACTGCAGTAATAAGATCAGATACCAAGCCGTCTCGCGTACTGACCTGGAGTCATCCTCACTGTCCGGTCACTGTCTGCAGTCTCTGATGCGTCAGAATCTGGGCCCTGAGCCGTAGCGTATGCCGCTTCCACCCTGGCAGCAAACGCCTCTAGGATTGCCGTCATAGCGTTCATAGACACCTGAGGGGCACCAGCTGCTAAATCTGGTGTTTCAGGGGAGAAGACGTCTGGCTCAGATGCCATGCTGACCACACGCTGACACCCACAGGGCTCCAGGCAAGATATCAATAGGCCACCCTCCTGTGCTGCAGAGATGCTGGATCACCCAGAGGACTCACCACCCTGGACCGGTACTACTATGCTGCCGTGTGCTGCGCCTGTGATGCTGTCCCAATGCTGCTGTGAGAGTCTGCTTCTTCTATCAGCACTTCCTGTGTGAATATTTCGCCCCAGTGTAATGCACCCTAGAGGCCGGAGACTCTTGCAAAATGGCTGCCAAAACGTCTGTATGGAAGATAATGTGGGCTCTAAGAAAATGGCCGCCGAGCCGACGATAGAGGCCAAAGCAGCCGTGGACCACAAAAGATGGCCGCCGAACGGCAATCTATACATACAGCGTGGATCATAACAAACATGGCCGCCGATCAGTCGATAGAGGCCAGTGGGTGTAGAACTACAAAAAAATGGTGCCGAAACCACAGGAAGATGGCCGCCGGGCACTTACTAGAGGCCGAACCCGGCATGGACCACCACAAAATGGCCACCGACAGCATGGAGGAGGAAGCACACACAGGTAAGCAGAAATTACATTTCTTTTAAATGTTAGTTACAGCCAGCCCCGCTCCAGTGGAACCCCTTAGGTGACCCCCAGCACCCAGCAACCTTTAGCTAGAAGCCCAGGGAGGAGGGAAAGGCAGGGAGAGAGGGAAGAAAGGGGCCAAAACCACTTACTTGATCTCTCCAGGAATGTCCAGCTAAATCACCCAGCCGAGGCAGGGGAGTTTACTTACCTATCCTGCATGTATCATGCTGGAAGACATTCCAAACAGATTATCATCCACGCATGGAAGGTGACTGTTGGCCAGGCATGCTGTGATTGGACCCAAGGGGACGATCATATGTATGCCCTGGAGCGCGACGCTCACCGGACAGGCTGCTGCGACTCGGCCGTAAGGTCAGCCGAAGCTGAGCGGTCCGATGCAAGCCTTGGAGCGTAAGCTCACCGGCCAGGCTGCTGCAACTCGGCCATAAGGTCAGCCGAAGCTGAGCGGTCCGATGCAGGCCCTGGAGCGTAGGCTCACCGGCCACCCGTGGAGCGACAGGCATGTCGTGGAAAACCCAGCGCGTAGCTAGGGTCGGCACACGCTCGATGGCCGAAACTGGGGAGACTACAAGGATCGAGGATCCAGCCTGTCACCCAGTCAGCAATTGATCGAAGATCGCAGGAAACAAATGTAGAAAAAAAATATATATCTTTTTCCCCCGGACCAATGGGCCCGAAGGGAGCCATGTCCTACTCCTTGCTAGACAGAAAAAAACTGATCTGCGAGATGCAGACTGAGGTGATATGCCCGAAGGGTCCGCCCCCTGGGCGGTACTGTAGAAGGTGTGATGCAACACTTTTTACAAGTTTTCTGCCTAGTCACTCCTAATTAACGGATAATACCCACTTTGTCAATAGAGAGGCTGTGTCGGTCCATGGACGAACAAGTAATTTTGTTTTCTTCCCCTTCACTGACGGGCACTGATGAGGCGGCACTGATGGGCACATGTTTTTCCTGGTTTGTGTTATAAAATTTTCCAAATAAATAATTGTTCTTAATAAATTTAGCCTGCTTTTCAGGGATAAGAAACAGAGATTGATCCCTCTGTACAGAGTTCTGTGTTGATTGTACAACACAGGGCTCTGGGGCTGTGATTAGACACAGCCAATCAACAGGTCCTGGCCAAAAAATCATTGAGCGCAACTTGCTGACAGACTCCCTCTGTGTACAATTAACGCGGGTCTTGGTGCATGCGCGCGCCCTCAACCCAGAAGTGACATAAGGGTACGTTGCATTGCCTGCACGGGCCGCCTGACCGCAGAACGTTGCAGGCAGGCAGTCCACGAGTGGCTAAAACGCAGCCACATGGAAATGCATGTTGCTTTTGCACTATGCGGTTTCAAGCACCTGAAAACATGCCACATTTTCTGATGCATGGGTGTACCATTAGAAAGTAATGGCACCCCAATACGTCTGCAAAAGAACAACGCGTGTTGGCTGCAGGAGCCAGTTTTACACACAGTGGGGCTGGATGGTGCACCTGTGCCTTCCGCCTGCACCAGAATGCCAGGACCTCCTATAATGGGGCTAAACACCCAATGTGCATGGGGCCTGATTGGCAGTTAGGAAAGTTATCATGTGACATAGTCCATATAGGCTCCTAGATGAGCTCTCATGAGCACCATTGCAGCCGCCTTGACTCTGGTTACTTCTAGGAAACAGAAGACGTATTACACAACCTGGGGAGTTACATATTTGTGTTTACAGCCTTTCCATATTTATCCTTGTTATAAGTGCAGATGAGTGGGAGATGTCTAAGATTTCCGGGTGGGAATTTGACATTTAAAAAATATTCTTGCATGCTCCTCCTGATTGAGTCAAGGCAACTGACATAGGAAATATTTAACTACAGTTTGGGTATTGCTTCAATGCTGCATACTGCAAAGTGACATGAATCATATCTAGAGGCATTCTGTTTTGCAACATTTTATACATAAACAAATAAATTTGCTATAATTCAAATGATGAAAGGCTGCAAAACATTTCCAGAATCTTGCCAAACTTTCACAACTCACTCAGTGAAGTCAATTAACCACTTCAGCCCCAGAAGGATTTACCCCATTAAAGGGGTTATAAAATCTCGTTTTTTTTTTTTTTTTCAAACGTTGCCTATGGAGATTTTTAAAGCAGAGGTCCACCCTAAAAAAAAAAAAAAAAAAAAAAAAAAAAATAGCCAAAAAGGTTCCAAAAAATTTGAATCTGCAGTGTAGGTGAGCATCATGGGAAATGTAGTTCCAAAACATCTGGGGTGCCAAGGTTCGCCATCACTGCTCTAGGGTGTTCGAAAAAAAAAATATATATATATATATATATTGTGACGGTATGCGAGGTGAGATATATGACAGTCGCTATGTTTCACCTCGCATTCGGTCCATTGTAAGGGACTGAACCAGAATCCGGCCCAGGTTTTTCCAGCCTCTGTAGTTGGCTGGGTTCCGGTCCGGATATTCAGGTTCACTGGAATCCATAGGCAGCTGGGCTTTAAAGATCCAGGAAGAGAGCACAGCATGGCTCTGCCCTGAGACTCAGAAGGGAATCTGAGTAAGAGGAACGCTGTTTATTTGGGCTGAAAGAAAAAGGTTTGCTTTACTTCACCTTGTGTTTTGTGGGTGACGGGGACCAGCCCCTCACCGTATAGAGAGCGGTTACTGTATAGTTTAGCGCCGGACGGCAAGGATTTGTTTTACTGTTTTGTATGACTATTGCAAACCACTCGTAAATAAAGCTGGCAATACGCCAGGTTTTAAAGAAACTGCCTGTACGCTGACCTTCATTCTGAGAAAAGGTGATCCCCACGAGCTAATCTCCCACACGTGGTGAATTCAGCGGGCACTTTCTGAAGATGGAGGAAATGTTAAAGGCCCTGCTACAGGCCAATGCAGCTCAGCGGAAAACCAACCGCCAAGTCGCAGAGGCCGCTGCAGCACAACGTGAGGCCCAGCAGGAGATGAACCGCCAAGTCGCAGAGGCCGCTGCAGCACAACAGGCGGCCCAGCAGGTGATGAACCGTCAGTTTGCAGAGGCTCTGATGGAACTGAAAAAGGGGTCCGCACCTCATGTGCCAGTGGAAGCCAAGATGATACGTGCATCCTACCACTTACAGAAAATGACATCTGCTGATGATATCGAGGCATACCTGGCGACTTTTGAGAGAGTTGCTGTCTGCGAAGGATGGCCAAAAGAACAGTGGGCGGGTCTGTTGTCCCCATTTTTAACAGGAGAACCCCAAAAGGCCTATTTTGACCTAGAACCCGATAAGGCCCAGGACTATGAGACTCTAAAGACAGAGATACTCGCACGCTTGGGTGTCACCATGGCAATCCGGGCCCAGCGGGTGCATCAGTGGTCATTCTCCAGCAACAAGCCACCCCGTTCGCAAATGTTTGACCTGGTCCACCTCACCAAGAAGTGGTTGCAGCCAGAGACCTTGACAGGCCCGCAGAACGTAGAGCGTGTGGTAATGGACCGGTATTTGCGCGCGCTTCCTGCTGCTCTGAGGAAGTGGGTCGGACAGGGCGACCCCAAAACTGCAGCCCAACTGGTCGACCTAGTGGAGAGGTACAGTGCTACTGAGGACTTAGTGAATCAATCTACGCCCCACTTCGGTGTGGCTAGGGGTGCAAGATCTCCCGGCGGTTCGGGTAAGACTGTTCCGGGGTCCAAGAGCTTGGGGAGATTTGATAAGACTGTTGTTCCAATTCATGAGACTGTGCTTCCTAGACCTGGAGACTGGCCAAAGAAGCCAGGAAGGTCTTTGGAACCGTTGAGAGGACTGGGGGTTGAGCATATAAGATGTTTTCGTTGCCATGCATTAGGGCATATTGCTGCGAACTGTCCTTTAAATGATGAACCTATGCAATGCGATTATGCTTATATGAAAAGACGCCTTTCTTTGTTTGCACAGGTCGCATGTACTGCATCATGTCAGAGTCGCATTGAAAAACAAATGTGTGTTATTTCTGTGGATGGAAAGCCCCTGACAGCCCTGCTAGACTCTGGTAGTGCGGTGACCCTAGTCAGGAGTGATTGTGTGAACCCCACAAAACTACACCTCAGTACTATTGGGGTAATTTGCATCCATGGGGACACTCGAGACTACCAGACAGCTGTGGTTGAGGTTGATACCCCCAGGGGCAGTGTAACACATTCAGTGGGGGTGGTACCTTCACTGCTTCATGAAGCTTTAGTGGGAAGAGATTTTCCCCATTTCTGGAATTTATGGGAGAGCAAAGGGAGGCTGGTAGATAGAGCTCCCCCTGCTGGGGAAGCCGGAGACCCTCTTCCTTTCCCTGTCATGGTGGGGGAGCCGGAGGACCTGGAAGCTAGCTCCCAGACTGAGGGTAACGAACAGGAGAACCCCTCTGACCCTGACATTGAGAATAGCCAAGATGTGGTACCCGATTTAGAGGTCAGGAGAGAGGATTTCTGTACCGAGCAATTACGAGAGGCCACCCTCGTGAGAGCCAGGGAAAATGTTAAGATGTTGGATGGGGAACCGGTGGATCCTAATTGGGTGGTGTCTTTCCCTTACATGGCAATTAAAAACAATTTATTGTATCGAGTGATAAAACATGGAGAGGACGAGGTAGAACAGCTACTAGTCCCCAAACCCTTCCGCAGGGTGGTGCTAGACCTGGCCCATGGTCATGTAATGGGGGGGCATCTCGGTGTTGAAAAAACCAGGGAGAGAATCGCCCAGAGATTTTTCTGGCCCGTATTGCATGCAGATGTCAAGGAGTACTGCGAATCGTGCCCCGAGTGCCAAATGTCGGCACCGTCACCCCATTTTCGCAGCCCCCTCGTTTCTTTGCCAATAATCGAGGTCCCCTTTGAGAGGATTGGCATGGACCTGGTGGGGCCGGTTGTGAAATCTGCCTGCGTTCACCAGCATATTCTGGTGATCCTGGACTATGCGACTCGCTATCCTGAGGCCATACCCTTGCGCAATACCTTTGCTAAGGCTATCGCCAAGGAATTGGTCCATGTCTTTAGTCGACTGGGGATCCCAAAAGAGATCTTAACCGACCAGGGCACCCCCTTTATGTCCAAGGTTACCAAGGAGTTTTGTAAGTTATACAAAATCTCCCATCTCTGTACCTCTGTCTACCACCCCCAAACGGATGGTCTGGTCAAAGATTTAATAAAACTTTGAAAAGTATGCTGAAAAAGGTGGTCGACAAAGATGGGAGAAGCTGGGATTTTTTGCTGCCATATCTCATGTTTGCAATACGTGAGGTTCCGCAGGCGTCCACAGGCTATTCCCCCTTTGAACTCTTGTATGGTAGGCATCCCAGGGGACTGCTAGATGTTGCCAAGGAAACATGGGAAGGTGAGGCAACCCCATATAAAAGCATCATAGAGCATGTCTCCTTGATGCAGGATCGAATCGCAGCTGTCCTGCCCCTGGTGCGAGAACATATGAAGCGGGCCCAGGAGGCCCAAAGGAGGGTCTATGACCGAAGTGCCAGGGTCCGTACTTTCAGCCCTGGGGACAGAGTGTTGGTATTGGTCCCCACGGTGGAAAGTAAGTTTTTAGCCAAGTGGCAGGGTCCCTTCGTGGTTGTCGAAAGGGTGGGGGAGGTAAACTACAAAGTCTACCAGCCAGGGAAAAGGAAACCTCACCAAATTTACCATGTGAATCTCTTAAAACCCAGGCAGGACCGAGAGACTTTACTGGCCATGTCCCCACCTCCAACCGACCGGGTACCCGGGACACCTGACGTTCCCATCACGGATACCCTGTCCGTGGCACAACAAAGTGACGTTAGGGTGTTTGTGCATAAAAATAGAGACTTTTTTTCCCCCTAACCCGGACTGACCAACGTGAACCAACATGACATAGTGACGGAACCAGGGGTTCGGGTAAATGTGAAGCCGTATAGAATCCCAGAGGCCAGGCGTGAGGCAGTCGCGAAAGAAATTAAAAACATGTTGGAGTTGGATGTGATAGAAGAGTCCCACAGTGAGTGGTCGAGCCCCATAGTGCTGGTCCCAAAACCTGATGGCACTATCAGGTTTTGTAATGACTTTCGAAAACTTAACAGTGTATCCAAGTTCGATGCATACCCGATGCCCCGGGTCGACGAACTTGTGGACAGGTTGGGACAGGCTCGCTATATAACGACCCTAGACCTGACAAAAGGATATTGGCAAATACCGCTATCTGAATCGGCCAAGGAGAAGACTGCCTTTTCCACTCCTGAGGGCTCGTTTCAGTACAAGCAGATGCCTTTTGGTCTGCATGGGGCCCCTGCATCATTCCAACGAATGATGGGCAAAACTTTGAGACCACATCGCCCGTATGCGGCTGCTTATTTGGACGATGTGGTCATCCACAGCCCAGATTGGGAATCACACCTGCCCTGGGTACAGGCGGTGGTAGATTCCCTTAGAGAAGCAGGCCTCACGGCTAACCCAAAGAAGTGTGCCTGGAGGAGGCCAAGTACCTGGGCTATGTTATTGGCCGGGGACTTGTCAAGCCTCAGACCAATAAAATTGAGGCAATTCAAAAGTGGCCCCAACCCGTAAACAAGAAACAAGTTCGGGCCTTCCTAGGCATTACAGGGTATTACCTACGGTTTATACCTGACTTTGCCACTATTGCCGTCCCTCTGACTGACCTGACGAAGGGCAGAGGGTCGGTCATGGTCAAATGGAACACTGAGGCCGAGAAGGCGTTTCAAAAATTAAAATAGGCCCTTTGTGCACTACCGGTGCTGGTGACCCCGGACTTCACAAAGGAGTTTGTCGTACAGACAGACACCTCTGAGGTGGGCCTAGGGGCTGTAATGTCACAGGTCAGGAATGGTGAGGAGCACCCGGTTGTATACCTAAGCCGGAAGCTAAACAAGCACGAAAGGAACTATGCCATTGTTGAAAAGGAGTGTCTTGCCATTAAATGGGCCTTAGACTCCCTGAGGTATTATCTACTCGGGAGGTCGTTCAGGCTGGTCACTGACCATGCTCCCCTGAAGTAGATGTGTGACAACAGGGAGAAAAATGCCCGTGTGACAAGGTGGTTCCTGGCTTTACAGCCCTTTAAATTCACGGTTGAGCACAGGCCGGGCAAACTCCAGGATAATGCTGATGCCCTCTCCCGCGTGCACTGTATGGCTGGGTCAAGTGCTCAGTCGCAGGGGCTTGAGCAGAGGGGGAGGATATGTGACGGTATGCGAGGTGAGATATGACAGTCGCTATGTTTCACCTCACATTCGGTCCATTGTAAGGGACTGAATCAGAATCCGGCCCAGGTTTTTCCAGCCTCTGTAGTTGGCTGGGTTCCGGTCCGGATATTCAGGTTCACTGGAATCCATAGGCAGCTGGGCTTTAAAGATCCAGGAAGAGAGCACAACATGGCTCTGCCCTGAGACTCAGAAGGGAATCTGAGTAAGAGGAACGCTGTTTATTTGGGCTGAAAGAAAAAGGTTTGCTTTACTTCACCTTGTGTTTTGTGGGTGACGGGGACCAGCCCCTCACTGTATAGAGAGCGGTTACTGTATAGTTTAGCGCCGGACGGCAAGGATTTGTTTTACTGTTTTGTTTATTTTGTTTGGGGGTTCCAAGTAATTTTCTAGCAAAAAAAAAAAAAAAAAAGTTTTTAACTTGTAAAAACCAAATGTCAGAAAGAGGCCCGGTCCTTAAGTGGTTAACTTAAAGATGATGTAAAAATGATTCATGAAATTTGATCTGGGCACATATCTGCAGTGTTTTGTTATCTCTCTTCAAAGAGCTAAGTCCCATAGCTCTTGAACTGTTCCTCTGTTATCAGCCTTATAACTCCTGACAAATTCTCAGACACATCAGATAAAAGCAGCCTGGCATTTCTGTCAGGGGAGGTTGCTAAAATAGATTAGCAGGAAGCTGGCCCTGTTACAAAACACCTCTGAGAGTCTCTGCTTATGATGAGAGGGGGTGTGTGCCTTTCCTCCAATCAGCAATTTTAGCTATCTTGGCTGTATGCCCAGACATCACACTCTGTGTTAAACAGGAAGAGAAAATTTTCTAACACGATTTGAACTTTCTAAACAGTATATAAATGTGAAGACAGCAGATATACATGTAAAACCTATGTAGGGAGATTTGGTTCATCTCTGTGTATCATCTGAGGCTATTCACTTCACTGGGTGTATGGAGGGTTTACATCCACTTTTAACAAATGAATCGGAAACTTTTCCATTGTGCACACCTCTAAGGCCTCATGCCCACGGGCGTTTTTTCAGCCGCGTTTTTGAGCGTTTTTTACAGCTTAAAAACGCCTGTCCATGTTAGTCTATAGCTTCATGCCCACCTAGGCGTTTTTGAGCTGTAAAGAGCATAGGCGTTTGTAAGCTGTAAAAAAAACCCAGGGCCAGTGCGTTCCTCAGCGTCAGAACTAGGCAGGAAAAAACGCGAGCGTCAAAAAACGCGCAAAAAACGCGCACTAACGCGCGGTCGCGTTTTTAGCTCCGACGTTTTTTTTTTTTTTTTTTTTTTTTTTTTTTTCAAAAAAAAAAAAAAAAAAAAAATATTTACAATAACATGGACAGGCGTTTTTAAGCTGTAAAAAACGCTCAAAAACGCAGCTGTAAAAACGCCAGTGGGCATGAGGCCTAAAAGTAATTTAAAATAAAGAAAAATAATGGAAAATAACTCAAAATATAAGGACAATAAAAATATTAAATATATTCCTTTTAAAAATAAAAGTATCAAAAGCTGAATTGGGAAATAAACAATTCCACAGACAATGTTGGATAGAGTGCGGTGGCCGTGCGTTCCTCAGCAATAAATAAGAGCGCAGATAAAAGTATTGTATAGCTGCTATGTTTCTGCACCCACCGAGCTCAGCCTGGGGGGATGTGAGCAAAGTGCATGGCACCGATCAGTAGATGAAACCAGCATATGACTGCATGTTGTATACAAACTACAAGATAATATCTTATTGATCTCCTGGGCCTTTGACACGCTCCCCAAGGCAAGTCATACGTTGTGATTATGAATCAGTCACATACCAGCAGTTTTAGTTCATCTCTCAAGTATTAAAAAGAAACAACCGCGTGGGGATCTATAAATTGTTTTCCTAAACCAATGAAATAGAGCCGTGGGTAATACTAAAGTTGGATCAAGGGACCCTGGGGGAGCGAAACGCACTTGCTGTTGAAACATAACCTTTAGGGGAACCTATTCTACATGTACAGTAAATGTGTTTATTTAGATATCTGATATCCATGACTTCTCCCAGCATGACAAAGACAATCGTGAAAATGACACGATCGGGAAGAGAGAGGTTTCTGACAACAGAGTACGAGGACGGCTTTACAAAATGCAATTTCTGAAATAACTGAGAACTGGAGCTTTGTCCTATTCCTATTTGCCGCTGGCTATATTCAATCATCGCTTGAACCTCTTTGGGACGAACAGAGTGATTTTATTGAAATTGATTTTGCAACAGAATTACCGATTTCCCCAGGGGACAAATTTCACTAAATCAAAATAGTTTTCATTGAGTTTCTTGGGTGAAATCTCCTTTAGGCTAGGTCCACCCATACAGGTACGACCAAGCGCACATTGCCGAGCGTCAAGTGTAGGGTGGTCCCTTCATTTCAATGGGCTGCCCTATGTGTGAGAAATGTGGAAAAGAAGTCCTGACCCTTTTCCAAAAATGTCGCAATTAATCACATGGTGCTGCAGGCAGTCTTAATTTCATTGACTAAAATATTTTTGGCAACTAAATGAACCGCTTACGGACCAGCCGCCGCAGTTACACTGCGTCAGGTAGGCTCCGCTGCGTGGACCGTCGTAGCTGTACGTCGGCCGATTTAAGCAGGCTAGCAGGCACACGCGCCCACTGCATCACGGGGGTGCCAATGCTCGTGACCAGCGGTCGTGATGACTGCCGGCCGCGAGCGATTGCGGGCACAAGTGGCAGAACAGGGACGTGTGTGTATAAACCCATACATCCCTGTTCTATGAGCTGAGGAAAGACAGATCATGAGTTCCTAATAGCTAGGAACCACGATCTGTAATTTCCTCTAGGTCAGTCTCCTCCCCCTACAGTTAGAACACACAATAGGGAACACAATAAACCCCTTGATTGCCCCCTAGTGTTAACCCCTTCCCCGCCAGTGACATTTTTACAGTAATCAGTGCATTTTTGTAGCACTGATCGCTGTATAGATGCCAATGGTCCCTCCCAAAAATGTGACAAAAAAGTGTCCGATGTGTCCGCCATAATGTCGCAGTCCCGATAAAAATCGCAGATTGCCGCCATTACTAGTAAAATAATAATATCCCCTATTTTGTAGACGCTATAACCTTTGCGCAAACCAGTCAATTGAGATTTTTATTACCGAAAATATGTACAATACATATCGGCCTAAACTGAGAAAAAAATTAGCTTTTTCTAAAAAAAGATTGGGGATATTTATTATAGCAAAAAGTACAAAATAGTGTTTTTTTTTTTCAAAATTGTCGCTCATTTTTTGTTTATAGCGCAAAAAATAAAAACCACAGAGATGATCAAATGCCACCAAAAGAAAGCTCTATTTGTGGGAAAAAAAGGACGTCAACTTTGTTTGGGTACAGCGTCGCACCACCACGCAATTGCCAGTTAAAGCAACACAGTGTCGAATCGCAAAAAAATGGCCCAGTCATTGAGCAGCCAAATCTTCCGGGGCTGAAGTGGTTAAAGGGATTGTAAATCCTCATGTTTTTTCACCTTAAAGTGGTTGTAAACCCACTTTGACAACTTGCACCTTCAGGTAAGCCTAGATTAAGGCTTACCTGTAGGTGCAAGAAATATCTCCTTAACCTACACGGTTAAGGAGATATTTGCTGAAAACACAGCACCGATGTCTACGGCGCATGCGCGCCGTAGACAACGCTGCAGGCGCACTAGCGGCCCGGCGGCGGAGGAGAACGAGGAGGACTTCGGGGGCTTCGATTTCAGGTAAGTGCCACATAATGAGCTAGTATGCTATGCATACTAGCTCATTATGCCTTTCTCTTGCAGGAGTTTGTTTTGCAGAAAAAGTTTTAGAGGGTTTACTTCCTCTTTAAGGCATTCTATGATTGGATAGATTGATAGCAGCACAGCCATTGGCTCCTGCTGCTGTCAATCAAATCCAATGACGCGGGCGCCAGGGGGGGCGGGGTAGCGCTTCTGAGGTGGACACCCGATGAGGGGAGGAGCCCCAGCACAAAATGGCTTTTCTTATTTTCTTTTCCTAATATTTAATGTTGGTAATATATTTATGCAATATGTGCAATGGCATTACAGCTTCAACAGAGTTTCCATTTTTTTGATTTTTTTTTTATATTTAAAAGTTGCACTTCTGTTTGTCAAAAAGCAATATTTTTGTTTATGAAACTTTATAAAATATATCACAACAGCTAATACTGTGTCTGTAATGCATGTTCAAACCACACTGGACCCTAAATAATGTTATAAAAACGGCAGTAGCTTTGCAGTGAGTCTTTCAACGTTTTTGCAACAGCGTTTATTAGCGTTTTTTATTGTTTTTCCGCGTCAGCGTTTTTTTTTGTTTCAATGGATCAAAAACGTTAAACGCTGGTGAGACATGTTTTTGAGCGTTTATTGAAGATTATCAGCGTTTATGAGCGTTTGGGGTTTTTTGTGGTCAGAAAAATGATTCCTGAACGCAATTTTAGGGTGTTCAGAAAACAGCCCATAAACTCTACTGCTGATAAACCTCCAAAAACATACACATGGACACATAGGATAACATAGAGAGGAGTTTATGGGACTTTAAAAAAAATGCCAAAACTCCAAAAAACGTCCGTTTATGAGCTCCAGTGTGCATGGAGCCTAATACCATAAATCAGGGATGTCCAAACTTTTTTCAAAGAGGGCCATTTTTGATTAAGTGAACATGCGTGAGGGCCAACCATTTTGCCTGACATTCTTTGAACGATCAAAATTCGATCTAAGTGTGTTTGTCAGAGCACTAATACACTGCCCAACAAGAATTTTGTGGCCCCAACAAATCCCAGAGCGCCGCTCAGGACTAAGAATGAGCTTGGGCGTGTTATTTGGATATACCGTATTTATCGGCGTATAACATGCACAGGCGTATAACGAGCACCTTTACATTAAGAAGGACGTTTCAGGATTTTTTAAAATTTTAAATAAAGAACTGTGAAGCAAAAAAGGGTCAGTGCCCATCAATGCCGCCTAATCAGTGCCCATCCATCTGCAGCCTCACCATTGCCATGAATGCAGCCTCACTATTGCGATCAGTGCAGCCTGAGCGATGCCCATCTGCAGCCTCGGAGGGGACAGGGAGGGGGCGGGACGATCGCCAACAGATTACATACAGGAGAATCTCCTGTTTACACAGCGGCCTCTTCAATACAAAGTCCCGCCTCCTATGATAGACAGAACAGTTGTCCAATGGCAGCCCAGAAGACAGGACTTCCTATTACAGAGGCCGCCAAGTAAACAGGAGATTCTCCTGTATGTATTCTGATGTCGCTCGTCCCGCCCCCTCCCTGTCCCCTCGGAGGCAGCGCGGATAAATACAGTATATTTATTTTGTGGCCCTGGGCGGCCACAATTGGCCCGCGGGCCGGACTTTGGACATGCCTGCCATAAATAATAATGTTATTAGATTTTGACTCCAGGAGTATATAATGAGTTTGGAAATTCTAGAAAAATGCTTAAATAATGCATTACAATTCAACTAAACTCATTACATTTTAGTCTACTAAAATACGACTAAAACTAAAACAATTCAGATGACTAAAATACGACTAAACGATCCGAATATCGGACGAAAACGATCGTCTGAGGAAGAATTTTTCGGATCGTGTGTACACTACTTTTGAGAGCCGATTACGACAGTTCATCCGATATTATTCGATCGGACAAGCACGAAAATTTTCCTCGTACGATGTTAGATCGTACGATTTTCATTTAGCCAGTATAGTTGTCGTCCGAAAATACAATACAAATACATTACAACACATGAAATCACTTCCGATTTTTTTTTTCTGTCGTACGAGAATTTTTGTGACTCTAATAACCTATTTATTTTTACTTGCAACTATTAAGCAAAAAAAGTCCTACGATATTCGGATCGTGTGTACGGGGCATAAGGCTAAAATGGCATTCTAGTCAAAAGACTAAAATGTGACTAAAACTAAAATGCCATTTTACTTAAATACTGACTAAAACTAAATTGAAATTTGATGTCAAAATTAACAATGGCTGCAGGACCATCCGAGTTCACACACTTTTTGTTTTGATTACTATATATTCCTGATATATGTCTTCCGTACCATATAATTGTATGAGAAAGTATCCTGTTCTCTTGTATTGCTTCCTTTATGTTAAATACCTGGTGTTCTTGCTAGTTCCCTTGCTTTCTTATTAAAAACTGACCACACTAAGCAGGAGAGCACACCATGGTCAGTTCTCTAGCTATGCTGGGAACTCAGCCTGCTCTCCAATGATCAGACTGGTCCAGACACGCCCCCCTGCACAGCCATTCACTGGGAATCTCAGCGTGCTGTTGCTTCTCTCCCCCCCCGCCCCCCCCCCCAGCTCTTATGCAGCTGAGAACAGAGGGAATGTGATCATTTATAAAAAAAAGGGAAAAAAAGTATTTATAATGTTTTTTATTTTAAACTGAATGGGTTGTTTTACAAGGTGATCGTTTACAATGTATTAAATTTTTTTCACACAAAATAGAGCTTTCTTTTGATGGTATTTAATCACCACTGGGTTTTTTATTTACTGCAATATAAAACGAAAAAAAAAACAACAACAATATTATGAAAAAAAAAACGATATTTGTTACTTTCTGCTACAACACTGGCTGGAAGGGGTTAACATCTAAGGTGATCAAGGGAGAGATTGTTCCCTCTGTACAGAGCTCAGTGTTGATTGTCAACACAGAGCTCTGGGCAGTGATTGCACACAGCCGATCACCATGTCTCGGCCGTGAATCATTGGCCAGGACTTGCTGACATGCTCCCACTATGTACAATCACATTTAATGCAGGCAGCTATGTACAGAGCACCCTGCCAGCCCCTCCCACCAGCCATGATCTGCTTGCATTGTATAGGGGAACACAGAGGCAAAGTGATGTCCACTCAAGAGCCCTCAGCACTGATACAAGCAGTGGGCTGCAGTGAAAACCCGTCCATAGAGGGTGCATGTGCGCCGCCCCCATCCACGTGTCCGGCCCCCTGATCTACATATCAGGGTGCCGGACTATGGATTCCAATGGGGGTGTGTTTTTTTGAAGCACATGATTAGAGCCAGAGGCTCTAAAAGGCTTAAAAAAAGGGTGGGCTCAGGGTGCAGAGCACTGCGCTCTGACCCCACCCAGTGGTGTGACGATAGCGAATTAATTTTCACAATTTTCACACTAAAGTTCCTCCCCATTGATCAGGAGGCAGGATGTGAGACCTGCTTCCCGATTGGCCAAAGCATCAGGCGATCCTATTGGATGCCTAGCGCTTAGGCAGAAGAGAGGAGACACATGGTGGAGGAAGGTGCTGGAGTAGTGGACACTGGAGCCGCTGCCCGCACCCCTGCTGGAGGATACCGCAGCCCACCACCTAGATCGGGTGGCATCAGGTGGTAGTGCTGCGCCGACAGACGCCCAGGGGGTGGGGGGGTGGTTGTCTTAGTGCCACGCCGCCAGCCTCCTGGGGGAGTGGTTGTTTGCCGCCCCCCCAAAAGAGAAGCCCACCAGCCGCCACTGGTAGGTAGAGATGGCCTTGCGGTTCGCCCCGCGGTCGGGTCGCGGACATATGGCGCTATTCGCGGCCGGTTCGCGGCCACCATATTCTGAATCTTTTACATTGTGGAACTTTGACCTATGACACATCCATCATGTGGTACAGGACAGCCAATGAGACATTTCAGCAGATGGACATACCCCCTACCTTATAAATAGACCTGATCTGGCTGCCATTTTACATTCTGTTATTTGTCAGCGTAGGGACAGGTTGCTGTGTGGAGCAGGGACAGACTGTAATCCTAGCTATTAGGTCCACAAAAGTCCTTTTAAGGACTGGTATAGGTGTACAATTGTTTTGTGTGCAGTGTATAGGGGTGTAATACACTTTTAGTTCATTTCAATTGTGCAGCATTGGGACTGCAGTGCTGAGCGGTTCTGCAGCTGTCTTTAGTCAGTGTAGGAAGGTTGCTGTGTGTGTACTAGCAGGGACAGACTCTACAGTCCACAAAAGTCCTTTTACGGACTGGTATAGGTGTACTATTTTGTGTGCAGTAAATAGGGGTGTACTACACGCATAAAATACTCTAGGAAGAATAGTATAGTGCATTTCTACTGTGCAGCTTCTGAGCGGTTCTGCTGCAGCTCTTTTCTCGGTTTAGGTAGAAATTGCCGCTGTGTGTCGCAGGCACAGACTAGCGACTAAAATCGCTAACCAATAAAGCTCCACAAAAGTTCATTTTAAGGACTGGTATAGGTGTACTATTTGGTGTGCAGTATATAGGGGTCTAATACACGCATAAAAAACTTTCACATATAGGAAGAATAGTATAGTGCATTTCTACTGTGCAGCATTGTGACTGCTGAGAGGTTCTGCAGCGATACTACAAAGAGTGACAAACGCAATTAGAAAAAAGTATTATAACTGCTGTGATAGACCAGTGGCCCCCGAGAACGACAGTTTGAAGCGGGGTGTTATATACCTTCTTCCACATATACTGCCCTTCTCTACAGCCTTTTGTCACAGGGTCATTTAAAAAGATGACAGGCAGAGGAAGAGGCAGGCCCTTCCGCAGGGGTGGTAGGGGTAGGGCAGGAGCACCAGGCCGGAGCCAAAGTGGGAAGTTGCAGAAGGTGCGTTCGATTACGTCAAAGGACGCACCAGACTTGGTTGAGTGGCTCACTCAGCCTTACTCTACTGCACCCTCCTCATCCTCTCTATCTGCACCCTCTTCACTCTCTGCTGTGTGCACCCCCAAAGACACTACCACCAACACCACCGCCACCATATACCCTCCGCTTGAGTCACAGGAATTATTTTCCGATCCATCACAAGACTTCTCTGATGCGCAGGCATTCTTGACATTGGATCAGGAAGAGGAGGTAGCAACAACCTTCTTTCAGCCGACCCATCGACAGGTCTCATCCGGATCCAGCATCAGGGAACGCCTAGACCGACAGGTGTCCGACTACATCGGATTAACGGCCGATGTGGACGCTCTGAGAAGTGATGAACCCCTGGACTACTGGGTGGGCAGGCTTGACCTCTGGCCAGAGCTTGCACAATTTGCAATGGAACTGTTGGCTTGCCCCTCGTCCAGTGTCCTGTCCGAAAGGACGTTCAGCGCAGCAGGGGGGATCGTGACCGATAAGCGCACTCGCTTAGCTCACGACAGTGTTGACTACCTTACATTTATAAAAATGAATGAGGCATGGCTCTCTGAGGAATTCAACACATGTGACCAGTAGACCATGTTTCATTCAAATTCCTCATGACAGGCCACAAATATCCACCAACACCTATAACAATTATTCATGGTCCTTGTCTTCTTGGGTAAATACAGCGGCATAAAAGGCCTTTTATGTCCGTTGAATGCCTAATTTTTGGGGCCTGTAGTGCCCGAAACGTATTTATCCTGTGAATGCCTAATGTACCTCCAGCCACAGAATTTAAAGTTCTTTGCTGTCTGATGAATGCCTGTTGGCTAATTTTTGGGGCCTGTACTGGCCGACACTTACTTC
This sequence comes from Rana muscosa, assembly GCA_029206835.1. Lineage (NCBI taxonomy): Eukaryota > Metazoa > Chordata > Amphibia > Anura > Ranidae > Rana > Rana muscosa. The sequence continues at coordinate 421,133,851 of CM055127.1, read as the reverse complement.
TTTATCCAGGCTGTGAATGCCTAATTTTTCAGACTGGAATTGAAAATCAATTCCGCTAAATTGTGGAACGGATGCGGACCCATTTTACAGACGTGTGAATGGACCCTATATGTATTTGACATGTATTTACCGGCTGCTGTCAGTTCCGGCTGATTTAGACCGAGCTATTACAATAAAACCGAGCAATATTACAAAAAACGAAATAAACGTTATAACTGTATAAACGATTTATACAACTTATAAAAAAAAAAAAAAAACATTTATGGCAACTTTTCCAATAGCAGGATCATCTCATGCACCCCCTTCATAGCCTGGCCTTGCGTCTCTTCCATGGCCTTCATGCGCTCCTGAATTGACAAAAAATTTCAGATAAAAAAAAGAATGCTTGTCGTTGACAAATTTGCTTAATACTTCTGTTACGTCATTGTCCATGTTGTGGGACTATGTGTGCACAGCTAGTAATTATTTGGTGGCTGCAAATATGACCTGGAGGTTTTTAATGTTCGCCTCCCATTGAAATGAATGGTGCCCGCCGTGAACATTTATGCGCGTTCGCGAACCGTCCCGGGAGATGTTCGTCCATCCCTACTGGTAGGCTGGCTCTTGGAAGAAGTTACAAAGAAATGTCTTGATGGGTGGATTTCAGTCTGGAGGAGTGGGAGTTCCTAGGCAGACTGCATTTGCCGGGCCTCCATTGATACAGAACAGAAAACAGAAATCCAATGAATAAAGGGATGGGACCAGGGATAGTATGGCAGGGGAGAAAAGCGCTAAATGATACTGGTAAAAAACCCTTTCATGTCCAAGCCTATTTCTGACATTTGTTGCTTACAAGTTAAAATCCATATTTTTTTGCTAGAAAATTACTTAGAACCCCAAAACATTATATTTAATTTTTTTTTAGCAGAGAATCTAGAGAATAAAATACAATACAATACAATGTTTTATGTCACACTGTATTTGCGCAGTGGTCTTTCAAACGCAATTTTTTAGGAAAAACTAAACAGTAAAGTTAGCCCAATTTTTTGTATAAAGTGAAAGATGATATTACGCTGAATAAATACATATCTAACATGTCATGTGTTAAAATTGCGCACACTCGTGGAATAGCGACAAACTACGATACCTAAAAATCTCCATATGCGGTGCTTTAAAAAAAAAAATAACGGTTACCAGGATAGAGTTACAGATGAGGTCTAGAATTATTGCTCTCGCTCTGACGATTGCGGCGATACCTCACATGTGTGATTTGAACACCGTTTACATATGCGGGCAAGACTTACGTGTGCGTTTTCTTTGCTGCGCGAGCTCTCAGGGACGGGGGCGCTTGAATTTTTTTATTATTTATTTCATTTCTTTTTCTTTTTTTACATTGTCACTTTAAAAAAAAAATTATCACTTTTATTGCTGTCACAAGGAACATCCCTTGTGACAGAAATAGGTGATGACAGGTACTCTTTATGGAAGGATCGGGGGTCTAAAAGACCCCAAATCCCTCCTTTGCACTTCAAAGTAGTCAGATCGCCAAAAACGGCGATTCTGAATACTGTCATTTTTTTTTAAACTGCGCCATTGGCAGCCGAGTAAACTGCAAGTGACGTTGTGACCTTGTGACGTCGCTTCCATGTTTACACAAAGGAGACTGGACGGAAGCCATTTCCGGCGGAAGTGCTGGATCGTGGATCGGGTCTCCCGGTGGGATGGGAGGCCTGGGAAGAGCGGAGGAAGGCAGCGGGGGGGGGGGGACGGACGTAATTTTACCTTTACGGTTTAGGAGATATTCCCCTCGAAATGCGCCGCTGACAGCAGCGGCGCATGTGCACAGGGGATTCTCGGGCTGAAGGCTCGGCAGACGCCGAGCCTCGCCGGAACGAAGTCTCCCGCGCGCATGCGCGGGAGTGAGACATCGCGGCTCCAGCCACTCACAGCGCTGGAGCCGCGATACCCGGAAGACACGCCGAGGCAAGATGACATCTCCCTCGGCGTGGACCAGGTAAGTTCCCGACGCCTCGTTCTAAGGTAAGTATTTCATAATGAGCTTGTATGCTGTAAACAGGCTGAGGTTGATGCACGTGGAGGTCAGAAACGTGGTTTAAATCGGCAAGCAAAGACATCGTCGGTAAACAGGCCAGGGTCAGTTAATTAACATGGAAGGTAGTTAGTAACATGGTAGCAGGCAAATGGGGAAATGGCAGTCTGTTAATAATAAGGGGAACTAATGGATGTATGATAATTTTTGAAGCAATTTCCGATGCACAGGCCAGGTTGGGAGGGACAATCGGGACAATAATAGCTGGTGTCTCTTCTTACTCCTCCTCTGCTGCATACACGGCATTTCTTTTGGCGTCTTCTTCCAGATTCTGTGGGGGGGGGATGCTAAAGGGATAGTGTCGCTCGTGAAGCCGACTCACACTATCAGAGCGAATGCTTCCTGGGGCGGGATCTTGTTGGTAAATGAGGGCATCGATGATATCTTCGATATATTGGAGGTAGTGGAGTTGGTGATTTTGAGTTGCTTTTTGGTAGCAGACAAACGAATTAAAAAGGGCCATGTGAAACAGGTGAAACGCAACTTTTTTGTGCCAATAAACGGGACTTTCTTATGGATAAGTAGGGCTGTAGCATCTGGTCGTTTAAATCCACCCCCCCCCCCCATGTACAAATTGTAGTCGTGGACACATTCGGGCTTTACAATGGGGCCGCGTCTTCTTGGGATCTCCACCATGGTGTCATTGTGGATCGTAGAGAGGATGTGGACATCTTTCTTGTCCCTCCACTTCATGGCCAACACCTCCTCGTTCCTCATGAATGCCGATTCTCCAGGTCGCAATTTTTTGGTCAATAAATTTTGTGGGAATCCCTTCAGTTTTTTTTTTAAGGTACCGCAGGCCGGGGTTTGCTTACTGTAAAGGTGGTGAAAAAGGGGCAGGCTGGTATAATAATTGTCAACATATAAATGGTAACCTTTTCCGAACAGGGGGTATGCCAACTCCCAGACAATTTTCCCACTGGTTCCAATATATGTGGGGCAATCAGGGGGCTGGAGCTGGGAGTCTTTGCCTTCGTAGATCCTGAATTTGAAGACGTATCCAGTGGCTCGATCACATAATTTATTTAATTTTAACCCATACCTGGCTCTCTTGCTTGGTATGTACTGCTTGAACTGCAGTCGGCCGGTGAAATGTACGAGGGACTCGTCCACACAAATATTTTGGTCTGGGATGAAAACTTCTTCAAATCGCTGGGAAAAGGCATTGATTAGGGGGCATATCTTGTACAATTTTTCGTAGTTGGGATGATCTCGGGGAGGGCACTGTGAATTGTCATTGAAGTGGAGAAAGCGCATAATCATGTCGTATCTTTTCCTGGACATGACAGCGGAATATATGGGCATGTGTTGGATGGGGCGTTTGGACCAATATGCATGGACTTCGTTCTTTTTTGTAAGCCCCATATTGAACATAAGGCCCAAAAATAATTTAAATTCATCCAATGTTAGACGCCGCCACTGGAACATGCGGGCGTAGGAAGAATCGGGGTTGTCAGCAATAAATTGGGATGCATACAGATTCGTTTGATCCACTATATTCTGCAGCAAATCTTGTGAGAAAAATAAACAAAAATAATCAAATTTAGAAAAATTTGTAGTGTCGGGCTGCACACCTGGCTTTGCGGTGAAAGGGGGGGATGATAGCGGATCCTGAGTTGGCAGGCAACCATAAGGGGTTTGCCAGGGCATCGGGAAGGTAGGACTGAGGCTGGATTCTTCGGGTTGGGCGTGCATTTCCATTACGTGTACTGGGCTCCTCTTCCTGGAGTATGGCGCTGCTGGTGGTGGGCAGTTCTCCTGATCTTGGTGCTGATCGCATTCTTTTGGGAGGGACGGTTTCCTCCGGGGACTCGGACTCTGAGCCACTATCCTCCACTGGCTCGTATTCCGAACCAGAATCGGATAATGGGAGCTCCCCACTGCTCTCATCATCCGACATGGCAAGAATGGCATATGCCTCCTCAGGTGTGTAAACCCTTTGGGACATTATGGCAGTGCTTATTGGTGGGCCTGTGTAATGGTACTGCTGGTGGTAGTGGTGGCGGTCTGTGTGGTAGTACCGATGGAGGTATTAGTGGTGGGCCTGTGTGGTGGTACCGATGGAGGTATGGGTGGTGGTGGTACAGGTGGTGGTGGTACCGATGGCGGTACGGGTGGTGGTGGCGGTACCGATGGCGGTACAGGTGGTGGTGGTGGTAGCGATGGCGGTATGGGTGGTGGTGGTACCAATGGCGGTATGGGTGGTGGTGGTACCAATGGCGGTACAGGTGGTGGTGGTACCAATGGCGGCACGGGAGGTGGTGGTGGCACGGGTGGTGGTGGTAGCGATAGCGGTACGGGTGGTGGTGGTGGCGGTACCGATGGCGGTACAGGTGGCAGTACGGGTGGCTGTGTTACCGATGGCGGTACAGGTGGTGGTGGTACCGATAGTGGTATAGGTGGTGATGGTACCGATGGCGGTACAGGTGGTGGTGGCACTACCGATGGTGGTACGGGTGGTGGTACTGGTGGTGGTACTGATGGCGGCACTAGTGGTGATACTGGTAGCGGGCCTGTGTGGCAGTATAGATGCTGGGCCTGATGGCGGTACTAGTGGCGGTACTGGTGGCGGTACTGGTAGTGGTACCGATGGCGGTACTGGTAGCCTGTGTGGCGGTACCAATGGAGGTGGGCCTGTGACAGATGATTGACAGATGGGCTGATTGATTGATTGACAGATGGGCTGATTGATTATTGACAGATGGGCTGATTGATTAATTGACAGGTGGGCTGATTGGCTGGGCTGATTGATGTGCTGGGCTGTGTGACAGGTCCTCTTTATTGGGGGGGGGGCTGTGTTGTGCACTGTAAAAGAATGTAGACAAACTACACTGAGCTAACTTACTGATCTCTGCTCTCTCCTCACAGATCGGTGTGTGAGGAGAGAGCAGGGATCAGGTAGTAACTCCTGCGGTTTGTTTACATTTGTGACTGGCTGTGATTGGACACAGCCGGTCACGTGGTAAACAGCCAATTCATTGGCTGTTTACCCTGATCGGGGACGCGCTGTGTCCAAGGGACACTCGCCTTCCCCGATCCCCGCTCTGCAAGCCTCTGACGGCGAGCACGGAGTGCGCCGCCGAGTCTGTTGTGACATGTGATCGGCTGTGACTTTGACACAGCCGATCACATGGTAAACAGCCAATGAAATTGGCTGTTTACCGTGATCGGGGAAGCGCTGTGTCCGAGGGACACACACCGTCCCCGATCACCGCGCTGCGCGCCCCCGCAGGCGCGCGCAAGGCATTATCCTGCAGGACGTCATATGACGTCCAGTGTGGATAATGCAACCACTTCCCGGACGTCAATTTGCTATTGACGGGGCGGGAAGTGGTTAATAAGGGATGGGTCACTGTGATAAGGCATTCAGACTTGTTTAAAAACTGAAGCTTGATCTATTGATCCTGGTAAGCAATAGACTTTTATGATGGCTAAAATACACAATATGTTTTTTAATTATTTATCTTTGTAGCTGTAACCATAATACATATTCAGCCCCCCTGAGTCAATACTTTGTAGAACCACCTTTCACTGCAATTACAGCTGCAAGTCTTTTTGGGGATGTCTCTACCAGCTTTGCACATCTAGAGTGACATTTTTGCCCATTCTTTGCAAAATAGCTCAAGCTCTGTCAGATTGGATGGAGAGCGTCTGAACAGCAAATTTCAAGTCTTGCCACAGATTCTCAATTGGATTTAGGTCTGGACTTTGACTGGGCCATTCCAACACATGAATATGCCTTGATCTAAACCATTCCATTGTAGCTCTGGCTGCATGTTTAGGGTTGTTGTCCTGTTGGAAGGTGAACCTCCACCCCAGTCTCAAGTCTTTTGCAGACTCTAATGCAGAGTACACACGATCGGATTTTCCGTCGGAAAAACCTTGGACGGTTTTTCTGACGGAATTCCGCTCAAGCTTGGCTTGCATACACACGGTCACACAAAAGTTCTCTGAGCTTTCGACCGCCAAGAACACGGTGACGTACAACACTACGATGAGCCGAGAAAATTAAGTTCAATGCTTCCGAGCATGCGTCGAATTGTTTCAGAGAATGCGTCGGAATTTTGCGTGTCGGAATTGCTACAGACGAATGGAATTTTTTTCCGGCGGAAAATGTGAGAACCAGCTTTCAATCTTTTGTTGGCGGAAATTCCGACAGCAAAAGTCCGGTGGAGCATACACACGGTCGGAATTTCCGACAAAAAGCTCACATTAGACTTTTGTCGGGATTTCCAAACGTGTGTATGCTGCATAACAGGTTTTCTTCTAAGATTGTAAAAAAGTGGGGTTATACCGCGCTAGAGTTATAACATACCCTGTACATATACAGCTGCTACAAAAAGCATCAGATATCTCTATAGTGCAGAAAAGATATATAAAAATAAGTTGCGCTCATATAACGTGAATAATCAGAAGTAATAAGTGAAAAAACTGTGAATTTTTTTTTTGTTTTTGAAAGAAAACACAATTATGTCCACATATCAAGAAGAAAAGACAATAATGTGAAAAATTATAAGTCCAATGAGGTAATAGAATCCATATTCCTTCCACCTTCACCAAGAAAGAGAAGAGGAGGGGAGGGGGGGGAGTTCTCAAATCAAAAGAATCCCACTCGATACGTGGGAACCCTTACCCGAACTGTTGGACCCCCGCTAAAGAGCAAGGTCATATGCGCCAGCAGATTTAGCCCTCTGCAGGGTCTAATGGCCCTCCGTATCCCTGGAATACTCCAGATACAGCCAGAAATCCTCACGGTATCCTGATTGGAGAAACAGAGAATCCGGTCTGGGGGGTGCGCACTCTGACCGAAAGTCACCAGTGCAAAAGGACAAAAAACTCCAATAGTGTAGCCTTTTTTGCTAGAAAAAAACCGAGCGGTTGCACCCGCATAAAACATAAAAAACACAGACGGCAAGCTATACTAAAAAACACCCGTGTTCCGGGGTCACGTGGGGCGTAATGACGTCTGCGCGTAGCACCGCCCTACATGTTTCGTCATACGTGACGTCTTCCTGGGCCTTTTAGCAATAAAGGCTACACTTTTGAATGATACTACACTATTGGAGTTTTTTGTCCTTTTGCACTGGTGACTTTCGGTCAGAGTGCGTACCCCCAGACCGGATTCTCTGTTTTTCCAATCAGCTCTAGATGACCTCTCAGGGTTTTAGTGTGCCCATTGGGTGTCATCCGTTCAGTTAGGTGCAGCGTCCAGCCCTGCTGCAGGCAGCCTGCCAAAATGTAGGGTGGCTGCGACTGGATGGGGCAGGACACTGTTATGAGCGGTACCTGTATAGGGCCCTGTGTATTGACTGCCTGCAGGCGGTGAGACTGGAGGCTGCACCTGTCCCTCCGGGTGCACTAAGGCCTCGTTCACACACTATGTGAGGGAAATGTTTACCCACCCAGAGATACACAGGTGTTCTGTACATCCCCGTGCAGGCAGTCCCATACATATCAATTGGCATACATTAGCTGTACGGACACAGCCGCCGCTCCCAATGCATAGTTGCCAACATTGCAAAAAAAACATCCGGGACACTTTTTTTGCATGGAGGCGGAGCCTTGCGATAATTAGGGGGCGGGGCATTCGTTTGTAGGCGTGTCACACGGTAATGAAAAATGGGCGTGTTTTTCACGTGCTAGTGGGTGTGGCTTAAATGGGCGTGGCTCAGAAGGGTGTGGTTAGAGTCCGAGATGAAGGAAGGGAAGGGAAGGGAGAAAGAAAGAAAGAAAGAAAGAAAGAAAGAAAGAAAGAAAAGCCAGATCCTACACCACAATAGAAATGTGTATTCCAGAAAGTTTAACAAAATTGGCAGATAAAGATACTCCAAAACACCTGTTGTTGGCGCTTCAATCATCCCGGCACCATGGTTGTTATGGTGTCAGGGTGATTGAAGCGCATTATTTCTATTATTACATTGTAATATAAAATTAAATCATTCCTCACCATAATGCCGAATCAGTGGAAGCCCTGAGCGTGTCACCTGCCACGTCGCCTGCCACCAGATGGCCTCCCCAGCAGTCCGTCCTTGCAGCAGGTGCCTCCCCAGCAGTCCGTCCTTGCAGCAGGTGCCTCCCCAGCAGTCCGTCCTTGCAGCAGGTGCCTCCCCAGCAGTTCGTCCTTGCAGCAGGTGCCTCCCCAGCAGAGCCCCCTCCACACTTGTGGACAAGGGTCCAAAAATCATGATTGTCCCGTTAACCAATAGCCTTCAGTGTACAATAGAATATATGTTCCTGATCGTATCACAAGGAAACTTAAGTGAATATTCGAGCATCACTCCGGCTGCTAGGACTGTGAGAGAGGACTATCCGGGTGAGCTAAACCCGCTCGGGATCGAGTGGTGAAAATTACTAGTTTGTGCCTCGACCTAATTCCCCAAGTTTGCTATTCTTTCTCTCATCAATTTCTTCCTGTCTACTAAGCAATAATAGAAAATAAACTCATCGTTAGAGTTAAAGTGGTGTGGACATTTGCTTTCTTTGGAAGAAATAGAGACTTGTCCCTATACCCTGGGGATGAGAACCAGTGGAAAGAGGTAACTCGTTGCAGAACCCAAAAACTGTTAACACCGCTCAACCTCTTCAAACAGGAGGGTTCGGGCATATAGCACGGTGTGCCTTGACCTGCAAGTGAGCCAGGCAGGAAAAAGGTTTGTGTGCTACATTTATTATAGCAAAAAGTAAAAAATAATAGGATTTTTGTACTCACTGTAAAATCCTTTTCTCTGTCGTCCATGGACGGACACAGCTCCTTAATTCTTGACAGTTGGGTTATGTTCCTGTTCATAGGAGAGGACTAGGCAGAACATGTTAGTTATCTTAAAACATGTAACTTTAACAGAGTTGAACAACCCCGCCCAGGGGACGGTCCCTCCGTACATAACCCTCCTACCTGCAGTCAGCAGCCTCAGTTCGTAGTAAAGCAGTACAAACTAAAAAAGGAGGGGTGGGTGCTGTGTCCGTCCATGGACGACAGAGAAAAGGATTTTACGGTGAGTACAAAAATCCTATTTTCTCTTATCGTCCATGGACGGACACAGCTCCTTAATTCTTGACAGTTGGGACGTCCCAAAGCAGTGTCAAAAAAACGAGGGGTGGGCACAGCATCAAAAAAACATTTTCACCCCAAACAAGCAGAGCTCCTCAACAGAGGAGTTGCAACCTCAAAACAACCGCCTGCAAAACTTTGCGGCCGAAGTTAGGATCCGAATATGCACTCACATCAACCTTAGTAAAATTTGGAAAAAAGCGTAAACAGATGACCAGGTCGCCACCTTACACACTTGTGATACAGATGATTGAAGTCGGAAAGCCCAAGAGGCACCAAAAGCCCTGGCTGAACGCACCGTAACGGGAAAGAGAGGTGCCCGCCCCTAAGGGCAAAGGCCTGGATGACGGTCCGCCTGATCCACTGAGAAATGGTGGCCGACGAGACCGACAGGCCCCTTTTGTGGACCGGACACCGACACAAACAAACAGTGAGTCAGACCTCCGAAACGTAGCCGTAATAGACAGGTACACCCGCAAGGCCCGTACCACCTCCAAAGTGTGGAGCGCAGACTCTCTGGGATGCGATGACCGAGGACAAAAGGATGGAAGAAGTACAATGTCCTCATTCAGGTGAAAAGCCGAAATCACCTGTGGAAGAAACTAAGGTCGCGGGCGTAGTACCGCTAAATCCTTATGGAGGATCAAACATGAGGACTTGCAAGACAAGGCCGCCAATTCAGAAACCCTTCTGACCGAAGTAATGGCCACTAGAGAGGCCACCTTCTGAGATCACGTCTGGAGAGGAATCTCACTGGCGTTCACAAAAGTAGGTTCCTGAAGAACAGAGAGCACCAGGTTCAAATCCCAAGGAGGGAGAAGTGGTCTAATTGGGGGAAGCCCCCATCAAAACCCCTGTACAAAAAAGGTACCCACCAGGGAATGGGACGCCAACGGCCAAAGAAAGAAAAGCAGGACCCTGGGAACCGAACACGTCCGTGGATGGCACTTCATCTCCACGCACCTGGAGACGTAGGCCTTCCAGGCAGGTGCGATGGTAGATCTTGCAGCAGGAAGAATTCAGTGCCCTCAGCATGGTCGAGACGACCGAATCCGAAAACCTCGGTCCCTTAGTACCTGGATGACGATAACCATGCCATACGGCCAGCGGCTGTAAGGCAGGATGAAGTGTGGGACCTTGAGACAGAAGGTCCTCCCGCATTGGCATCCGCCAGCGCGTCCGCCACCAGGTGTACGAAGTCGGCGTACCAAGGACGCCGGGGCCAATCCAGAGCAATTAGGATCACCTGGAATCCCCTCGATCAGCACATTGAGGAGCAGCCGAGGTAGCCACATCAGTGGAGGATAGGTATAAACTAGCCTCCGCGCGTCTGCCCAGGGATCACTGGACCGGACCATGAATCTCGGCATCATGCGATTGAGTCGCGAAGCCAGAACACCGTAACCCATAGACAGAACACCGTAACCCATAGCAACCAAGAGACTGCAGGCAGCTTAGTCAGGCAATTGGTTGCTATGGGCTGCTCATAGCTCCCTCTAAACTCATGTATTTTCTATACAATGAACATTGTTCCTCCAGGCACTGTGTGAGGAAATCCCGGTAGAGTTCTGGCTCGCCTAGTATTCCGGCCATAGCCGCCTCTACTCTCACACCGGGAAGAGCCGAGTTTCCTCACACTGTGCAGCGTTGTAAATATACAAGGAGGCGGGCCATCGTTTCTGCTCGTGATTGGCTGTCAGAAGAGGCACTCTAGCCGCGGATTGGCTGGAAGGGGTGTCAGGCAGGCTCTGTGTCTCGGGTTACTTCCGTGTTTGGATGCTGGGCCCTCCTGATCAGTGTGATGTGTGTGTGTCCATAGAGACCGGGGACAGGAGCCGGTGCTGAGCCTGACCGGGACTGCTGAGGAGGAGCCAAGATCTAACGTTCTGTGAGTACCTGTGTCCCCTCCATCCTTTATACATTGACAGGTCCTGGGGATACACACTGCCAGGTCCTGGGTGTATACACACTGCCAGCTCCTGGGGATACACACTGCCAGGTCCTGGGTGTATACACACTGCCAGGTCCTGGGTGTATACACACTGCCAGGTCCTGGGTGTATACACACTGCCAGGTCCTGGGTGTATACACACTGCCAGGTCCTGGGGGGATACACACTGCCAGCTCCTGGGGGGATACACACTGCCAGGTCCTGGGTGTATACACACTGCCAGCTCCTGGGGGGATACACACTGCCAGCTCCTGGGGGGATACACACTGCCAGCTCCTGGGGGGATACACACTGCTGCTGCAGAAGCTCTTTGCAGGCTGAGCTGTGTGACAATCAGGATGACAGATCCCATCTAGAAGCAAACTGCTTTATCTGAATACCCAGATGATATATAAAGGATAATTGCACTGCAAGGGTAATGAACACATAGGTGTGATTTATTGGATATAAAGCCCTGTTCTTATTATTTTCTATAGATGAGTGATAGATCTGTGGTACGGTGAGGGTTAAATGGCGGCGTGTCCATGTGTGTCGCTGAGCATGAGAGGAACACGCGTTCCGCATGTGCCCCGGTGTGCAGGAAGTGTGACTCAGTGCTGATTCATAGAGGATTGTGTAAGTGATGGAAATTCCTGAATTACCACTACGAGAGGGGCCACAGACTGCCCGTCATTAGAGGGTACACCAAGGGGAACTTCAATTGGGGCCCCTTCACACCAGCGCCCGTCCTTAATGTTCTGTATATTGGGGCCCATCACACCTGCAGGGGTGCGTTCTGTTCTGTATATTGGGGCCCCGTCACACCAGCGTGCGTGCATTATGTTCTGTATATTGGGGCCCAGTCACACCATCCGGCATGCGTTCTGTATATTGGGGCCCCATCACACCAGCATGCGTTATGCGTATATTGGGCCCCGTCACACCAGCATGCGTTCTGTTCTGTATATTGGGGCCCCGTCACACCAGCAGGCATGCGTTCTGTTCTGTATATTGGGGCCCCGTCACACCAGCCGGCATGCGTTCTGTTCTGTATATTGGGGCCCCGTCACACCAGCCGGCATGCGTTCTGTATATTGGGGCCCCGTCACACCAGCCGGCATGCGTTCTGTTCTGTATATTGGGGCCCCGTCACACCAGCAGGCATGCAATATCTTCTCTATATTGGGGCCCCGTCACACCAGCCGGCATGCGTTATGTTCTGTATATTGAGGCCCCGTCACACCAGCCGGCATGCATTATATTCTGTATATTGGGGCCCCGTCACACCAGCAGGCATGCATTATGTTCTGTATATTGGGGCCCCGTCACACCAGCCGGCATGCATTATGTTCTGTATATTGGGGCCCCGTCACACCAGCCGGCATGCATTATATTCTGTATATTGGGGCCCCGTCACACCAGCAGGCATGCGTTATGTTCTGTATATTGGGGCCCCGTCACACCAGCAGGCATGCGTTATGTTCTGTATATTGGGGCCCCGTCACACCAGCAGGCATGCATTATGTTCTGTATATTGGGGGCCCATCACACACACGCAGGCGTTCATTATGTTCTGTATATTATACTGTCACACCAGTTCCGTATAGCCAGCGCCTGCTGGGCGGTTGTGATACGTCATTGGGATGCATCAAACTGTTTACATTTTTCTTTTTTTACTTTATGGAAATGTCAAAAACAAACACTGGGCCTGTTGCAAAGCACTGCGAGATGTTGATGTTAGAGATGAGGTCGGGTGTCCCCCAAATTCACCTCTATCCAAACTTCTACTTCATTCTATATTCTAGTCCATTCAGCTGCATACCAGTCAGTCCCTGTCCCACACCACATGTAAACAAAGGGGTGGGAAGCTGGTGACATCAGTGCCCTTGTATGAACACGTCATATATAAGCCAGCCATACAGGGGTTACAGTTCAGCAGGAAACGGACAAATTTCAATCCATGTATGGTTGTTCCTACTCATGAGAAGTCAATCTATTGATCGACTTCTCATGGACAAGACTGCTGGAAAATTTCAGTTCATTCGGTGCTGCAGTCAATAGGCTGCTGTGCTGATCTGTGTACTCTGATGGCAGGGAGGTGGGGGAGTCTCCCCGCTGTCAGAATACAATGACACAGCAGGAAGGAATCCCCCGTCCACACCAATGTGGTTGAGTTTTTTTTTTTCCTTCGCCTTCTGGCTGAGAACCTTGTATGGGCAGCTTTAGTCAATGCTCGACCTCATCTCTAATGTGTAATAATGAAGAATTCCTGCACTGTCATCCAGCATAGAGCACATCACATGTCTGCATTGTCACCCAGCATAGAGCACATCACATGTCTGCATTGTCACCCAGCATAGAGCACATCACATGTCTGCATTGTCACCCAGCATAGAGCACGTCGCATGTCTGCATTGTCACCCAGCATAGAGCACGTCGCATGTCTGCATGGTCACCTAGCATAGAGCACGTCACATGTCTGCATTGTCACCCAGCATAGAGCACATCACATGTCTGCATTGTCACCCAGCATAGAGCACATCACATGTCTGCATTGTCACCCAGCATAGAGCACATCACATGTCTGCATTGTCACCCAGCATAGAGCATGTCGCATGTCTGCATGGTCACCTAGCATAGAGCACGTCACATGTCTGCATTGTCACCCAGCATAGAGCACGTCGCATGTCTGCATTGTCACCCAGCATAGAGCACGTCGCATGTCTGCATTGTCACCCAGCATAGAGCACGTCGCATGTCTGCATTGTCACCCAGCATAGAGCACGTCGCATGTCTGCATTGTCACCCAGCATAGAGCACGTCGCATGTCTGCATTGTCACCCAGCATAGAGCACGTCGCATGTCTGCATTGTCACCCAGCATAGAGCACGTCGCATGTCAACTAGAGATGAGCTCAGGCATGTTTGGATGCTCTTCCGAAACCCTCATGGCTGAGCCCACCAGGAAGCTGTCACCTGTAATGGGCCAGTCATCTGCATCAGGGGTATTCCCCAACCCTCAGCCGCACCTATACATGTGACTGTTGGGTGGAGAAAGCCTCAGCCACAAATGATTGGCCCATGACAGGTGACGGTTTCTAGCTAGCTCGGTCATGTGAGTTTTGTAAGGGCATCCAAACATACCTGAGCTCATCTCTAGTTGACATGTAGCATGTTTTGTGCTTCGTGCTAATACAGACATACTTCATTATTACACCCATCAAATGTGCTTAGAATTTTCATTCCAATGTTCATACAAACCTTTGTTTGAAAATCAACTAGTGCATGGCCAGCTTTAGTTCCCCTGCAATTGGACTATAAAACTGAACTCCAGGATTGTTAACCACTTAAGGACCCGTCCCACCACCCATAAAAGTGATCACGTGGCGAATCTGCTGCCGGATCCAATTTAATCTGAAAGAGGATCGCCTGCTGTATAAAAATATACTGGGGTCATGGCAGCTATCTGCTACCATAACTCCGGTATATAATGTCAAACTCATGTCGTGTATATATGCAGTGGGCGGTCCAGCTACTCTAAGGGTTCATGTACACCGCACCAAAATAAAATAAAAATGCTGCTTTTACCGGCATTTGAGCTTTTATTTCAGCTTGAAGAAGCTTGTGCTTTTTTGTGCTCTTGAGCACGTTTTTATTGAGCTTCTTTAAGCTCCTTTGACCTTTTTTTTTTTTTTTTTATTTTTTTTTTATTTTTTTTAGCATAAGTGTGTTTTTTTTTTTTTTTTCACAAACCCTCCTAGATAGAATTTTTCCAAGTCATCTTCCAGGACGGCTTACAGAAAGAGAGGCTCCTCCCACCTAGCACAGGAAACACATGATCCACATCATAAAAAGCACTGCACATGCATTAGCTCCTCAGTATTTGTGTTTCCTCCGGCCAGACAGGAACGCCAAACGGATGTTTGTTATTTTTCCGGCCTTCGTACCAGAGGGCAGGGGCCTCCCGACATCCATACCCAGTGCAACAGGGGTAGTTCTCCTGGGGTATGAGTCAGTTTGGGCCACCCAGAGACCTGAAGGAAGCGGTCTGGGGTGAAAATAAGGGACCCCCTCTCTCGATTTATGGCTGTATCCTCAGTGAGGTTACCCGTGAGGAGTGCAGGAGGTGATCCAGTGGGTCCATCCGGAATGGCACAGCAGGGTGGTCTCCTAGTGGAGCCATAGGCCGCCACATAGTCAGGGTGCCTTTTTTTTCTGCCGTTTCAAGACATCCCCATGTTATAGGGCTTCTCTATCCCCAGCATGTGGACTGTGCTGGGGGCGCAGAGTGATGAGGTAGCTTCTGGCTCCAGAAAGCAGGACGGACCGAGGCCATCTTGGTACACCCAGACGCTAGGAAGTGAAGCCCTAGCTAGGGTATCTGAAGGATAAACAGGCGTGCTGTGCCAGAGGGTGGCGTTGGATCCACAGCGCCACCCCGGATTCTCCACACCTCCCTAAATAGGGGCCTGAATAAGAAGATGGCACCGAAGGCTTCCAAGCAACATGGAGATACCAATCCATGGAAGCAGGTCTGAATCAGGCCCTAAGGCAGGGTTTCTCAACTCCAGTCCTCAAGGCGCCCCAACAGGTCATGTTTTCAGGATTTTCATTATTTTGCACAGGTGCTTTGATCAGTTTCACTGCCTTAGTAGTTACTACAGCCCTTTCATCTGAGGGAAATCCTGAAAACATGACCTGTTGGGGCGCCTTGAGGACTGGAGTTGAGAAACACTGCCCTAAGGTAAGAAAATAGGGGGCAGACTGCTCCCTCCCTTTTCTTATCCTCCTGTGGTGGGGGCACAGGGGGTGTTATGTTTTTTCCAGAGCCGGTTTATTGTGTATGCTTAGGGTGGACAGGTGTCACACATACTAGCATAGGCTCCGGTGGTGAGTACTTTTAAAAAATTCTTAGATTAGAACTTTGTTATCCACAGGGTGTTTCTTTGTTAACGGGTATTTACTTCAGTGGAAGTAATGTGCTGACACTTGTCATTTGATTCATTACTGGACAAAGCCCACGAGCCCAGAGATAACAAAACAGACACACAAAAAATGGTGCCCGATGTGCACCAAGAAAAAATGCCTTATGGGTGGAAGAAAGGTGCATGTCAGGACTGTATAGTTTGGTAGCAGACACTGACCAGGTGTTCAGGGCTACAAGCTCCATACACTATTCCACACTGTTCGACCTTTCAGGGCTACAGAGAAGATGGTGGAAGCCATTTTTTCCTGCGCTGGTAAGTCACCAGGAAGGAGTATGTAAGCAGGAAAGCAGGTCTGGGACACCTGCAGACTCTGGGCCTAGGGTAAGAAAGAGACAAATGGGGGTTCCTCCTTTCTTGCTCCCTGGTGAAGGGGGCACAGAGGGTTTTTCCCTACTAGTTGTGGGGCTCCATTTGGGTTTCTCTAGGTGGATGGATGCTGGTCAGAGGGTGATCATCTTCACCTTGTCTCTCTTGGTAAAAGGCTCATTCCGCCTTGTGTCCTCTCCCTCTGGGATAGAGGATGGGAGCAAAGAGGGAGCCACCTAAGGGACAGATGCACAGCCTACAAGTTATCTACTACCTGGATACCAGCCCCAGTGCTGCAATGCTCTTTGAAGGTTAAGGGATTCCTAAAGAGCATTGGGGGAAAAATAAATGACAGACCTTTTTTTTCCTGATTTTTTTTTCCATAAAGGCTCCTTCTCCGCCAGAGGAGAAGCAGCTATCCTCGTGAGTGCCAAGGCTCAAGGGGAGCCCTCCCTTACTCACGTTTGGTCAATAGGATACAAATGAATCACAGTTGAGGTCAAGCTATGTGTTGGAAACATGATGACATTGATAGGCTCAACGCGTTTCGTGGCCAGTTGCCACTCATCAGGAGCAAAGGCATAGCATAACTGAAAAAAATATGAAAAAAAGGTGCCAAATAGGATCTAATGTTTTGCCCAGATAGTAAGAAACAAGGTAGGGGCAAGGGGAAACAAGATGTGTATCTCCCTGGAATACTTACGTATAAATTGTTCTAGATAAGCAGTGTTGCAAGTTAGGATCTGCAAGGAAAGTCTGTCCCTGGAGCTGAGTGAATGAACCCAAGGAGGAGGCGAGTGCACCGACACACCCCAGGAGCACCCTCCAAATGTAATAGGCAAGGGTGAAAAGATTCCAAATATGTTTGTAGTTTGAATCTTATTGGTTGCTCTGAACCAAATGAATGGCATTTCTGTCTAAATTCTTTGGAGCCCATAATGTTGATCATCTTAGTTGGTAGGTTCTCCTGGCTGTGGTTGCATGACAGGTGCTCTTATTGTGTTTGTTTTTTTTTTAGGTAAGGAATCCTTTGTGTTATCAGCTGGAGGTGACCAAAAAAGTGGTTTATTGTACTGTTGATCTTTCTTCCCTTTACTAGGAGGAAACATGTTGACAGTCTCTCTACTACGATCCTTTCAAGACTGGCAAACTACCTAACTGTCATTGACAAGATAGCAGGCTATTTCAGGTTGTGAAAGGTCATCCTTGTGTACTAGAGATAAAGTATGGCAGCTGTAGTCTAAAATTATAAGTGGGGTCCTAGGGCCTGGATGAGTGTTTTTCAAATGTCAACTGAAGAAATTCCTAGGGAGCTCACAGCCCTTGGCCCATGACAAGCAGATCTGAAGATGTACTGATTATATACAGTTATATTAATGTGCAAAAATGGCCAAAGAAAGGTTGGGTTGATTAAAGGATGTATTTCTAGTTAAATGTAGGATTCTATTATATAAAAATGGGACCAATACAGCCAGGTGACGATATTAACAATGTTCCTAGATATGGAGGGAAGATGTTTCTGCACCTCTGTCCACATTCTGATCTGGGCCATCTATGAAGTTCATACACTTCCTCTCTAAGACCCCTTTCACACTGAGGGGGTTTTTCAGGCGATATAGCGTTAAAAGTAGCGCCTGCAATCCGCCCTTAAACAGCTGCTCTATTGTCTCCAGTGTGAAAGCCCGAGGGCTTTCACACTGGAGCGGTGTGCTGGCAGGGCGTCATAAAAAGTCCTGCCAGCAGCTTCTTTGGAGCGCATTAGCAGTGGTGAACTCACCGCTGCTAATGCGCTCCTGCCCATTGAAATCAATGGGCAGCGCTGCCGTACCGCCGGCAATACGCCGCTGTAGCGGCGCATTGCGGGTGGTTTTAACCCTTTCTCGGCCGCTAGCGGGGGTTAAAAGCGCCCCGCTAGCGGCCGAAATGCGCAGCAAATCCGACGGTAAAAATAGCGGCGTTTTACTATTTTACTGCCGACGCTATGTGCGGCACAGTGTGAAAGGGCTCTTAGTATAATGTGACGGCACAGGCAAATGCAGTGTATACAGGAACTGTTTTTAGCAGCACATTTTGGAAGAACTGTGCTGAAGGCAGCCATACATGGCTCAACATTTCTGCTCACTCTTGCTGAACAGGCCAAAATTTGAGCTACGGACC
The DNA here is from genome assembly GCA_029206835.1 of Rana muscosa. NCBI lineage: Eukaryota > Metazoa > Chordata > Amphibia > Anura > Ranidae > Rana > Rana muscosa. The sequence goes on along the minus strand of CM055127.1, from coordinate 421,115,334 downwards.
CCTGTTGGCTTCACTTGTTTGGACAATCGCCTTTTGTCAAAGGAGCAGGTGGAAAATTGTCAGCCAAACAGTGACTGCATCCAATCAAATGCAGCCACTGTTTAGGTATTCTGACAGCCGCAGGTGCTTGCTGTTAGAATACAATAGCTGGCAGGTGAGATTTGTCCATCTGAACGTTTGCTGTCTCCAGCTCTCTGCATATTCCTTGTCAACATATGTGAATGCAGCTGAGCATGATTGGCTGTTAATGCTGCCTCTCCATGATTCAGGCCGGGTTCACACTGGTCCGACAAACGCTCCGACATTGGGAGCTCATGTCGCATGACGTGTGAAAATCAATGTTTCCCTATGAGAGCCGTCTTAACTGGTCCGACACATGTCGGTCCGACTTTGAAAATGCTCCCTGTACTACTTTGGTCCGACTTCAGCCCATTGACTATCATTGAAGTCGGATCAAAGTCGGACCGCAGTCTTGCATGATCCGACTTTGGCATGTGACTTGTGCTCTGCTGATCTTGAGGGGGAACTCCACGCCAAATTTTAAATAAAAAAAACGGCATGGGTTCCCGTCCAGGACCATACCAGGCCCTTCGGTCTGGTATGGATTTGAAGGGGAACCCCCTAAGCCGAAAAAAACGGTGTGGGGGTCCCCCCAAAATCCAAACCAGACCCTTATACGAGCACGCAACCTGGCAGGCCGAAGGAAAAGAGGGGGGGGGACGAGAGAGCGGCCCCCCTCCCTCCTGAACCGTACCAGGCCGCATGCCCTCAACATGGGGGGTTTGGTGCTTTGGGGCAGGGGGGCGACCTGCGGCCCCCTCACAGAGGACCTGTCACAATGATTCCTATTACAAGGGATGTTTACATTCCTTGTAATAGGAATAAAAGTGATCAAAAAAATAAAATAAAAAAGTGTCAAAATAAAAAAACTTCCGTTAAAAAAAAAAAAAGAAGAAAAGTAAAACGTCCCTGTCCTCGGTAGCTCGCGCTCAGAAGCGAACACGCATGTAAGTTCCGCCCACATATGTAAACGCCGTTCAAACCCCACATGTGAGGTATCGCCGCGTGCGGTAGAGTGCAAGCAACAATTCGAGCACTAGACCTCTGAAAATAGTAACCTGTAAAAAAAATTAAAGCGTCGCCTATGGAGATTTTTAAGTACCGAAGTTTGGCGCCATTCCATGAGTGTGCGCAATTTAAAAGCGTGACATGTTGGGTATCTATTTACTCGGCGTAACAGCATCTTTCACATTATACAAAAAAATTAGGCTAACTTTACTGTTTTGTTATTTTTTAATTTGTGAAACCGTTTTTTTTCCCCAAAAAAGGCGTTTGAAAAATCATTGCGCAAATACCGTGCAAGATAAAAAGTTGCAATGACCGCCATTTTATTCCCTAGGGTGTCTGCGAAAAAAATATATATAATGTTTAGGAGGTTCTGATTAATTTTCTAGCAAAAAAAAAAAAAGATTATTTTTACATGAAGGAGAGAAGTGCCAGAATAGGCCCAGTGGAGAAGTGGCTAAAGTGTATTTTTCCCCCAAAAAATGCGTTTAAAAGACCGCTGCGGAAATACAGTGTGACATAAAATATTGCAACAACCACCATTTCTTCTCTAGGGTCTCTGCTAAAAAAATAATATAATATTTGGGGGTAGTTTCTAGCAAAAAATACTGATTTTATCTTGTAGGCAATAAGTGTCAGAAATAGGTTTAGTCTTTTAAGTGGTTAAACGGACCTCATTTACAGACCAAGTTCATCCCTTTGATCTAAAACAGGGGTCTCCAAACTGCGGCCCGAGGGCCAGATGTGGCCCTTTGTTAGCCTTTATGCGGCCCTTGGGGCACTATTCCCCAACTGATATGAGGCACTATTCCTTCCACTGACACCAACAAGGGGGCACTATTTCTTCTACTAATATCAATGATGGGATACTATTCCACCTACTGATAGGGGCCCTACTCCTCCTACTGTCCACCAACCCTAAGGCCACATTTATTCTCACTGGAGCTGGGTCCGGGACATTTTCTGCCCCCCGCTGGCCACAATCCGGCCCTCCAAAAGTCTCAAGGACAATAAAGTGGCCCTTTTGTTTGAAAAGTTTGGAGACCCCTGATCTAAAAGAACCAAATGATACAATGTTTCTTTTTTATCTATGCCTAAGCTGTTGTGAGAAACTTGGCAGGCTGCCGGTTGTTTTTGTGTTTTTTTTGACAGCTGTTGGCTTGAGCAGAGAACTCTCTGCACTGCATGGAGGAAATGCTTTTTTAAGATTGGGAGGGGTAGAATCGCAATCTCGATTCTATAACGATTAATCATGCAGCTCTAATATGCAGTAAAGCATGATTGTTATACTCGCTGTGGAACCCAAGGAGTTGATCCTTTTCATTGTGAAGAAAGGCTGTTTGACCCTGTCTTTTCCACTGACTCCAATCCATCTCCTGAAAGAACAGGGCATTAGGGGACAAGCTGCACATGCTCAGTGTGATGTTTATTGCTAGAGAGTTTTTTTTTCCTTGGGAGAGTGCATGTGATCAGCACAGGGCCAATCGGCACTGTCCAGGCACTGTCCAGACAGAGGGTCAGGGGTCCTTCAGCCTTATAGGACAATCAGGGGAAAATTAAAACTCCTCATATAAGCTTTAACTGGACACTGATAGAAGTCACAAGACTGCTCTAACTGCTGATGAGAAAAAGTATTTAGCAGTTTATATTTACTAAAATAATGGCATTTACATGTTCTGTGTACTGTAGGAGACCAGATATGAATACAGGGTCCTGGGTTTAATAACACTTTAGAACTGTGTGTAACCACAAAGCTTAGTGAATGGACCCTCAATGACTGAATGAATTGCTGATTTTTCCTCTAGCAGTTTAAACTGCACATTCTTCAAAAATGACTTGTCTACCATTTTATTTGCAGATTTTGCATGCCTAGCTGTTTTAACCTGTCAAGTGCTTTTCGTTTTGGAATTGCGATTACCTAACATGTTGCCAGGCTTGCAGTTGCAGCCAAGTTCCGGTCACATTTGCACTGAAGGTGCCTTTTGAAATAAAACCAGTTCTGTTAGTTGGGAGCTTTGAGTATTGAGCATTGTGTTGCCATACTCTCCCTGTGAATGAATTTGGAGCGTGTTGCATGTTGTCTATGACGTGTGGTGACAACGGTTCTAGAGTAGACTTGCTTAGTTCTGGATTCAGTCCAATATCAGCTGAATTCAGTAGATTTACTATACCATATGAAGGGTTTAGGGCCTAAACCCTTCATATGGTAAATCAACTACAAGTCCCATGAGGCATTGCCAGGCTGACTGTTTCAAGCATGACTCCCACAGGCAGAGGCATGATGGGACTTGTAGTTTCACAACAGCTGGGGGGCCGCCAGTTTGAGGCCCCTGGTTATAGCGTTGTCTACTTTGTGACTCCAAATGTTACTGTCAGTAAAAGTGAAACAAATTCTCCCCAACATAACAGACAATGAGAATCGCAATTTGTTTACTTAGAATAAAGGTCACGATTCTCTGCGTAACATCATCTTTCACATTATACCAAAAAATTGGGCTAACTTTACTGTTTTTTTTTTTTTTTCTATTCATTGAAGTGTATTTTTTCCCATAAAATTGCTTTGCACAAATACAGTGTGACATAAAATATTGCAGCGACCTCCATTTTCTTCTCTAGGGTCTCTGATAAAATATATATAATATATAATTTTTGGGGTTCTAAGTAATTTTCTAGCAAAAAATACTGATTTTAACTTGTAAGCAACAAGTGTCAAGAAAAGGCTTTGTCTTTGTGGTTAAACTGACCTCATTTGCAGACCAAAGTTCATCCCTTTTGATCTAAAAGAGCCAAATGATGCAATGTTGTAATAAACTTTGCCAGCTGCCTTTTTTTTTACATCTCTGAGCAGAGAACGGCTCTGCACTTGTTACATGAATTGTGGAAATGTCAGTGTTCTATCAAGTATTGCAGATCGTCGGATAATGCCTGCGACAATCTGCGCATGCACAGTACATAACTTCCAGCTGGCATGTCAACAGTGCGCATGCGCAGATCGTCTGAGGCATTATCAGACGATCAACAAAACTCAGAGGGAGAATCTAATCGTCACATTCTGCCTCGCTTTCTCTGTGCATGGGCGAGACATCACCCATCACTTCACAGGCGGAAAACGATTGGCACTATTTGACAGAACGCTTTGCTGATCGTTGGATAATGCCTTAGACGATCTGCGCATGCGCAGTGTTGACGTTACGCCAGCTGATCAAGAGATCCGCTGGAGTGACATTATGTCCTGTGCATGCGCAGGTCGTCGGAGGCATTATCCGACGAGATGCACTATTCGACAGAACACTGGCTTAAGATCGTGAGGGGGGTTGAATCGCAATTTTTTAACAATTAATTGTTCAGCTCTAATGCTGATGATTTAAAAAATATATATTTTTTTAAATAAATGTGTACTATCACTTTTACTTTTTAAACATCTGTCTCTGGGAAATCCCTAGCTGACATCATCAATTATCATATCATGACTTTTTATGGTCAATGATGTCACTCAGGGGTCCCCTGGATTTCCCAGAGTCAGATGGTGTTTAAAAAATGTAAGTGCCAGTACATGTTCATTAAAAAATGGGGCAAAATAGCATGGGGATCCCCTTATGATTGCAATCAGATCCTTATACAAGCATCCATACCAGGCCAAATGCCTTTCAACATTGGACAAGGGGGTTGTAACCTTGTAAGCGGGGGGCAGCAAAGCCTTACCCCCTGCAAAGTACCCATGTCCCAGTGTTGAGGGATAAGGGCTGCAAAAAGGAGATGGGGGTCATAGTAAAATGGGGGGTATCTATGGTGGAATCTGAAAGCCCCGTTTTTATAATAAGAGGGCGACCGATATTGGACCTTTCCCAGGGGACGTGTATAGGGGTACATTGGTGCCCTTAAACATTCACACAAAGAGTTAGAGGTTGTAAACCCTGGACCAAAAAAAACCTGTAAGACAAAGCATGCGATGCATACAAGCTCATTATGCCTAAGTCATTATGAAATACTTACCGTAGAACGAAGCCTTCCAGCGGCGTCCGCACACCGCTGAGACGGTTGACAGCTTCCCCGGTGTTCCGGGTTCACAAGCTCTGGCGGGTTATTTTTATAACTTAATTCTGCATAAAACATTTAAGTGTCATTTCGTGAGATAATTTATGAGGGCAGGAGTTTTTAGGCGAGGCTTCGGCCTAGTCCGCCGCGATCCAGGGAAAAGGCCACGAGGCCGGACGCGGCCGACTAGGCCGAAGCCGCGGCCTCGCCTAAAAAATCCTGATCGCCGCGATCCTGGGAAAAGGCAGCGGCTTCGACCTAGTCCGCGGCGTCCGGCCTTGCGGCCTTTTCCCAGGATTGGGGCAAGCTGCGGGCAGGATTTTTTAGTCGAGGCCTCGCGGCCCTTCTTAGCGCCGGTCCCGGGAAAAAAAAAATCAATTTTTGGATAATATGAATCGATTTTTAAGTCAAATCAATTTTTTTCCCAGCCCTAATATATATATATATATATATATATATATATATATATATATATATATATATATATATATATATATATACATATATATATATATATATATATATATATATATATATACATAATATACACCCAGAAGTAGGATATATGGGCATTATAACTAGGAGTCAGACATGAAGGGTGTAAATGAGATATAAATCTTTTATATTAAAGTAGTACTAAAAGCTGAGACTTTTTCATGGCTATGATAATTTTTGTATATAATGCACAATACTGGTAAAAGTTTACTTTAAATGTATATGTAATGCTTGTATCCTCCAGTCTATCAGCCTCCACCTCCTCGGGATTCAGATGCTGATCTTCCCCGCACACAGTCTTTAAAGGGATTTTTTTTAAAACAACAAACATGTTATACTTACCTGCTCTGTGTAATGGTTTTGCACAGAGCAGCTCCGATCCTCTTCTGGGGTCCCCCACCGACACTTCTGGCTCCTCCTGCCTTCTTAGGGCCCTTTCACACTCACGGATCCTGTAAGGATTTGTTCCTTTATTATCCGCTTGCTTAGCGGGGATCACTCCGCTGATCCCTGCTGAGCCGGAAGATGACAGGGGAGTCCCTGCACACTGTGCAGGGACAGCCCTGTCAGATCTCCGCTCTCCCCTATGGGGGGATCGGATGAACACTGTCCGTCCGTGTGAAAGGGCCCTTAGTCCCCCAATAGCAAGCTGCATAGTATATAGAGTGCCCCTATAGTAAGGTAAAAACAACTTCTGCCTTTAGAACCACTCATTTCCTGCACAGGACTACATGTCCCATGAGGCATTGCTCCTCCCACATTCACAAGTTCTCAGGCGCTTACTGACATGTATGGACAATGTGCTGCACTGTATTTCCTGATATGCAAACAAATAATGCATTCTGTATGCAGGCCAACTAATCGGCTGGCCGCTTAATCGATTATGAAAATAGTGGACAACTATTTTCATAATCGATTAGTTGTTTCAGCCCTACATAATTCACATCAATCAATAATGATGACCTGTCACCTGCCGGTTTGATGCTGATTTAGTTTTAAAGCTGAAATATCAGTTTTGGTGGACTGACCCTTTCACCTGGTTTTTCTAGACTTTGGTGATCTCACCAGGCACAGCATTGACTTTGTTTTTACTTTCTAGTCCTCTACAACAAGCCGTTTGTTATCTCCTCTCTGCCCGTTCGGGCCTAACTTGGTTTTTACCAACACTGGATGGTTTTGCTATGTCTGATTTTTTTATTAAATGTTTTAATATTACACTGAGAACATTAACGGAGTAACCTCAAACTGGAACCAGTGTTTTTCTTTCTGTTCGTGGAAACTTCCCACAAAACTGCTTCTATAGCTTCAACTCAGATGGAAATGACTCTTTCAACAAAGTATTGATGTGTTGTATTTCTCTCGCGGCAGAGTCTGAGTGCCGAGTCGTAGAATATAAAGAGGGTATTGAGAAGGACGACGTGATTAAGGATTTCTGGGAATGTGTTTTTCATGTTTTTATTTAATGGATGTTCAGGGTAAAGTGATGTACATTGGAAAAGAATCTGTGGTAATTTTCTGTAAAGGGGTGTAGTAGAGTGATCGGGTCCAAATTAGGATCATCATTCACTGCATTCCCATTGGAACTAGTTTTGGAAAAAAAATGAGTCAAAAATATTCTAGTCTTATTTTAATAGCCACCTTCCCTCAATTATTGTTGTCAGCAGAAATCCTTCCCTTGTGTACAAGTCAAGTGTGTCGTGTCACATAAAAAGTGCCCCTGCCCTTGATTTCTGCTTAGATGACTGGTCAATACTTCTCTTTCCCCTTCAGCGGGGTAAACGGGTCATGTAACTGGCCTTTTTTGTAGTCTTTTAGGCTACTTTCACACTGGGACTCTTTTCAGGCGTTTTTGCACTAAAAATAGGGCCTGTAAAGCGCCTCTCAAGCCACCCCAGTGTGAAAGATGGAGTGCTTTCACACTGGGGCGGTGCGCTTGCAGGAGGAGGAAAAAAGTCCTGCAAACAGCATCGTTGGGACGTTGCTGGAACGGTGAATTCACCGCTCTTAAAGCGCCCCTGCAATTGAAATCAATGACCAGCGCTGCCAAGGCGCCTGCAAAGCGCTTCGGCAGCAGCGCTTTGTGGGCTTGTTTAAATCTTTGTTCGGCCACTAGCGGGGGTTAAAAGCGCCCCGCTAGCGGGCGAAAAGCTCAGTTGATCCCCGCTGAGCCGATGGATGACGGGTCCGTCTCTGCTCACTGTGCAGGGACAGGCCTGTCAGAGCTCTGTTGCCCTCTATGGTGAGATTGGATGCAAATGGACATCCTGTCTGTCCGTTTTTCATCCGATCCGCTGGACGGATAGCGAAAGTATCGCCATCCGTCTGTTTTGAGTGGATCTTGTCGGATCGAATGGCAGGTGGGTGTCAGCAGACACATCTCGGCTGATATCCACCTGCCCATAGGAGTCAATGGGTGGCCCGATCATGTGTAAGGGGCCTTGAAGTATTGCTAAAAAACTATCAATAAATGGTGTATTTCATGCTGTTCATACTCACTCAGTCACTATGAGATTAGTTTTCTGTATTCTGCAAAAAATCTGGTTGATCCTGCTGTTCTCTATATCCCTTCTGTCCATGTCCCCAATTCAGCTAGGGATTTTGCAGAGCAGTGTTGGCAGCTCTGCACATGCTCAATTTTCAGTGAGTTTCTATGCTGAGAATTTCTTCCCTATGACATCTGAGCAGCCCATGTGACTATACAGGTGAAACGCGAAAAATTTGAATATCGTGCAAAAGTTAATTTATTTCACTAATGCAACTTAGAGGTATTAAAAAAAAAAAAACACCTGCAAGACAAAGGCATAATGAGCTAGTATGCATGGCATACTAGCTCATTATGTAATACTCACCTCCGATCGAAGCGCCCGCAGCCGTCCTCCTCCAATGTCCGGGCAGCCGACATCTTGCCCGGGGGTTACTTCCACGTATCGCGGCTTCGGCGCTCTGATTACCCGGAGCCGCGATGACGTCAATGAGGAACGGCACACTACAGGTTTAGAAGATATTTACTAAAATCATGGGCGCCGCTGTCTACGGCGCAAGCATTTGTCTTGCAAGTGGTGTTAATTAGTGAAAAAAATTAACTTTTGCACGATATTCTAATTTTTCGCGTTTCAGTGAAACTAATATATGAGATAAACTCATTACATGCAAATCAAGATAGTTCAAGCCGTGATTTGTCATGATTGTGATGATTATGGCTTACAGCTCATGAAAACCCCAAATCCACAATCTCAGAAAATTAGAATATTACATGCAATTAATAAAACAAGGATTGTACATGGAACAATATCGGAACTCTGAAAAGTATAAGCATGCATATGTACTCAGTACTTGGTTTGGGCCCCTTTTGCAGCAATTACTGCCTCAATGCGGCGTGGCATGGAAGCCATCAGCCTGTGGCACTGCTGAGGTGTTATGGAAGACCAGGATAGTCGGCAAATAGACAGCAGTGTATTTAATTGAAGCACAGTCTTGAAGTAAAGACAGGTAAAGAACAAAGACTAGCTTACACTAGTAATCTGAGTTTGGATTGCTCTTCAGAGAGCATTTGACAGGCGATGAGGAGGAGTTGTAATACCTCCTCACCACCTGCTTTAACCCCTTGTACAACTCCTCCTAACCACCTGCTTTAACCCCATGGACCCTGTACAAGCTTGCCGCACCCATGTGCATTGCACATGGTTGCAGGGCGCCCCCCCCATTCAGTTGCACAAGTCACATTCCTTTAGTACTGCCAGCTGAATGCATCAGAGGGGATTATTTTTGCTGCAGCATATGTACTGTCTTTGCAGGGGGAAGCAGTTAGGGGCGGTAAAACTGCTGCTCAACCACATGGTTTTGCTGCCCTTCACAACTGCTAGTGTATTTGAGGCCTAAAGGAAAAAAGAAAGACTGAAAGTTGCAGCCTGGAAGGATTAATTAGCTAATCAAAAAAAGAACACTAGATTAAGTAAAAAAATAAAATAAAAATACCGGTAATCGTTAGAGTAGTCGACTAATCGAAAAAATAATCGCTAGATTAGTCGACAGAAAAAATTATCGTTAGTTGCAGCTCTACATTCTATTAATGTGCTTTGATACAGCACTTTGGGAACATCCAACTTCTTTTGCAATTACCTTTTTGAGACTTTCCCTCCTTATGGGGGGTGTCAATGATGGTTTTCTGCACAACTGTCAGGTCAGCAGTCTTTTCCATGATTGTGATTCCTACTGAACCAATCTGAGAGACCATATAAAGGCTCAGGAACCCTTTGCAGGTGTTATGGCTTAATTAGCTGATTAGAGTGGGACACTTTGAGCCTAGAATATTGCACCTTTTCACAATATAAACATTTTCTGAGATTGTGGATTTGGGGTTTTCATGCGCTGTAAGCCATAATCATCACAATTATGACAAATCACAGCTTGAACTATCTTGCTTTGCCTGTAATGAGTATCTCATATATTAGTTTCACCTTTTAAGTTGCATTAGTGAAATAAGTGAACTTTTTGCACGATATTCAAATTTTTCGAGTTTCACCTGTAGAGTCACACATGTGGGTGTATACACAGTGGTAAATGAAATCCTTCCTTCCTCCTCCATGCCCACTAACCAGCTAAACACAATGGGGCAGGATATTACATGTAGATTGATGGAGGCTTCAGCTTACAGTTATTCTAAGACATCGGCTGGAGGGGTGGAACACATTTGAAAAAGTTTGTATCTATATTATTAATTTATTTTTACTCTGTATTCCAAAGTAGAGGTCGACCGATATGGGTTTTTCTCTGGCCGATGCCGATATATTTAGAAATCGGGGCGGGCGATGGCTGATTATATATGATGCCGATTTTTGCGGCTGATATTTTAGGCCGATTTTTTTTTTTAAATTTTATTTTTTAGGCAGGTGGCACTGGCAGGCACTAATAGGTGACACTGGCAAGTGGCACTGGTTGACAGATGGCACTGGCAGATGGCATTAATTGGCACTGGCAGATGGTACTGACAGGTGGCACTGGCAGGCACTGATTTCCACTGGCAGGTGCCACTAAATGGCACTAGTTGGCACTGGCAGGTATCACCGATTGGCAGGTAGCACTGGCAGATGGCACCAATTGGCATTGGCAGGTGGCATTGGCAGGTGGCACTGGATGGCAATGGCAGGTTTCACAGCCGAAACTGTGTGAAACTGAATGCTCTCTGCAGCGCCGCAGTGTGTGAAACTGTATGGAGAGAGAGAGAGAGGAGCTGACAAATTCAGCGTGATGTCGGAGGTGAGCAGGACCCATGGTGGGCGGGACCCAGCAGCTATCCAGCCAATGATTGGACTGTTTAAGAAAGGGGCGGGCCACATACACGTAGCAGCCCGCCCAGATCCCATCCCATTGGCTGGTGTTGGATAGCTGGGTCCTGCCCATCCCGGGTCCTGCCCATCTCGGGTCCTGCCCACCCCCAACATCCAAAATCTCTCTGGGCTGGGAAAAATCTGGGTCATGTGACAGCTGTATATCAATTAGGAAAAAGGTACTTGGATAGAAGGGATCATGTAAATTACACAGTGTGTGTGTTTAGTATCACTTTAACAAGCATTTAACCCTTGCATGGTGGGGGGGGCGATTGTTGGGACTTTTTAGGGTAGCTTGTTTAACAATCCTGGAGTTCAGTTTTATATCCCAGGAACAGGGAAACTAAAGTTGGCCATGTACTAGTTGATTTTCAACTAAATCTGGACCTCCCTCCAGTAATGTTGCGTTCTTTTCGAATACATTCATGTTTGTTATAGACATCCCAGAGGACCGGTATGGGATTCTCCAACATACAGACATCACTAGGAAACACACAAACATCCCAATTCATCACAAATTGTAAATGGCTTTGCTTTGGATATGTGGATGGACAGTCCCACCATAACACAGATCATGATGAATCACACAGACTTGTGTATGGACTTTGTCTTCCAGGACCTGTCTGGAGTCTATGAGACAAAAGGGTGTTGCGTATAAAAGTAACAATGATCGGTGCGGATTCTTATTGGTAACGTCAGACGGACAGTTAGTCAGTATGTGAGACACACAATGCCTCAGCGATCTCCGTGACTGTTCTCAGAGCAAAGATGGGGATCACTGTGTAACCACATATGGGTCAGAGGGCTGGAGAAGTCTCCGAGGCCCAAACCACAAACGTAAAAACAATTCTTATAGACCGATCGCTGCTTTGTCTCCCGCCATCCCCGAGGAAGCTGAATTTACTTAATGAGAACGCTGCAGCTGGCAAGACTTGCACAGCCACAAGTAATGACAACACGTGGTTTAGTAATTATATCCTCATATATATTCTCTTTTGTGTTTCTATGTCACAATCCAGCTGTTGCGTATTTTTATTAAACAACACATTGGGCTGTCTTGAGTTGCTAACTGCAGTATTTACTTTATACAGGTTAAGCACATAAAGAGACCCCGTCGTCCGCTTATGCAATTACAGGTAAAAACACAGAAAAATCAAGTTTTTCAGATGCTTGCTTCCAGCGTTTTTTTTTTCTTTCCATAAACAACTTTTTATCTACTTGCATGGTGCTTCTCAATATACTAGGTAGAGCTTCACGATTAATCGTTAAAGAATTGAGATCACGATTCTCACCCCCTTTGCGATCTTAACACCGCATTTCCTCCAATTAGTGCAAAGAGTTCTCTGCTCAAGCCGACAGCTGTCAAAAAACAAACAAACAGGCTGCCTGACAACTTTATCACAACATGGCTTAGAGCCGGTTCACACTGGGGCGACTCGTCAGGCGACTCAGCCGCCTGACAAGTCGCGCTTCGCTCTATTTAATGGAACCGTTCTAATAGTAGCGACACAATTCGCTCCGACTTAGAAAAAGGTTCTTGTACGACTTTGGGGACGACTCGGGGCGACCTGCATTGACTTCAATACAGAAGTCATTTTGCAAGTTGCCTCTCAAGTCGTCTTGAGATCGCCTTGCCGAGTTGCCCCCAAAGTCGTGCGACCCCTGTGTGAACCGGCTCTAAGGCAGAGATGAAGAGAAAACATTTCATTGTTTTTAGATCAAATTAATTAATGTCTGCCTGTAGAGGAGGGCATACTAAACCTTTTTCTGACTTGTTGCTTACAAGTTAAAATCAGTATTTTTTTGCTAAAAAATTACTTAGAACCCCCAAACATATATATAAATTAATGTGTGTTTTTTTAGCAGAGACCCTAGAGAATAAAATGGCGGTTGTTGCAATATTTTATATCGCACTGTATTTGCGCAGCAGTCTTTCAAATGCAATATTTTTGAAAAAAAATGCACTTTAATGAATTAAACTAGGGTTGTCCCGATACCACTTTTTTAGGACTGAGTACAAGTACCGATACTTTTTTTCATGTACTCGTCGATACCGATTACCGATACATTTTTTTAATGTCATGTGATAGTTTGACTGATGGGCACTGAAAGATGGCACTTACTGATGGGCACTGATAGGCAGCACTTATGGGCACTGATAGGTGGCAATGATGGATTACACTGATGGCACTGACAGTTGGCTGGCACTGACATAGGGCTGGCACTGAAATGCCGCAATAAATGACATGAGGAAAGGATTTTGAAATGCTATGCTGCGACGCCCATCTTGGTACACCCTGCACTCGGCATCAGTAAGTATCAGCAGACATCTTGTTACACCCAGCCCGAACTATATGGGCTGGGTGTAACAAGATGTCTGCTGCTGGCTTACTGTTGCCAAGTGCAGGGTGTACCAAGATGGGCATCGGGATGTCCAAGCTGACGGTCACCAATCCTGATGCGGCTGCACACTTCCAGCTTACATAGCTGAGGACTCGCTCTCCGCCCCACGGACTCTGCCTACAGACGTGTCCCGCCCTCTCCGCTCGCCCTCTCCGCTCACAGATTCTGCCCGCCCTCTCCGCTCACAGATTCTGCCCGCCCTCTCCGCTCACAGATTCTGCCCGCCCTCTCCGCTCACAGATTCTGCCCGCCCTCTCCGCTCACAGATTCTGCCCGCCCTCTCCGCTCACAGATTCTGCCCGCCCTCTCCGCTCACAGATTCTGCCCGCCCTCTCCGCTCACAGATTCTGCCCGCCCTCTCCGCTCACAGATTCTGCCCGCCCTCTCCGCTCACAGATTCTGCCCGCCCTCTCCGCTCACAGATTCTGCCCGCCCTCTCCGCTCACAGATTCTGCCCGCCCTCTCTGCTCGCCAACTCTGCCCGCCCTCTGCCCGCCCTCTGCCCGCCAACTCTGCCCGCCCTCTCTGCTCGCCAACTCTGCCCGCCCTCTCTGCCCGCCCTCTCTGCCCGCCAACTCTGCCCGCCCTCTCTGCTCGCCAACTCTGCTCGCCAACTCTGCCCGCCCTCTCTGCCCGCCCTCTCTGCCCGCCCTCTCTGCCCGCCCTCTCTGCCCGCCCTCTCTGCCCGCCCTCTCTGCCCGCCCTCTCTGCCCGCCCTCTCTGCTCGCCAACTCTGCCCGCCCTCTCTGCTCGCCAACTCTGCCCGCCCTCTCCGCTCGCCAACTCTGCAAAACTCTGCCCGCCCTCTCCGCTCGCCAACTCTGCCCGCCCTCTCCGCTCGCCAACTCTGCCCGCCCTCTCCGCTCGCAAACTATGCTGCGACGCCCATCTTGGTACACCCTGCACTCGGCATCAGTAAGTACCAGCAGACATCTTGTTACACCCAGCCCGAACTATATGGGCTGGGTGTAACAAGATGTCTGCTGCTGGCTTACTGTTGCCAAGTGCAGGGTGTACCAAGATGGGCATTGGGATGTCCAAGCTGACGGTCACCAATCCCGATGCGGCTGCGCCCTGCACACTTCCAGCTTACATAGCTGAGGACTCGCTCTCCGCCCCACGGACTCTGCCTACAGACGTGTCCCGCCCACTCCGCCCGCCCTCTCCGCTCACAAACTCTGCCCGCCCTCTCCGCTCGCAAACTCTACCCGCCGACCAGGTATCGGGTCAGGCATCGGGAGCATTTGTGTGAGTACAAGTACTTGCGCAAATGCTCTGTATCGGTCCCGATACCGATACTAGTATCGGTATCGGGACAACCCTAAATTAAACTAAACAATAAAGTTAGCCCAATTTTTTTGTATAATGTGAAAGATGATGTTACGCCGCAAGAATCGTGATCTTTATTCTAAAAAAAATATTGTGATTCTCATTTTAGCCAGAATCGTGCAGCTCTAATACTAGGGAATCGAGACTCCAGAAAGAGTCAGTTACCTAGGCCAGCTCACTCTCTCCTTGCATGTCAAAATGATCTCCTATTCTGGAAGTGTCTAATCATTCTCTGTACTAAGCCAGCTCCTCTGCCCCTCCCCTCATCTCCCTACATAACCTTTTATGCAGCAACCAATGAAGGATTGAAGGGGAATACTATAGAGTGTCAGCAGAATGACAGCTCTGGGCCTGCTAGCCTCGCATTCAAGAGGGTGGCACCCAGCAGCAGTCCAAGGGCTTTTGGATGTCTACATAAGAAATGCTTTTACATGTAACAAAAAAAATGCCTAAAATATGTTTAAATTCTAATCTTATGGGAAGATTGTTTTTGAAATGATTGGCCTGATGACAGGGTCTCTTTAACCGCTTGCCGTGTTTCCGAACTTCCAGGTAGGGGGCGCAAGTGCGCACCACTGCCCGCTCGCTGCCACTGTGGTTGCATAGAATGGAAGCCGATCTGAGGGTACCGGGGACCCGATATCTGCCAGGTCCAGACGATCGTCAGGCAGAAACACAGAACTGCGATCTGCCCATGTAAACAAGGCAGATTGCCGTTCTGAAGAGGAACGGGATGGAGTTTTTGTCTCTGCAAAGCATCTTTTCTCCTAGTAAAAGCTCCTCACACATTTTAGTAAAACACCTGCTAGGCACACCGTTAACTCATAGACCCCTTTCACACTGGGGCGATGCGGGCGTTAGCGGTAAAGCGCCGCTAGTTTTAAAACTAGCGTTGCTAGTTTAGCGGCGCTTTACCACTGTTATAGCGGCCGAATAAGGGGTTAAAAGCGCCTGTGTTGAGGCGCTGCTGAAGCGCTTTGCAGGCACTTTGGCAGCGCTGCCCATTCATTTCATTGGGCAGGGACAGTGGAGGAGCGGTGTATACAGCGCTCCCCCACTGCCCCAAAGATGCTGCTTCCAGGATTTTTCTTCCCGTCCTGCAAGTGCACCGTCCCAGTGTGTAAGCACTCGGGCTTTCACACCGGGGTGACTTGAGAGGCGCTTTAGCGCTAAAACGCCTGAAAAGTGCCCCGAGTGTGAAAGGGGTCTTAGAGCGCCCTAATGGGCAAATAATAAAGAAGATTTTAGAGCTTTGAACACCTGATTGCTAACCTTTCTCAAATTGAGTCCCGATTCACACTGGTACGATGCAGGTAACCCTGCGATTCCTGTGCGGGTTCCGGCATCGCACACTGGCTCACGCTGACATCTGCAAACTGCTGGGGGTGTCAATGTAAAGTTTATGTCACCCCAGATCAGATCGCAGTGCGAACTGTCAAATGGTACAGGAATCAGATCGCATGGCTGTGAACACCCAATGCGATCCGATTCCAGTGCAGACCAAAAAGGGGTCCTGCACCATTTTGATGCAAATGCGATGCAATTTTAGCCATACAGGTTGTATAGCTGAATTTGCATTGCACAGACATCGAATGTGATCTGCACAGCAATGGGTTGCGAATCGCATGCGATGTCTGTGTTCGCACCAGTTTGAACCCAGCCTGAATGTCCAATTGAATGGCTTGTACGGTTGTGGTCTGGGCACGAATGGGAATTTCCTTCACCTTATTTTGAGTTTATGGGTAGTCGCACCATTCTATTCTAGACTTTATGATATGTCTATAAACAGCCTGCCCTGTCTTAGTTTGGAAATGCCAAAAGAGGGGGTGATGGAGACCTGGTGGTCTCGCACTAGATACAAGTTGGAGGTGATATGGTTGTCCCCCACAAGAGGAAGGTTAAAGAGAAGGTGATGGAGACTGGTGGTTTACCACTGGAGCTGCTTATATGTTCCATAATCCTTCTAAATGTTATTGGAAGTAATGCTTGTATATTATTTATAGCACTCAAACAGTTGAACCATCTCTTCTGACCTGGTAGCAAAGTCCTCCATGAATGGGCAGATCGCACCTTCCTTTTAGATCACGCAATCTTTCCTGACAATAGCTCTTTCAATCAGCCCTGGTTCACATTGGAGCGATTTGGCATGCGATTTGACATGTCAAATCACATGCCAAATCGGCAGCAATTGCACCGTCCGAATCAGTGCGATGCCGCATTTGTGGTGCTGCACCGATTCCCAAATGTAGTTTCTGTACTACTTTTGGGTGACTTCAGGGTGTGAATTTCATTGACATCTGTGCAGCAACCCGCCCAGATGTCTCTGAAATCGCCCCCGAAGTCGGGACTGCAATCATGCGAGTTCAGCTGATTTCATTCCCGCTGTCAGTGTGAATCTGGGTTAAACATGATGGACTACAAGCTACCAAGCTATTTTGTTCTGCCCACTTAAAAGATGGACGTACTCTGACAAGTAGATGTAGTTGGGTGATAACGGAATATTCAGTGAATGTTGTTTGCTACTGTTGTAATGTTGTTTTCCATCCCGCTGTTTTCATAAATGTTATCGGATATTATTTAAGATTCACACTGACCCAGGCCAATCACCACCTTGTATTTTCTGTTTTCTGTGTATAAATAAAAAGCACAAATGGGAAAACAGGACTGCTCGTCAGCAGGTTCCATGTTCTCCAAGTGTTTGCTTTTTTCGGTCCTGTGACGTTGATTATTTAGAAAAAATCCATCTGTCCGTTGCTCCATTCGCACTCACGTACAGTAGCAAGTGGAATATGAGGTTGAGGCATGAAGCTGCTCCTTGTTCTAGCGGTGAGCAAGACCACATGCATTAATAGCACAGTGTTTGCTTAGCGCTTGTCCTCGGACCCAGCATGTCATATGGTTTCAGAAGGTGTCTAATAACATCGCTTGCTAAATGCAGCATTGAGACCTGGGACTGGACCTGAAAATCCATGATTGAACCTGTTACAATTGGTAGTCTAAAGCTGAGTTCGGTAAAGCATCAGTTTATAGTTATACCATTTTCTACCTAAAACATACTTTCTGCACATTTTTCTTATTTCATTTCCACTATTTTATTTTATTCCTTATTTTATTTACCTTTCATCTCGTCTCCTTTTTTACATTGTGTTTCTTGCCATGTTTGATCTGTTTGTTTGGTGGCCCTTTTTTAACAGCTTAAAGCGGGGTTCCAGGCATAATTTTTAATTTTTTTTGCAAGCTAAAATTAATCACATTAAATAGTCCCTAAAACATATAAATAGCTCCTCAATCGTTCCAGAAATCATTGAAAACACTTGCCTTATATCCTCCAGCTCAGGTTGTGGCCGTATCCATCATATGTGTGGGCATGTGAAGCCCAGTTCCTTTTTCTTCCTGGTTTTCAAGGAGAGGTGCATGCTGGGCGATTTTTAGGCACAGTAATGCCCAGAGACTCCTGGGAAATGAGTGTCATCATTTCCCAGGAGGCAATGGGGTCTTAGGACAGGAAGTTGAACCACCTAGGACTGGGAACTAGGCAGATTACAAAACCTGCCTAGTAACAGCCAGATAGAAGTGAGTAAAAACATTTTTTTTTTACATTAAAGGCAAGCTGTTAATACAAAGTTATTTTTTAGGGTGGAACTCCACTTTAAAGGGTAAGTTCACCTCTGTACACTTTGTTTTTTTTTTCTCTAAATTCCAGCTCCCCTATGCACCAATGTACTTTTTTGGAGCATTTTCACTCCTCACACATAGGGCATCCCATCCACCTGAATGGGCTGCCCTACACAGCAATCACCCCAAAGAAGCTTTAGAACTTTTTTTTTTAGAGTGGAGCTTGTTGAGTTTTTTACTAAGATTTTTTTTTTCTGTGCAGCTCATTTCTGAAATGCAAGGAAATGCACAGATATGAATGGAGCCTCATTGTTCTTGTATTACCGCACCAATTTTACTTTCAGGCCCCATTCACATCTAGCATAGTGGGAGCACACATTTTGTGTCTCGTTTTTCCTGTGACACGCATTTTGTGACAGCTTGTTGATTTCAATTGGCTGCACTTCATGTTTTTAATGGGACATTTTGGCTTTTGTGGGTTGTGTGTTTGTTTTTTGCAACATTTTCCACTTGTTTTTTCACATAGCAAAATGTGTGTTTGCTTCTGTGTTTAGTGCGCCGTTAACAATTAATGGCATTGAAAGTACAACTAGTAACTTTAGGTGTATAAACATGGCCATACACTGTACAATCTGATTGTATATTGTGTATTTAGTGAGAAGGGTGATCACTGATTGCATTTCATTTAAAAATTTGCAGCAGGGAAAGGGGTGGGTGAATGATGCAGGGTGTGTGCTAATGAGGTCAGCTGGTCAACTCCTTCCTGTCTCATGACCTAAAGTCTTTAACTACTTCCCACCCGGCCACTGTACATATACGGCCGGGTGGGTGCTCTCTCCTTCTCAGTGGACGTTCCTGAACGTCCCTCAGAAGGAGGGGGATCGCGCCCGCCGCGTTACCAACGACCCGCCGGGCACCGCGTTACCAACGACCCGCGATTGCCGCCGGGCACCCGCGATTGCCCGGGAACCAAGCAGGAAAGTGGATCTGTGTGTGTAAACACACAGATCCACGTCCTGTGAGGGAGAGGAGGCTGATGGTGTGTCCCTTGTACATAGGGACAACCATCGGTCACCTCCCCCAGTCAGTCCCCTCCCCCCCACAGTTAGAACACTTTGAGGGAACATATTTAACCCCTTCCCGCCCCCTAGTGGTTAACCCCTTCCCTGCCAGTCACATTTATACAGTAATCAATGCATTTTTATAGCAGGGATCGCTGTATAAATGTGAATGGTACCAAAAATGTGTCAAAAGTGTCCGATGTGTCCGCCGCAATATCACAGTCACAATAAAAATCGCAGATCGCCGCCATTACTAATAAAAAGGAAAAATAAATAAAAAATGCTATAAAACTATCCCCTATTTTGTAGACGCTATAACTTTTGCGCAAACCAATCAATACGCGTTTATTGCGATTTTTTTTTTTTTTTTTTTTTTTTTTTTTTTTTAATACCAAAAATATGTAGAAGAATACGTATCGGCCTAAACTGAGGAAAATTTTAATTGAAAAAAAAAATGGGTATTTATTATAGCAAAAAGTAAAAAATGAGTTTTTTTTCCAAACTGGACGCTCTTCTTTTGTTTATAGCGCAAAAAATAAAAACCGCAGAGGTGATTAAATACCACCAAAAGAAAGCTCTATTTGTGGGAAAAAAAGGACGCAAATTTTGTTTGGGAGCCACGTCGCACGACCGCGCAATTGTCATTCAAAATGTGACTGTGCTGAAAGCTGAAAAATGGCTTGGGCAGGAAGGGGGTTTTAGTGCCCAGTAGGGAGGTGGTTAAGGAAGAAAGACATTACTTATGGAAACGTCTGGAAACTTGGATTAGGACAAGAAAAGTAAGCAACAGTAGATTTAATTGACAGCTTAAATATTTTTTGCAAAAAAAAAGTACATGAAAGTCATATTGGTGCCTAGGGGAGCTACAAAGATGAACATACCCTTTAAACTGCTGTGGCAATCACTCTAACTTTTCCATTGGAATCAATGCACTTGAACGAGCTATTAGGCCTGTTTCACATGGTCTTCAGCTTGTATAAGAGCAGTGTGAACAGCAAGCTTTGAAAAAGTATTTCCAGAGCTTTCAGCAGGCTTTGTTGAAGTATCATTAATCTCCAGTTTGTAAATTTTGAAAACAGATCCTAATGGGGGTGCTGATTTCCACTTTAAACAAGCTTCTAGCAGGCTTCAGCATGTTGAAAGCCTGCTAGCAGCTTGCTTTAACCACTTGCCTACTGGACGCTTTCAGCCACTTCCTACCCAGGCCAATTTTCAGCTTTTTTGCGCTGTCGGGCACTGATGAGGCGGCAGTGATGGACACTAATAGGTGGCAGTGATGGACACTAATAGGTGGCAGTGATGGACACTAATAGGTGGCAGTGATGGACACTAATAGGTGCCACTAATAGGCGGCACTGATGTACAGCACTGATGGAGTTGCACTGATTATCAGTGTAAATGTGCCCTGTCACAGAAAAGCCGGTTATCGGCTTTCCTTTCCTCAGACAGTGCTGAGGAAAGGAAATGCCGATAACCGGCATTTGTTTACATGTGATGAGCTATGATTTGACATAACTGATCACCTGGTGAACAGCCGCTGTCATTAGCCCTTTACCTAGATCTGTTATAAGATGTGTCCGAAAGACTTGGGTCTCATATATGCGAATCGGATGTGTTTTTAACCGCATTCAATTCACACAACATGTGAACCGGACTGGCTTTCAATGGAGATGGTCCACACCTGTCCGGCGCGGCCACTGTCCTTTTTTCAAAAAAGGTCCTGTGCAGTTTTGGGTCCGGTTTAGGTGCGAATTCGAGTAAAAATTTTGCACCTGAATCGCACCTGAACTGTTGAACAAAACCACACCGGGCTGCAAACCGCAGCAGGACATGTGTGATCCCAGCCTAAAAGCCCCAACAAAGCTTGCTAAAAGCTCTGCAAATGCTTTGTCAAAGCTTGCGCTTCACACTGCTCTTATACAAGCAAAAGCCTGTGTGAAACAGGCCTTATTGTGTGATAATGCCTGTTTTGATGCATATCTGTTGATTTCAATAGAAAACTCATTTGGTAGAAATAGACAAGTGTAAAGGGGCTCTAAATGTCCTGGAACAAATTCCAACCAAAGACAACCCAAGTGAGAATGAGTCAATGTATTGCTGTAGCTCTCGGTAATGCGTGACATGCTAGTATGATGGTTGGCTCCTGTCTGTCACTGACGCTGACCAATCGGAATCGATCTGGTCCTTTCCTAATAGTGCTGTGTAGAGAAGAGTGAGAAGAGCGGGATTCGCTGGACCGGTTGTGGAGGCGCTGACAGCTCAGCATCCCAGAGACAAGTATAGCAGAGATCGGGGGTGGGGAGTATACAGTGTTGGCTCACCTTTTACTTTTTTCAGTAGAAGTGGTGATCCAATGCCGCGTACACGCGACTGTTTTTAATAACGAGAAAAATGAAATTTTTTAAAATTGTCATTAAAAATTATCGTGTGTGGGCTTTCCAGCAGTTTTCCAGACGAGAAAAACGCAGAGAATCACGACGAGAAAAATTGGAACATGCTCTAATTTTTCACGTCGTTTTTTACATCGTCGTTTTTCTCGTCATGAAAAACGGCCGTGTGTAGGCTTTAACGATGTGAAAAAAAATGCGCATGCTCAGAATCAAGTATGAGACGGGACGCTCGTTCTGGTAAAACTAGCGTTCGTAATCGAGATAGCACATTCGTCACGCTGTAACGGACTGAAAAGCACGAGGCTGAAAAGCGCGAACCGTCGCTCAACAAACTTTACTAACATGAAGGGTGGCGCCATCCGAATGGAACTTCCCCTTTATAGTGCCGTCGTACGTGTTGTACATCACCGCGCTTTTACTCAAACATTTTTTTTCCACGATAGTGTGTAGGCAAGGCAGGCTTGAGAGGAAACACGAAAAATCACGTTGAGAAAAATGCAGTTTTTTCAATGACATTAAAACCGGTTGTGTGTACGCGGCATTACACTTGAAAACTCCTCGTTGTTGTACTGTCTGTGTGACAGATGAGCTGCAGGAAGAGGATCGGCTGCCCCGAGAACGGATTGTCCATAGGGACACTCCAGTCTGTGTTCCTCCAGATTCATGAAACTGTTCATGAATTTGTCACCCGTATCGACATTTGTTGTGCAGAAGCATGCTGGAATTCAGAAGAGTATCTTGGACATACTTTATGAATTCCCCTGCAAAACCATAAATGATAAAAAGATTATTTCTGTCTGTAGTCTGTGGCTCTTTAAAGGGAAGTGGCATAGTAAAATGTTTTACCTTCCCTTTCACTGAAACAGAATTAGAAGAAGTATAGTTTTTCATGAGCACCGAATGGCTGCAAAAGTCCCTTGGTTATGTTTTCCTGGAAGTTGAGTGTTTCTAGAAAAATGCTTTTCTTTACAGTTTATATAAAAGATTAGCAAACAAAACAAAAATGGCAACAGCTCTGATCTATACCAAACATCTTTTAAAGCAAAAAGGAACATGGAAAGGAGTGCAGGATGTCAGAATTGAATAGCTGGCAGTAGGAGATTTGTTTATCCAAGGTGTTAAGCCCACTGGGGTATTTTTAGGTGTCTTCTTACTTGCATGACAGCACCTATATTATGCTTTAAGCGGTAAAAACAGAAAATCAGAACATTCATAAGACCCCGATATAGGAGGATAACGTTTTCGGTAAATCTCACCTACTTCACCCCTCCCATCTCCCAAATTCTTTCCCTCTAATGTGGATGGTGGTCTCATTCGCCAATAGGATGTGGCTCATGAGGTTGGATAGGTGGGGCCAAGCTTATAGGCTCAATTTGAAGTCTCAAGGTTTATGAGAAGTTCATTTTAGTTTACCTGTTTAAGTTATATATAACGCATCTCAGACAAAATAGAATACAGTTGTGGGCTGCACCCCTACAGTTTGGCAACCTGCATAAGACGAGGGTCCTAGTTATTACTGCAATGGATGGTACCATTCAAATAGTCAGTAGAAAGATGAAGAGTCACCACAACTCTAGTGCGTGACTCTGTCAGTTACTATTTTGTCTAGAGCAGCCTTTTTCAGCCAGGGTGCCTTCAGGATTCTACAGGGGGCCTTGGAAAAATGTCTAAAAATTGTATGCAAGCCAGCGGATGGATGAAGCCTGCCTTTTAGTTAGACAAAGCTAGGTGTTTTCATTGTGCACCATTACAACTTTCTAGCCATCGGCGTCCTAACAACCAATGATGTCATTGGTTGATAAGGGGGGTGCCGGGCACCTGCACAGCCTCTGTTTGCCCCTCTCCATCAGCACTGGGGTCATGTTGGCTCAGTGAGAGAAAAACTGAGGGAGAAAAAAAAAAGTATGAAAAGGTTTGCTTGTTTTGGAAGAATAAATCACCTCTAACCTGGTTGTCCTACGTGTGTGGATGTTGCTATATTGTGTAAAACTACAGTGCCTTGCAAAAGTATTCACCCCCTTGGCTTTTTAACTATTGTGTTACATTACAGCCTTTAGTTCAATGTTTTTTTACTCTGAATTATATGTGATGAATCAGAACACAATTATCTAAGTTGGTGAAGTAAAATTAGAAAAATATATACATAAAACTATTTTTCAGAAATAAAAAAAACTGATAATTGGCATGTGCGTATGTATTCACCCCCTTTCTTATGAAGCCCATAAAAAGCTCTGGTGCAACCAATTACCTTCAGAAGTCACATAATTAGTGAAATTATGTCCACATGTGTGCAATCTAAGTGTCACATGATCTGTCATTACATATACTCACCTTTTTGGAAGGCCTCAGAGGCTGCAACACCTAAGCAAAAGGCACCACTAACCCAACACTGCCATGAAGACCAAGAAACTCTCCAAACAAGTAAGGGACAATGTTGTTGAGAAGTACAAGTCAGGGTTAGGTTATAAAAAAAATATCCAAATCTTTGATGATCCCTAGGAGCACCATTAAATCTATCATAACCAAATGGAAAGAACATGACACAACAGCAAACCTGCCAAGAGACGGCCGCACACCAAAACTCACGGACCGGGCCAGGAGGGCATTAATCAGAGAGGCAGCACAGAGACCTAAGGTAACCCTGGAGGAGCTGCAGAGTTCCACAGCAGAGACTGGAATATCTGTACATAGGACGACAATAAGCCGTACACTTCATAGAGTTGAGCTTTATGGCAGAGTGCCCAGAAGAAAGCCATTACTTTCACAACAAAATGGCACGTTTTGAGTTTGCGAAAAGGCACGTGGGAGACTCCCAAAATGTATGGAGGAAGGTGTTTTGGTCTGATGAGACTAAAATTTTACTTTTTGGCCATCAAAGAAAACGCTATATCTGGCACAAACCCAACATATCACATCACCCAAAGAATACCATCCCCATGGTGGTGGCAGCATCATGCTGTGGGGATGTTTTTCAGCAGTCGGGACTGGGAAACTGGTCAGAGTTGAGGGAAAGATGGATGGTGCTAAATACAGGGATATTCTTGAGCAAAACCTGTACCACTCTGTGTGTGATTTGATGCTAGGACGGAGGTTCACCTTCCAGCAGGAGAATGACCCCAAACACACTGCTAAAGCAACACTTGAGTGGTTTAAGGGGAAACATGCAAATGTGTTGGAATGGCCTAGTCAAAGCGCAGACCTCAATCCAATTGAAAATCTGTGGTCAGACTTAAAGATTGCTATTCACAAGTGCAAACCGTCCACCTTGAAGGAGCTGGAGCAGTTTTGCAAGGAGGAATGGGCAAAAATCCCAGTGATAAGATGTGGCAAGCTCATAGAGACTTATTCAAAGCGACCTGGAGCTGTGAAAGAGGTGGCTCATCCAAGACGCCTACATTTTTACACCAAAACTGGATGGTATCCGGGCCTCGTGGACGAGGTGTCACCTGTAATGTCTCTCTTCGGAGGACTGGGCTCTAGGGTCCAGCACTTTCGCTACTATACGCTAAAAGTCCTGGCAGAGTCTTTTACAAGGCCAAGGGAAGAGTCCTCCTTTTAAGTAGGAACCCAGATTCCTGAAGGTTGGCACACATACCCTGCCGTGATGGGGGAAGATTGGTTCTGAAACCTGCGGCTGGGATAAGGTAAGCAGGAAAGAGTCCCAAGTATGAAGCTTGAGGACCTTTCCTATTTTTTTTGTAGGTGTCTTTTCGTTGGCCACCACTAGAGGGAGTAAAGAGCCGAGTTCTATTCACCATGCTCCATAACAGTGTCCGTTCCCTCGGACAAGCACACTCCTCCGCTGCAGAGCTCTGCCATGGTCGGATGCCCTTCTCCCAGTTCAGTGTCAGGAGGATGTTCCTCCTTCTCAGACCGCCGCCATTAGCCCCTAGGTCGCGCGCTTTATGGTGAATGGCTGAGGGGGGGCGGGGATCGCAGGCGTGAGCGGGCACGAGAGCGCGCGCACGCTTTCCAGATGGCAATCTCATGCAGGAAGCTTCTAAACAGCCTCACAAGCCTGGAGCTCTCTCCTTGATGGGACACAGCAGCGTAACTGGCACGTTAGGTCTCTATGAGGTTTTTGGCTGAGCACTCCCAAATAAGACACCTACTCTAGCATGAAACTGTGTGTTATTAGTTGCATACTTTATGTAATTTGCTAAACTAGCACAGTAGTATATGCGCTTTGGTACCTAGGCTCTGCTTAGTAATATGTCTTCCCAAAGAAGAAGTTCAGGGACTAAAAAGGACAAAAAAGCACTGCCGCCTGAGACAGGAGGCTCTAGCCGTACCTGCTCGGTACCTTACTCTCCTGTAAGATCTGAAGTACCTATACAGGATGAGCCATTGCCTCTATCAGGAGTTGCAGCCTCTCCTGTGGTGCCTGAGCCTGCATATGTCACTGATGACACACTCTGGTGGAGAAACGTCGGGCCAGAGGAAGGTTACATGCTTGGAGACGGAAGGACGGACGACGCCATCCTTGTGGTAGGAAGCGCTGGTCGCTTTCCTTTATACACATATGCTTGCTTTTTATTTAAATCATGTGAGTGCATTCCACATTCTTTATCAATAAATTTGAATTGAGATTGGACGTCTGCGCAATGAGATGCTTTTATTTATCTTTTACCACATGTTTGTTTGCTGCTGGAGCTGCTGTGTCTTTTCCTATAGCTGAAATTTAAAAAGCGCAGCTGGATTCATTCAGTCCATTGGAGGAGGATTAGTGGAATTTTTTATCTGATTGATCATTGCCTTGAATTTGTGAACTAGATCTACTGTCAAGATTGGGATATCTCTCATGTGCATTTATTATGTACTGACGGTAAGAGTCAGTGTGTTTGGGTGCTGGTGGCGGTCTTCTCATCTTCATTACCAGTGTTTTCTCCTCTCCTTTTGGACTTTTTACTACGTTTTGGATCTGCACACCATCTGAATTTTGGAGTGTTTTTTTCATGAACTTTTTATTTTATTTTATTTTATTTTAGCGCTGCACCACAATCCCCACACTTTGGCGACAGCCCTGAACAACTTGGAAGGGAGAATCCGCTGCGTTAATCGCAAAATCCTCACAAAAGGACAAAAAGCAAAGCAGATCTCCTTCTGTCGTTTTAGATCTCCTTTCAGAAAAATCTGAGGAGGATGTTACACCTTCAGGGGATAAGGATGAGGAGTCGGAGGGATCAGGCATATCCGAGGAACCTTTTTCTGCTTCCCAGGTTCTAAATTCACAGGTGCAATGTTATGCTGAAGCAGTACGCTCCACATTTAAGTTACCCCCTTCAGAGTTAACTGAATCACCTGTCTCCTCCCTGGGTTTATTAAAATCCCCGCAATCTGCATGCTCCTTTCTGCTTCATCCTTTACTGGAGAATCTGATTTACGCAGATTGGTTACATCCAGATGAGCGTTTTTCACCTCCTAGGAAATTTGATGTTCTTTATCCTATGGAGGAGAAATTTACCAAGAAGTGGAGTCTGCCCTCTGTAGATGCAGCTATTTCTTGTGTAAATAAGAACCTAACTTGTCCTGTGGACAATGCTCAGATATTTAAAGATCCTTCTGAAAAGAAATTGGAATGTTTACTGAAATCTTC
This sequence comes from Rana muscosa, assembly GCA_029206835.1. Taxonomy (NCBI): domain Eukaryota; kingdom Metazoa; phylum Chordata; class Amphibia; order Anura; family Ranidae; genus Rana; species Rana muscosa. The sequence goes on along the minus strand of CM055127.1, from coordinate 421,088,018 downwards.
CTTTCTCTTGGCCGGGGCAGTGGCCCAACCTGCTGTGGCGGCAGTTGGTATGTGTCAGGTTCTAAAGGAACAAGTAAGACAGGGGCTGAAAGATCTGCCTCCAGAGCAGATCAAACTTTGGGAGAATCTGCCTAAGGCCTTATGTTTTACAGTAGATGCCATTAGAGATTCTGTTCAGCAAGCATCTCGTTTCACACTCCATCTGGTGCATATGCGCAGGATTCTTTTGCTAAAGCATTGGTCAACGGAAGCTCCATGCAAAAAGCTTTTGCCCAGTTTCCCTTTCCATGGCGAACGCCTCTTTGGGGATAATTTTGAAAAATATATCCCAAAAATATTGAGCGTTTCCGCAGTATCCCTAGGATACAAACGGGAATTTCGAGAGATCCCATCTTATCGGTTCCGAAGTTCAAGGCTCTCCAAAGATCTGTTTAAAAAGAATGTCCTTCTTCAAAGGATTGGATCACTTGATGGCCCAGGGGCTAATCATGGAAGTAACCCTAGAGGAGCAGGGTTTAGGTTTTTACTCATACCTCTTTGTGGTTCCAAAACCAAATGGAGACGTCAGACCCATCCTGGATCTAAGATCTCTGAATCAGTTTCTGAGCATTTGCCATTTTCGAATGGAGACTATTTGATCTGTGGTCGCCACCCTACAAGGCGGAGAATTCTTGGCATCTCTAGACATCAAGGACGCATATTTGCATGCGCCTATCCATCCCGCTCACCAAAAGTTCCTAAGGTTCGCGGTAGAACATCGCCACTTCCAGTTTGTGGCTCTGCCCTTTGGTTTGGCAACTGCGCCCCGGGTATTTACAAAGGTTCTGACCCCTCTATTGGAAAAGCTGAGGGCACAGGGAATAGCGGTGATGGCCTATCTAGACGATCTACTTGTGATAGATCAGTCAGTGGCAGGATTAGATCACGCAGTGCTCAATACAGTAAGATACCTGGAGCATTTAGGATGGATCATAAACCTACAGAAATCCTCTCTACAAGCCCTAAGAAGGGTAGAGTATTTGGGGATGATCATAGACACAGCCCAAAGCAGGGTATTCCTGCCAGAGCCAAAGATCAAGTCTTTAAGAGAATTGATCCACAAGGTCAGGGCGAAGAAGGGACCATCGATTCGCCTTTGCATGAGGCTATTAGGGAAGATGGTGGCCTCCTTCGAGGCTGTTCCTTACGCCCAGTTTCATTCGAGACTATTGCAAGGCAGTATTCTAGCTGCCTGGAACAGGGGAAGCCAAGCTCTGGATTTACCCATGCGCCTGTCTCCACAGGTACGCCAAAGCTTCAGTGGTTAAAGACCGAGAACTTGCGGAAAGGAAGGTTCTTTCTCCCAGTCACCTGGAAGGTGGTGTCTACGAATGCCAGCCTGTTGGGCTGGGGAGCAGTACTAGAAGAAGCTTCAGCCCAGAGTACCTGGGTCAAGACCGAAGAGAGCCTGCCCATCAACATACTGGAGATTCGGGCAGTAAACTTGGCCCTCAAAACCTGGACACACAAGTTACAGGGTCGGATTCAATCCGACAATGCTACTGCTGTAGCTTGTATCAATCACCAAGGAGGCACCCGGAGTCGGGATGCTCAGACGGAGGTGAATCAGATTTTGACATGGGCAGAAAAGCATGTTCCTTGCAATCTTCATTCCAGGGGTAGAAAACTGGCAAGCGGACTATATAAATCGCCAGCAGCTGTCACCAGGAGATTGGACTCTCCATCCCGATGGCTTTCAGGCAATATACCAGAGATGGGGGACCCTGGATGTAGACCTGCTAGCTTACAGGCTCAACAGGAAGTTGGACAACTTTGTGTCCAGGACGAGAGATACGCTGGCCTACGGAACGGATGCTCTGATAATTCCTTGTAATCCGTTTTCACTGATCTATGCCTCCCCCCCCCCATCCCTCTCTTACAGAGATTGCTGTGCAGGATCAAGAAGGAGGGAATACCAGTACTCCTAGTGGCCACAAATTGGCCCAGGAGGCCCTGGTACGCCGAGATCATAAAGATCGCGGTAGGAAGACCTTGGGTGCTTCCACTACGTCACGACCTGCTGTCACAGGGTCCAGTGTTCCACCCTTCCTTACAGAAGCCAAATTTGACGGTCTGGCTACTGAGACCTACATTTTAAAGAAACAAGGGCTCTTGGGTCCAGTTCTTTCTACACTCATTAATGCTAGAAAGCCAGCCTCCAGGCGAATCTACTACAGAGTCTGGAAGGTGTGTGTTTCCTGGTGTGAATCCAGAAGGTGGAATCCGCAAAAGTATGCCATAAGTAGGATTCTCGCCTTTTGCCAATTAGGAGTGGATATGAAATTAGCCCTGAGTACCATCAAGGGTCAAATATCGGCTCCATCAGTCTTTTTTCAGAGACTGCTGGCATCTCATTCCCTAGTCTGGGCATTCATTCAGGGAGTACTGCGGATAAATCCACCAGTCAAGTCTCCCTTATGTCCCTGGGATTTGAACTTGGTATTATCAGTCTTGCAAAAGCAACCTTTTGAACCTATCCGCCATATTCCTTTTGATTCTTTTGAGCAGGAAATTGGCATTTTTTGATTGCTATCTCTTCTGCTAGAAAAATATCAGAGTTAGCAGCTCTTTTGTGTAAAGAGCCTTATTTAATTTGTCACAAAGAAAAAATTGTACTACGCCCCCATCCCACCTTTCTTCCAAAGGTGGTGTCGGCGTTTCATTTAAATAAAGACATTGTTTTGCCTTCCTCTTTTCCGGAACTGCGGACTGGGGGGGGGGGGGGAATTTATTGCACCTTCTCCTAGATGTAGTGAGAGCAGTTAAAGTTTATCTGCAGGCAACGGCTCAGATACGTAAAACAGATGTTTTGTTTGTTGTGCCAGATGGTCCCAGGAAGGGCCAAGCAGCATCAAGATCCACCATTGCTAGGTGGATTCGACAAGTAATTGTTCAAGCTTATGGTTTAAAGAACAGGACTCCTCCTTTTTCTGTTAAGGCGCACTTGACCAAGGCAAGAAGTGCTTCATGGGCAGTGCATCACCAGGCTTCGATGGCTCAGATCTGTAAAGCTGCAACTTGGTCTTCAGTCCATACATTTACCAAATTCTATCAAATAGATGTAAGAGGACATGAGGATTCTGCCTTTTGGGCGTAGTGTGCTGCAGGCAGCAGTCTAGGGCTTCTTGTCCATTGGCGGCCTGATTGATCTGTGTCTCCCACCCTTCAGATTGAGCATTGCTCTGGGAGGTCCCACTATGTAATGATTAAGGCTCTGTGTCCCATGATGTACAATAAAGAAAATAGGATTTTTATAACCGCTTACCTGTAAAATCCTTTTCTTGGAGTACACCACGGGACACAGAGGTCCCCCCCCCCCCCTTCTTGGGAACCTTGCTGCGTTGCTACAAAAACTAAGGCACTTCCCTTAGGGGAGGGGTTATATAGAGGGGGACTTGTCTTCATTGGTTGTGCCAGTGTCCAATAACCTCTGGTAACCCATACAACCCACTATGTAATGATTAAGGCTCTGTGCCCTGTGGTGTACTCCAAGAAAAGGATTTTACAGGTAAGCTGTTATAGTAAATGTAAACCCAAAAATAGGATTTTTATATGTGTAAGCTGTAATTTTTGGAGAGTCATTTGGCTGTCATGGGATGTGGTTGGACTTTCAGCATAAGGACAGAAAGAAGAGCTGCATGGGACTCTTCTAGTAATCTAATATGTTATGTCTGACACTACAGTGATTCTTGCGTGTGGCATTTGCTAATTTTAAATTTCCTTGCTGCTGACATTCTAGCAATACCCAATCCTGAGCCAAGCAGTGACTGGTATCAGGTGCAGGCTCATTCAGAGACTGGGAAGTACGCTAAGAAATGTATGTGTATACAAACTTTGATCATTCTAAATACATGTAACAATATTCTCATTTCAGGAAGCTGTTTAACGGCATATTGTTGGTTTTCTATATTGTGAGCAAGAAAATGAATTTTCCAATTCTAGAATAACATTATACTTTTCTTTCCTCTGTCTGCAGGTGAAATGGCCTTCCAAAATGTGATTAAAGGCACGCTCATCCTTGGAGGAGGTGCTGTAGCTGCTGTATTTGGTCTGTCTCATCTAACTGACACAAAGAAAAAGGTAGTGACTAAACGCTAAGATCCTCTGTTATATAAAACTGTTATCGGCATGTAAAATTAGCCAGTATAACCATATACATGTTATGGTGTAAATGTTTCAAAAAGCCTGCAACTGCAATCGGTGTGTGGCACAATTAAGCTTTCTTTACTCACGTGTCTCATTCCACACATGTCCCAAAATAAGTAGATTATTCCTCATTTCAGGACAGTGGGTGGAGCAATGCAAAAAATGGCACCCCAGCTAAATGCATGTAAAACTAATCAATCCGTCTCAAGGGATATCCACTTCAGCCCTGGTAGAATTGGCTGCCCAAAGACCGGGCCTTTTTTGCAATTCGGCACTGCGTAGCTTTAACTGACAATTGCGCGGTCGTGTGATGCTGTACCCAAACAAAATTGACATCCTTTTTTCTCACAATTAGAGCTTTCTTTTGGTGGTATTTGATCACCTGCGGTTTTTTTATTTTTGCGCTATAAACAAAAAAAAAGCGTAAATTTTGAAAAAAATAAATATCTTTTACTTTTTGCTATAATAAATATCCCACATTTTTTATTTATTTTTCCTCAGTTTGGGCCGATATGTATTATCCTACATATTTTTGGTAAAAAAAATTGCAAAAAGCGTATATTGATTGGTTTCCGCAAAGGTTATAGCGTCTACAAAATAAGGGGTAGTTTTATGACATTTCTATTATTATTATTTTTTATTTTTTTTACTAGTAATGGCGGCGATCTGCAATTTTTATCGTGAATGCGATATTGCGGCGGACACATCGGACACTTTTTTAACACTATTTTGGGACCATTGTCATTTATACAGCGATCAGTGCTATAAAAAATGCACTGATTACTGTGTAAATGACACTGGCAGGGAAGGGGTTAAACACTAGGGGGCGATGAAGGGGTTAAGTGTGTCCTAGGGAGTGATTATAACTGTGAGGGGGCTGGGCTACAAGTGACAGGACAGTGATCACTGCTCCCGATCACAGGGAGCAGTAGATCACTGTCCTGTCACTAGGCAGAACAGGGAAATGCCTTGTTTACATAGGCATGTACCCATTCAGCTCGCGCGCCCGCTCGTTAGGCGGCGGATTCAAAGCAACGTACAGTACGTTGCTTTGCCTGCCCGTACCATTCTGCGGACGTATATCGGCGTTAGCTGGTCGGCAAGTGGATATACTAGTCCTTCCTTTGCTAACTATATTCTAAAAAATGCCAGTTGACTGACTGCTATGTTGACTGTATTTAATTATTTCCAGATCACTGACGTGTCAAAAGTATGCAGATCAGGAAAGCTGTAAAAAAAAACTGGAGTTCCTACCTGCATACTTAATGAATACTCCCGGAAAAACGGGAAGGCTGGCAAACTCCTCTTCTGAAAATGCTGTCATGCTGACCCTTTTGCTTTGAAACCTTGACCTGGAGCAAGTATGCAGAGAGGGACTTCTGGCTCCTTCTTTCCTGACCTGCATTCATATTGCAGGTCAGTAACCCAGTGAGTATTGAAGGCAGTGTAGCGTAACAGTCAGTTAACTAGCATTTTGTGGAATGATTGAGGTGACAGAGTTGGATAGAGTAGGGAAACGTTAGACCTTCTATCAAGTTTTTATTGCTGTATGTGTTCCTATTGGGAAGATTCACATTGAGAAGGAATTGTCCTGAGATAAATACATGTGGCCCCTGAAGATTTATTACCTTCGGTTTGGAATACAGTTTTTTTGGTTTTTTTTTGTTTGAGTTTGACATGCCTGCTTTGAAGGGTACTTTTTTACATATAATTTTTAATTATATTAAATAAAAAGATTACTTGTCACAGCAGAATCAGAAGATGGGTTTCTGAGAGTCAACACAAATGTCTTGTTAGGTGGCTTACTTTGATAAAAAAAGAAAATAAACTGGCCATGCACATATAGATTTATTTTGAACATAGGGAATCTAACATTTTCCTCCATTTACACTGATAGGGCGGATCGATGAGTCTCCCACTACAGGATATTATATTTTGATAGTCAGCCCTATCGGCTGTCAGACCATCTGAACAGTGGTTGCATGTGATTGTAGGCGCTGTTCAGCTCACAATTTTCCACCTGGTTCCTTTGACAAAATTCAATAAAAATAAATCTACTTTTAAAGATCCGGGTGGTGTTGACAGAGCCACCCACAGGCTGAATTTTGATGCATGTATGGCCAAGCAATTCTGTGTTTTTCATTCTCCTCATCTCCCGTAGTTTTTTTTTTTGGATGCTTTCATTTCATTAACACCCTGGGCTCATTCACACTACCTTCGTTGATCATACTTTCCAACCCGTGGCAAAAAAAACTGTTCTCTATTGTGTCTGAAAAAATTGGATGGGTAACATTTAAATTTTTTGCTAGAACAGTACAGGAGAAAGCATTGGTTCAGCACAGAAAATAACAGAGTGCATGGAGGTGCAAACATTGAAGTAGTAGTCCAGTGCACAATGGTACCAGATGGGTGCTGGTGCTAATTAACACAAGTCATAGGAAAGAAAATGTGCCTTTACTAGAGTGGCTTGGGTTATAGGGGTATCAATGGTTCCGGAAAAGAGGTCCCCATGTTTCCACTCATGGGTATCTCTATAAAAAGAGGAGAGTAGAGACTACCCAGCAGTTTGTATAAAAGGCACTGAGAGAGAGGAGAGAGCCGGAGGAAATGGTGGTGAGTATAGAGAAGGAGAGCTGAAAGAGAAGGGCTGGCAGAAATAGATGGGAACGCTTGCCTGGGATGGGCAGGAGCAGGAAAAGGGGAGAGTAGAGAGGGAAGGGGGGGTGGGTGGGTGGTCCCACATGGGCCAAATCCTGGATGGTAAAAGGCAGCTGAATCAGCATCCGACCAAGAGCAAATTCCGGTCAATATTTAGGTGGGCATTCTAAGATATCCAGTGGTCTCAAACTTTTTAAAAGCTTGGCGTGGGAGTCCTGAAGTACGAAGGCGAGCTTCTCATGGATTATGGTCACCAATAGCCTCTGCTCGACCTCAGGGAATTTGAGAAACGGTTGTCTCTGGCCAATGTTTGCCAAGCCGCCAGGATCACAGATCCCACAAAAATTCCTTTGGGTAGCAGAGAGGGTCAGGTTCGGTTTATGCAGCAGTTCTGCCAGCAGGTGCATTTTTTATACAGCATATTGCATTGACAGGTGCTACAGAGCTGATAAAATGTTAATCAAAATTATAGTCCAAAAAAAATGGGGGTGTTGTAAGACTTTTGACCGGTAGTGGATACCTTTTTCTGCATTCTAAAAGATTAATGTGATTGACTTTTTTGCCACTTTCCATTTGCTGATCCAACTGACTCATACCAGCAGTTATGAAAAATGTTTAGATCTCTAACACGCTGCGCAACAAAAGAATATAGAAAGTGAACCGCCAGCTGTCACATTTTACACTACGTCTATCCCACACTGTCTTGTGATCCTTTAATTAAAGCAGAATCTTTCGCTGTATCTTTGAACACAAGCAGAATTAGCCTGCCGGACACGTTGATGTAATTAACTGGTATTGATTGGGTATCCTCTTTGATTCAGCATTGTATTCTACTTTACTTTATTGTTAATTGTATTGATCTAAATAATTGTAAAGCAGGGAAATACTCTTATTTCATCAGAGAAAGTGGCACTTGGGCTCTAATATCAAGAACAGGGCTGTAATGAAGTAGTTTGTTTTAATCAAACGACAGAAGTTGTGCGGGGGAAAGTCATACTGGGATTTACTTAGACTAATGCAGCGATAAGTGGTTTTACTGTTGGAAGATGATTAAGTTCTTTTAATTAGGTGTTCTAATTGGCTAATCTGCCATGTTGGTTCATCAGTGAAAAGACTTTTGTTGGGTTTTACAAGGTGCTTAAATCTGAATAAGAGAAATGAAGCACTTCAATTATTTCTCATTCCTGGATGTATTCTCAGCAATTAAGTCTTCATGTGGGGTTGAAATCAGGTTCTTGTCAGTATGTGCGGAGGACTTTTTTTGGATCAGTGCTGTACTGCTGTTTAATACAATTCTCTAATAAAAGAAGACCTTCAATAAACACATTTTAAAAAGTACACTGTGCACAGTATAGCCATGTGGGAAATGGTGACATGGGCCAGAGGGCACCAAAATGCATTGTGCTAAAATTCTACAGCTTTCCACCTTTTTGTAGTTGCCTTTTGTTCAAAAACCTCCTTACCTGCATATCCCCAATGCACCATATGGCCCATCGAGTGTGTTTTAGATCTTTCACTCCTGTTTACCCAGTACTAATGTGGGTCATAGTGCTGGATCTTACTGGCATGTTCAACTGTCCTCTTTGTGTATAGAATACTGAGAATGAGGTCTTAAATTACATTCAAGGAAAAAAGGATAAAGTAGGTCTTAACCGTGACTGGTGCTAAAAGCACTGTGTATCCCAAGCCACTGCCATGTTTTTTTTTTTTGTTTGTTTTTTTCTCTTTTGGAAAGTACAGTTTTTTTTTTTTTGTTTTTGTTTTTTTTTTTGTTGTTGTTTTTTTTAGCACTTTTGATCTCCTGCAGACTTTCTGCAGCTCCTTCATGTCTACATCCACATATGCCAGTGGCAGCTCCATGTCATTGCTAAGGATTGGCTTACTTGTGCAATGAGCCCTCAACATAGGTACTTATAGTTTGTACTAAAAGTATGTGAGACAGGGTGACAACACAAAAGAGTAGTTGGGAGACAGGGGCAAGGTGTTGTCACTCCATATTCACAAATAATAAAAAAAATGCGCTACCAACAATTATGTGCAAAAATCAAAGTGCAAACTGGAATACAATTAATACAAAAAAAGGTCCCAAGAAAAATTATCAATTAGTGTCCCAATAAACACAAAAAGAAAAACATTTTTTTTGAAGTGACTGTAAATAGGTTGTGAGGTGACTCGCTGCATTCAAAATTTCATAAAAAAGAAATTGTGGCAGGGAAGGGTTGAAGTCTTCCTCTACAAGTAAAAACTGTGAAGTGACTGTAAATAGGTTGTGAGATGACTCGCTGCATTCAAAACTGCATGAAAAAGGAAATTGTAGCAGGGAAGGATTGGAATCTTCCTCCGACAGTTTTCCAGCCAGATGACATAAAAATGGAAAGAGTGGGGGCTTACCGACTCCGGTGGATCTCTATTAAGGAGATCATACAGGCTCAGCACATCAAAAACATCCGTCCTGCAGCAGGTCCGCCCTCTCCCTTGGATCGTTCAGGGACACAGTTTCCTTATAGTCAGGATCGATTCCCCAATGATTCAGTATGGATATCAAAAAAGAGATGGGGGAGACTCATGGTGCAGTATATCAACAAAAGGTCCCTTTATTAAAATAACAGGAGCTAACATCCAGAGTCTCTGAACAAAAGTATTTTAAAAAACGCGGTGTAAATAAGACAACCAGCCGCGGCTCAGACCACTGAGCTGGAGCGTGGTGACGTCCGAGATGATTGCTCCGCCCGACGCTGCGTTTCTCCTATACAAGGCATCAACATGTCACTCCATAACAGGTAATGCCTGAACTAGGATGTTCATGGCAGGATCACTAGGTATTGTTTTAATGTGGTTGTAAACCCTTTACAACCACTTTATGCTACAGGTGAGCCTATATTAAGGCTTACCTGTAGCTACCAAGGATATCTCCTAAACCTGCATGGTTTAGGAGATATCCCCTGTCCCCTGCATGTGCCGATGTCATCGGCACATGTGCACTGGGGTAAACTGAAGCAATGGCACTTATCTGCCGTTGCTTCAGTCCGTGTGCCGTTACCAGCGGCACCTGCGCGCATTAGGGTTTACAACCACTTTAATTAAAGCCTTAGAACAGGGGTGTCCAACCTGAGGCCCAAGATGGCTATGAGTGCAGCCCAATACAAAATCGTAAAATTAATGTTGATTTTTTTTTTTTTTTTCTTACGTTTTTGTAAGAATGTGTTTACACTTCGAACACATGCAGCCAAATAATTAGACAGTGTCTCTTTACTGGACTTTATTAAAGTGATTGTAAAGGTTAATTTTTTTTAATTTTTTTTAAATAACAAACATGTTATACTTGCCTCCGCTGTGCAGCTTATTTTGCACAGAGTGGCCCCGAACCTCGTCTTCTGGGGTCCCTCGGCGGCTCTCTCGGCTCCTCCTTGCATCAGATAACCCCCTCTGGGAAGCGCTTTCCCAAGGGGGTTACCTTGCAGGCGCTCTCCCGAGTCCAGCATTTGCGTCCATAGACACGAATGCCGGACTCGGCCCGGTGCCCGAGTCATTGGATTTGATTGACGGCAGCGGGAGCCAATGGCTGCGCTGCTATCAATCTAATCACTGAAGAGCCGAGAAGCCCAGGCCGATAAGAGCCGAGAAGCCAGCGCGTTCTCGACGTGGGACTTTCGAGGGCTCAGGTAAGTAAACCGGGGGGCTGGCGGGCCATTAAGTATCTGATGTTTTTTCACCTTAATGCAAGGGTGTCAATCTCTATTTTATCGTGGGCCGCATCAGCATTTATTGTCCTCAAAAGGGCCTATTTTATCTGTAAGATTAGATGTCCAGCGCATTCCCTCCCCTTACATTGGATGTCAAGAGCCACCCCACCATCAGAAGTTGAGTCCCCCACTCTCCCTTACATCACAGTGCACCCCTTACCTTATGCTGCTGCTAGGAAGAAGCTGGATGCATTGCTTGAAAGTAGAAATTAAGGGTCTGGAGGAGGACCAGAGGAGGGCTGGAGCTCTCCTGCAGCTGAGGTGCGCGAGGACCACATAAAATGGCCCGGAGGGCCAGATTCGGCCCGCGGGCCTTGTGTTTGACACCTGTGCCTTAATGCATAGGATGCATTAAGGTGAAAAGAGGAAGGTTTACAACCCCTTTTAGCTCAATTGTGCCAAAGAAAAATCTCACACTCTCTTCACAATCACGCCTTATTCATGTCATCAGTTTTCGGCAGCCCCTAAATTTGTGAGCAACTATTTTCAAGGATGAAGCACACGAAGGGCAAAATTATAACCAAAATAACTGATGAGCATCTTAAGAATTCGTTGAGAATTGCTACTCCATCCAACCAGATATTGATGCATTCGCTTATCAAAAAGAGTGTCATATATTGCACTAGTTTTTTGCACTAGTTTTTTGTTGCCCTCCTTTTTTTTCTTTTATAAAAAAATAAAAATAACTACAAAAAAATTAAGTTTTGATACATTATCTACATCAGTGATCGTTGCCTTGTGATCCACCTGACTTTTTCTGCTCATCAGCTATCCTTCTTGTTCGTGTATTTTATGCATGGCTCAAGACCATTCCTCCTCTTCCAATGTGGCCCAGGAAGGTCAAAAGGTTGGACACCCCAACCACTTAACCACTTCAGCCCCAGAAGATTTGCCCCCTTAATGACGGGCAATTTTTTGCGATACGGCACTGCGTCGCTTTTACTTACAATTGTGTGGTCGTGCGACGTTGCACCCAAACAAAATTTACGTCTTTTTCCCCCCACAAATAGAGCTTTCTTTTGGTGGTATTTGATGACCGCTGTTGTTTTTTATTTTTTGCGCTATAAACAAAAAAAGATCAACAATTGTGAAAAAAAAAAACAAAACAATATATTTAAAGTTTTGCTAGAATATCCTCCCCAAAAAAAAAAAATTTCGTTTAGGCCAAATGTATTCTTCTACATATTTTTGGTAAAAAACAATCGCAATATGCGTATATTGATTGATTTACACAAAAGTTATAGTGTGTACAAAATAGGGAATAGCTTTATGGCATTTATTTTTTACTAGTAATGGCGACGATCTGCGATTTTTTTTTTTTTTTTTTTTTTTTTTTTTTTTTTTTTTACAGGACTGCGACAGACAGGAGGAGGAGACATATCGCTGTTCTTAATTATACGAACAACAGATCTGTCGCTCTTCCCCTGTCAGAACGGGGGATTTGTGTGTTTACACACACAAATCCCTGTTTTGGCTCTTGTGCCCACGATTGAGGGTGGCCGGCAGACATCGCGGCCGCCGGCCACGCGCATCGGGTTTCCCGCCGTGCAGTGCGCCTGCTATGGCTCTTAAACGACAGTGATAGGTGGGAATGAGCCGACCTGCCGCTGTATAATGACGGTGGCTGGTCGGGAAGTGATAAACTGGTAATTGCGCACTCATGCAACACTATATGCATATTACATTTGTATAATTGTTTTTCACACAAATAGAGCTTTCTTTTTTTGGGAATTTGATCACCTCCTGAGATTAATTTTTTGCAATATAAACAAAAAAATTCTGAAAATGTAAAAAAATATATATTTTCTGCTTTACATATAGAAGTGTATCAGTTCTCCCAACTGTTTTTTTTTTTTATTTCCAAATCTGATTATTTAAACACCACGTGCATACCTGTTTGTAAAGCTTGGGAGCTATTTCTAAATACCTCACGTGTAGGCGTCTTGTTGTCTATCACATACAGAATACTCAATGTATTAAAACAAAGACGTTTCTCATAGCCATCGGTTAGGTTCAGACTTGTTTTTGTAAGTTTGAATCTGATTGGTTATACATCAAGCAGAGTGAAGCTGGCCATACATGCCTTGTATTTTGGCCATTTGCTGCTGAATTGGTCAACATTTGAGCCACGGGTAGACCTGTTGTGCAAAAACCGACACTTCCAGGAGTGTCAAACTTCTGTTTCTCCTGCTGACTCCGATGGTACTAAAGGACACCGTATTGATGTAAAGATCAGCAGAAGAAACAACCAACCACTGTGTGCGGATTTAGAAGATTGCTGCTCAGGGAAGTGGACTGCAGCAGCAGGAGTACAGCTATAATTTAAACATTCGGTTTAGTGAATCCTTTCAGGGAGGACAGGAGATCTAATTGTGTAGAACACCCTTGGGCTGAGTTCCTAAAACTGGAGGGCACACAATCTGGTGCAGCTGTTCATGGTAGCCAATCAGCTTCTAACTTCAGTTTGTTCAATTAAGCTTTGAAAATAAAACCTGGAAGCTGATTGGTTTCTATGTGGGTCTGTAGCAGATATTTCATTCTTCAGTTTTAGTAAATCAACCCCCTGACCTTTAGCAGGTTTACCATTGTGCTTGCTCTATTAGTTGCTTAGTTTAAGTAGTTCTATTATGCATACAGTTCAGTGTTAGTAAAGTAACGTAGTCTTAAATATTTTGGTAAGCCTGATTTACACTCTTCTCCTTTATCTTCATGTTTAGACTGAACTAATTTTATGATGAGCCAATAATTTCCACATTAAAATGCAATGAATAAAAAGAGTTCTTGAATAAAGTAGGGACCGCCTCAGTACTAACAAATAAATTTCAATAAAATGGCTCCATCCATTAACTCTTTCATTAGCAGGTTGTTGGCGTGCCCAGGAGAACCAAAGCCGCCGCTGCTGTTTAAGAGAGTAATTTGCATGAAATTCAGCGCTACACTCAAATTAATACCGTACGTGATTACAGGACAACCTGGTTGTTAATTGCCTGTAGTCTTTAAATATGCACTTCTTTCAGAAATAGACACTAATTATTAGATCTTGTTTGCTGCTACACCATAAGTTGCAAATGTCTAGGAAGGTTGGGAAATTTGCAATTCTAATGGGGCAGGAGCGCGGGGAAAATTGATCTAATCATTTAAGAAGAGGGCTGCATACAAAATGAATAAAATGTTTCCCTGAGATCAGGAAATCTTTAATGTGGGCTTATCAAACATTTGCTTTCATAAGTTCCCTTTTGTACGTCCTGGTCTTTTTGCGTATTTGTGAATTCATTAACCGTAACTGGCACACTTTGGTAAGCCTTTGTAAGAAGAAAACAAGCAACATTTTTTTTTTTCCTTGTGTTTTTTTTTTTCCTCAGTTTAAAGCGACTGCATTGCTAAACACAAAGTTTGAAGAAGGGCTCTTCCTGTAAAGAAGAATGTGCATAGTTACCTCTGCTACTGCCTACACTGCTGTAATACAGAGACATCTTCCTGCAAAGTCTCTACAGAAACCATCACTTCCAAGAGTGTCAATCTTTTTATCTGTTGTTGCACTCAGTGGTTCCTCCTGCCCGCCTCTACAAAACTACTGTGTCCTGTAGTTTTGTAGCATCTGGCAAGGGAAACTGCATCACATAGTGAGGGATAGGGAAATCAATACTCTTGGAAATGTGAGTTTCTAAGTAGTTTTCGGACATTTAAACCCAGATTCTGCATTCACTATAGCTTGCCTCCCACAGTACACAGAACATGATAATACCATTCTTTTAGTAAATATAAACTGCTAAATACCTTTTCTCACCAGCATTATATTGTAGCAGTCTTGTGACTTCTATCGGTGTCTGGTTAAAGCTTGTAGGAGGAGTTTTCATTTCCCCCTGATTGCCCTATGAGCATACAGGACCCCTGACCCTCTATCTGCACAGAACTGATTGGCTCTGTGCTGATCTCATGCACCCTCCCAAGAATAAAAAAAACTCTCTAGCAATACACACCAAACTGAAAAGACAAAAGGGGAGAGAAGAGGCGCCTCTGGGTGCAGATTTTTCAACAAGTTTAATATACAATTAGATTTCCTCATAGTGCACTCACATTTAAGTAGGGCCGAAACAACTAATCAATTAATCGACAACTAATCGATTATGAAATTAATCGATTATGAAAATAGTAATCGATTAATCGGGCAGTAACATAATGGGGTTAAAAAAAAAAATAGCCCTTTATAGTACAAAAAGAGCAAATCGCTACTGTAAATATTACTTTCACTGTCCCACAGTAAAAAATGAACCCCCTTACAGTAGCAATTATTTTCTCTTTTTGTACTAATTTTCGTTTTTTTTTAACCCCATTATGTTACTAAACATCTCAGGCCCGGGTCACACCTCTGTGTTTTTTAGTGCTTTTTGCAGAAACACACTACAGTTCATTTACATGGTTTCCTATGGGACACGTTCACATACATGATTTTTTCAGCTGCAGCGTATTTAGAAAGGGCAAAGACTTTTTTTAACGCAAAATGGTGCTATTTTGTTTTTTTGGTTCAATATACTTTAATGGAGAACCTGCAGAAAAGCATGCAATGCGTTTTTGCGGCAATTTGTGTTTTTTAATCTGCCCAACAACAAATTGGGCAAAAAAAATATGTAAAAATGCAAATCGCAGCAAAATTACCTTTTTTGAAGGTTATTAACTGATTAATCGAAACAATAATCGGCCAACTAATCGATTATGAAAATAATCGTTAGTTGCAGCCCTACATTTAAGTAGTTAAAAGCAGGCATTGAGTACTGAAAGGAGCGCGGCTGTTTCTTCCATCTACAGCCTGCACGCTCACGAAACCTGGTTGCATACCGATGACGTCATCCCCCTCCGCCTGACTTCTCCCTACGCTCCAAGCCTCGCGCTGAGGACATGCTCCACCGCAAACCTGCTGCACTCCATCCAGCGGTGTAGAGCTTCCATTACAATCACAGGACGCACAGCCTAGGAGATCAAGGAGAGGGATCGACTCTACCGAGGACAGCCCCACACCTTGAGACATGACTCAATGCCTGCTTTTAACTACTTAATGTGAGTGCACTATAAGGAAATCTAATTGTATATTAAACTTGTTGAAAAATTTGCACCCAGAGGCGCCTCTTCTCTCCCATTTTGTCTTTTCAGCGCTGGGAACATGGTCTCTGTTCCACCTTGATGGCAGCCCTGAGTGTGGTCCATCCCCATTCCATTTTATCCTATTTCACTTATTTATTGTTTCAGTCCCTCTCCCCCCCCCCCCCCCCTCCAATTTAAACTCTTTATGAACTATCATTGAAAGACTCAAGTCCTTGTGGTCACCTATTAAGGAGACTGTGGACTTAGTACCATACTGTGCATACGTGGTTTATTTATGCATCCAGCACATAATAATACATCTATAGGATAACCTTGTATTAGATATTTGCGCCTTTTACTTGTATACACACCAAACTGAGCATGTGCAGCCTGTCCCCTAGGCTCTGTTCTATCAGGAGATATATTGGGGACTGTGGAAGAAGGGGGATCAGAGAAGACAGGATCATGCAGCCTTTTTAAACAATGAGGAGGATTAACTCCTTTGGTTCCACAGTGAGTATAACAAGCATACTTTACTGCATATACAGACTAATATGATATATAACTGTATGTAGCTGCAGTAACATAGAGCATACTGCACTGTGTTCTGGGTGCAAGCTGAGACTTCCTGTCTCATACCCAGAACACAAAAGTCAACTGCCTCGGCACTCAGAGCAAGCAATGTATTCTATCGAATGAATACAAAGCTTCCTCTGATTGGCTGAGTCAGAGAGGAAGGCTGTTGATGTCAAAAAATTTGTATCAGCCAATCAGAGGAAGCTTTGTATTAATTGATAGAATACATTGCTTGCTCTGAGTGGCTGAGCACCGCTGCAGTAGACTCTTCTGTGTTCCGCACCTAAAACACAGTGTGGTATGCTCTATGTTGCCCGCAGCTACATACAGTTTATACCGCATATTCAGCAGCCTCATACGTTAGTGAGGGACATCGTTTGTTTGGGCCAGCTTTGTCAAATGAACTATATAAAGTGTCTGGAAAGATAAAGTTCTTCTTTAACCCTCAGTAGGAAGCAAATGTATCAGAGGGAGTTTGGGGATGTATATAAAAAGCAGTGCAGCGCTAAAAATAAACTAAAATCACATGAACAAGTCCAAGGGTGTGGAGTGCTGAGGCCTAAAGGTGTTGACAGTAAGGAACAACAAAAAGAGGAAGAAGACTCCTTAGGCAGTGAAAAGGGTGCTTGAAACAATCACTGTGCATCCATTCCAGTGTCTCATCCACCAAAGATACAGGCCGCTCACCTTAACGAATGGACCTCTGAGCAAACAGAATTTCATTCCGTGGGTAAGGACTTCCTCAGTGAATATAGCCCCCCCGCACGCGTATTGTCCATGGGTAAGGACTTCCTCAGCGAATATAGGCTATATTCGCTGAGGAAGTCCTTACCCACGGAATGACCTTCTGTTTGCTCAGAGGTCCATTCGTTAAGGAGAGCGACCTGTATCTTTGGTGGAGGAGACACTGGAATGGATGCACAGTGATTGTTTCAAGCACCCTGTTCTCTGCCTAAGGAGTCTTCTTCCTCTTTTTGTTGTTCCTTACTGTCAACACCTTTAGGCCTCAGCACTCCACACCCTTGGACTTGTTCATGTGATTTTAGTTTATTTTTAGCGCTGCACTGCTTTTTATATGGGTTTTTACTTAAGGACTTTTTTTATATTAGCCTCCAGTGTTCAGCTGCATCTGTTAGGATTGGTTTTGCGCTGTCTTATTTTCTTTACAGTTTGTGGAAATAGTGTCCCTTTTTGCTGCAAGGTGGATTAAGTTGTTTTATTTGTATGGATCAGCGATGTGCAGCTTTCCTCAAGAAGGAAAAAAGTATGAGTAGAGTGTTATGATGGTCGGGGGTTGTGCTGCTCCTACCCTGCCCTTCCAACAGTGACTATAATACAGCTCAGGCTTTAGAAATCTTGTGAAAGCAATCAGATTCCGAGCCCACTGAACAACACTATCCGATTCCTCACCAATGTTAACTGTTCAGAGTAAAGGAGTTTTTCAGTTTATTAGCTGAAGGTGTAAAACCTCATTTTCTTGTTCATACATCACGGGACACAGAGCAGCATAGTCATTACTATGTGGGTTATATAGAATTACCTTCAGGTGCTGGCACTGGCAACTTCCAAAACAGGAAGTACCCTCCCCTATATAAGCCCCTCCCATCCGGGAGTACCTCAGTTTTTTGCCAGTGTCTAAGGTGTTGGCCAAGGTTAACATGTATTCATCTGGGCTTGTGTACAGGTTCTCTGGGCCTTAGCAAGCTATTCCGGATCCGACCAAAAAAGCTTCATAGCTAAACGGTCGGTACCCGGGCCTTGCAGAGAAGAGCAGGGTTTTGCCTGTAATGCCTCTCTTAGGAGGGCTGGACCCTGGGATCCAGAGCTCTGGTCATACCCAAAACCAAGAGGCTATCTGTGCAGGGTGCTATACAGGTCCAGGGGAGTGGAATCCTTGGGAACCCGGTCCCTGAAGGTCTAGTACAATGCCTGCCGTGAGAGGTGAAGTTTGGGCTTCTGTGGACCAAACAAAGTCCTGCGGCGGGGAAAAGGTAAGTGGGGGCCCCTCAGGAACTTGGTTCTATTGAGGGGACCCCCAAGCCTAATATGTCTTTCTGCCTGTTACCTAAAAGGTATTCCCGCTAATAGCTGTATATGCCTAAGAAATCCTAGAAATGTCTTTTCATAAAGGAATGTTTTAAAAACTGTAAACCTGGAAATGTTTTTCATAAAGGAGGTTTAAAAAAAAAAAAAAAAGACAAAAGTGCGGTACCTGTGTTTGTCCACTAGAGGCCGCTGTGGAACGTCTTTTTTTTCTTGGGACTATTCCTTCCATGGTGAAAGTCCAGGCAGATGAGTGAGCTCTCTATCAGGGAAGCTGCATTCCTCTGTCATGCTGCCAAGTAGTTTCCTTCCATCCCCGAGTCCTGGTGAAACAGGGACCCTGGCTCCTCTCCCTACAGGGCGCCAAGAGCGCACACGTGCACGCGCGCGCGCGCACACACGCTTTCTTTTTATAGATTTAGCTTCAAAAAGTGGGCGGAGCCTGGCGGATGACGCGCTCTGTGCGCCCAGCGCTTCTGCGCATGTGCGGGCGTCCCAGCAAGATAAAAGGACTCAGTCCACGCTGCTTGCTATGGACACAGAGCATGAAAAGGAGCTGGTAGCATGGTATAGGGGCTTACAGCGGGCGGTTGATACAGGCATCCCCAGAAAGACGCATTAGTAGACACCCACTGATGTACATAGCAGCAAATTGCATTAGACTATTTCAGTAAGGGGTGTATTGCGGCTGGAATACCTCAGCTTTGAACTAAGGAATATGCCGCCTAAAAAACTCTGAGATATACCTCTCAGGAAGTGTAGGGGGTCTCCATCGGGCTCTGAGGATCTGGAGCAGTCATCTGCACCCTCCTCCCCTGAGAAATCAGAGGTTAATACCCATAAGGAACCCCCGGGAGTGCCAGGTACTGCGGCTGTCCTCAGTCCACCTGCTCCTGCATATATAACAGAGGAGGTTTTTGCCTCAACTCTGGAGGGATTGGAGCAGAGATTGGCAGCATTGATCGCTTCTTCTCTGCAGGAAAGAGAGCGCGCCAGATCTCCATCACCTCCATTAGAGTGCCTGTTGGCAGAGCAACAGTCCCAGGAAGGGACCGACCTACCTGAAGGGGATCAGGAGGAGGTTAACTCTGTTTTTGAGGAATCGACAGTAGATGAACCATTTTCAGCATCACAGACTGAAAGATTGTGGGTCCAGACCCTAACTGACATGGTTCGATCTGCATTTAAAATGCCTCTTGTTCTCCCTGCTGCCTAAGTTAGGAGATGTGGGCTTTGCTCCGAGAGTACTCTCGGATCACGCCCCCTACTGGGTCACGATTCAGCTCCTGAGGGCTTCCCCTGCTCCTTCTTGGCGGCTAAACCCGTTCTGGCTGACTGCCCTGCAGGACCAGGATGACATCCCCACAGAATTGCAATACTATTTTACGGCCAACAGGGACACTGCCGCGCATGATGTGGTGTGGGAAATGTTTAAACTTCACGCTCGTTCCCTACTTTCCACACGTATTAACAGGCTTAAACGGTCATCAACATTTATTGTCCAGCAGGCTGCGGAGTACCTGCAGGTGCTGGAGGAGGCGTTCCACCGGGACCCCTCGCCCAGCGCGGCCAATAATCTAAAGATTCAGGCGCGCCAGGTCTCCCAATTGCACATAGAGAAGGCTAAACAACGTATCTTCTTCTGTAGACAGAGGGTGTTTGAGTATGGAGAGAGATCAGGCAGATTGCTCGCATATCTCGCCCACTTGGATATGCGTCCCCCTGTGGTGGTGTCCTTGACCGACCCGCAGGGGAACGACATCACCGATCCGCAATTGGTGGCGGAGGAATTTGGGAGATTCTACCGTGCACTTTACACTTCCAGGGTCGCCCACACTCCCCAAGACACCAGGGACTACCTAGCGGGAGTTCAATTCCCTAAACTGACAGACGACCAGCTTGAAATTCTGGAAGCCCCTATTACTGAGGAGGACATCTCCGAGGCCATTTCCTGTCTGGCCTCATCCAAGGCCCCAGGATTGGATGGCCTACCTCTTGAATTCTATGCCACCTACTCTGAAATCCTAATCCCTGAACTTAAGTACCTGTATAAATCTATATTTGACTCAGGAGTTCTACCCCCATCTATGCGAGAAGCCCAAATAGTCGTAATTCCCAAACCCGGAAAGGACCCTAAATACCCGGAGTCGTATAGGCCCATTTCCCTGTTTCAGGTAGATATTAAAATATTAGCTAAGATTCTAGCCTCCCGCCTTAACCAGGTTATTCTGTCATTGATACACCCTGACCAAACCGGCTTTATGCCAGGGAAGAACACGGCCATGAATATTCGCCGCCTATTTATGAATATTCAGGGGTCCCATGATGAAATTGGCTCGAGGGTCGTGGTGGCGCTGGATGCCGCCAAGGCCTTCGACTCCGTGGAGTGGAACTACCTGTGGGAGTGTCTCTCAAGATTTGGATTTGGCCCCAGCTTTATTCGCTGGGTCCAACTCCTCTATCAATCCCCGAGGGCCAGAGTGTTTGTGAATGGTTGGCTTTCTGACCAGTTCCCGCTGGAGAGAGGGACCCGGCAGGGCTGCCCCCTTTCCCCCATGCTTTACGCATTGGCTGTGGAGCCGTTGGCCATAATGGTCCGTGCGGACACTTGCATCCGAGGTCTCAGGATGGGGAACCTGGAAGAAAAGATTGGGATGTATGCCGACGACACACTTTTGTATCTGGCGGACTCCGGTCCTTCTCTTATAGCAGCCTTCCAGTCCATAGAACGTATGGGTGGCCATTCGGGTCTGAGTATTAATTGGGCTAAGTCCCAGATCCTTCCGATTGACTATTTCCCCTCCTCGTTCGCGTCCCCTCCTCTGGCTCTTCCAAGGGTCTCCCAGATTAAATACCTTGGCGTACAGGTCACCAGATCGCTCTCAGATTATAAACTACTGAACATTGAACCCCTGTTTGCTCTGATCAAGAACAAGACGCAGACTTGGGCCAGACTACCCCTGGGTGTTATGGGTCGCGTCAGCTTAGTTAAGATGATACTCCTTCCCAAGATACTCTATTTGGTCTGGCATGCTCCCCTCTATATACCACAAAATTTTTTCAGGACAATTGAATCCATCCTGAATTCATTTATTTGGGGTCATGGCAGACACAAATTATCCTGGAGAATCCTGAAGAACCCTGTGACGTTGGGAGGAGCTGCTCTCCCTGACTTTCAGGATTATTATTTTGCCTCCCAGCTGTCCCACTTCTATTATTTTGATAAACATGAACTAACGAGATACCAGACACTACTCTGTGAGCACCCAGATGACTCGGCCCACACCCCACTTCAATCGGTCCTGAGAGCCCCAGTGACAAGACGCCCCCCCCAACACACAGCAGACATGTTGACTCACCACCGGAGGGTATGGCGGGCGGCACTGCAGAGAACTGGGACCCCAAGGGTACACTCTCATACCCCTCTCTGGTACAATACATGCTTGCCAGAATTATTGTCCATTCCGGACCCCGCGGCGTGGATACGCCATGGGATCTTATACATACACCAGATCATGACTAATTCAGGCCTTAAATCATTCCAAATGCTGAAGGACGAATTTTCCCTCCCCAATTGCCTGTTTTTCAGGTATTTGCAACTCCGCCACGCCATGCAGGCCCAGTGTTCTGGCTCTTGCCCGTCCCTGGCAGTTCCCTCCATAGTGGACACAGTCACGGGTAATGTGCCTGCTAAGCTCATCTCCACTTTGTACTCCGCCATTCGTCTCCCTAGCACCACAGCATTGGCCTATACTGCTAAGACTAGATGGGAGGCGGATGTTGGACTTATAGAGGATGGGGACTGGGGCGAGATTTTGGAGGACGTGAGAAAGGTTTCCCCCAAGCTGTCGGACCGCCTCACACAGCTGTACATTATACATAGAACATATCTGACCCCTCAGAGAGTGGCACGTTTCAGGCCCACGTACAATCCGGGATGCCGCCTCTGTGACCATACCCCGGGCTCCTTTTACCACCTCATATGGTTCTGTCCCACCATTCAGGCATATTGGACACAGGTGATACGCTTCCTACACGATCAGATGGGCTCCCCTGCTACCCTTGACCCAAAGATGTGCCTACTTGGCCTGTTGCCAGACTTGGATGCCGACAAACCCCTCCGTACCTTTTTACATGAGACGCTATTCTTGGCAAGAAAAGTAGTGGCCCGTAATTGGATGCAGGCCCTGCCCCCTACAATTCAGTGCTGGAAAAAGGCGGTTAACGATGCTCTCCCATATAAAAAACTGATTTATGTACATAGAGGGTGTCCGCTAAAGTTTGAGAAGGTCTGGGACAGATGGATGGCGGATGGTGAAACGTGTACTTGATATGTCGATTCTTTATCTTTGTTGTATACCGGTTTTACTTTCACTGCTGTTATTATCTTTGTGACACACAGATGCTTCACTGTGTTCATGTATGTACTATTATATTGGCCATACTGGCTTATGTTGATTTATGTACCATGCATACTTTTCAATAAAGTTGATTTCCAATTAAAAAAAAAATGCCTCTTGTTGAACCATCAACTACTGCTGTCTCCTCATTGGGGTCGCTAAAAGCTCCCCAGGTTAATTGCTCCTTTTCCAATACATCCATTATTGGAAGGACTTATATACCAGGACTGGGAACATCCTGATAAACTATTTGTTCCGCCTAAGAAATTTCCGGTGATCTATCCCATGGAGGAAAAGTTCACCCAGAGATGGAATGTTCCTACGGTGGATGCAGCCATCTCTTCTGTGAACAAATCACTGACATGTCCAGTAGATAATGTTCAAATGTTCAAAGATCCAGTAGATAAAAAATTGGAATCTTTATTAAAATCTGCTTTTTCCACAGCAGGGGCTGTTACACAGCCAGCAGTGGCAGCTATTGGGGTCTGCCAAGCTTTAAAGGATCAAATGAAAATGGTCCTGAGGGATTTGCCAGACCAGCAGGCCCAGGCTCTGGCTGATCTGCCTAGAGCATTATGCTTTGCGGTTGACACCATCAAGGATTCTATCCATCAGGCCTCCCGCCTCACGCTGTCTTTGGTACATATGCGTAGGCTTCTGTGGCTCAAAAACTGGTCTGCTGAAGCTCCCTGTAAGAAGCTCTTAGTTAGCTTCCCATTTCATGGGGAACGCCTTTTTGGCGAAGACCTGGATAAATATATCCAGAAGATTTCCAGTGGTAAAAGTACTCTCTTACCGAGTAAGAAGAGGTCTAGGGGTCCATCTTTTAAGAGGACTACCTCTCCTATCCCTGCGACGTCTGCTACTAAGCAGTTCCGACGGCCTCCTCGGTCAAACTCAGGGGGTAAAAATCAGGGACAGTCACAGGGTAATAAGAAACCCTGGATCCGAAGGGGTACTAAACCAGCCTCCAAGTCAAGCATATAGCCTATGAAGGGCTGCCCCCACTCAAACGGGTGGGGGGAAGACTTCAGTTGTTCGCAGAGACCTGGCGGGAGACGATCAAAGACAGATGGGTGCTCTCCGCAGTAACTCTGGGATACAAGTTGGAGTTAAAAGAGTCTCCTCCTTCCCATTTTATGTGGTCAGGCATGCCAAGAGACCCTCTGAAAAGAGGGTCTCTCCTATTGGCGTTAGAACAACTATTGCTCCAAGGAGTAATTATGGAGGTTCCTATGGAAGAGTGGGGGTTGGGTTTCTACTCAAACCTTTTCACAGTCCCGAAACCAAACGGGGACATAAGACCCATATTGGACCTAAAGAGTCTAAACAAATTTCTAAACGTCCGGTCTTTCCGGATGGAGTCGATCCGATCGGTCACCGCTGCCCTACAGGGGGAGGAATGGTTAGCCTCGATCGACATCAAAGATGCTTACTTGCATGTTCCCATCTTTCCAGGTCATCAAAAATTTCTACGCTTTGCAGTAGAAGGGCGCCATTTTCAGTTCAGAGCCTTACCATTCGGTCTGGCCACAGCACCACGAGTGTTCACAAAAATTCTGGCCCCACTGTTGGCCGATCTAAGTACACGAGGTGTAACGATAATGGCATACCTAGATGACCTGTTGTTGATGGACCACTCAGTTGCCAAGCTAGAAGTGGTAATTGTCGATACAATCAAGTATCTAGAATCTCACGGTTGGGTCATCAACCTGGACAAGTCAGCCCTACAGCCAGTGAAAAACCTGGTATATCTAGGGCTACGGCTGGATTCAGACCAGAGGAAGATTTTCTTACCTCTAGACAAGGTATCCTCTTTGAGGGGCTTGGTCCGTCTGCTTTGTGCAAAAAGACAGCCGTCCATACGCCTGTGCATGAGGCTGCTAGGAAAGATGGTAGCATCATTCGAAGCTGTGCCATACGCCCAATTCCACTCAAGGAATTTACAGAGGGCCATATTGTCAGCCTGGAACGGAAAAATTCAGGCTCTAGACTTCCCGATGGCTTTGTCCCCTTCCGTTCGGAAGAGTCTCTGCTGGTGGTTGATCACCCAGAATCTCCAGAAGGGAAAACCCTTCAGTCCGATATCTTGGAAGGTGGTCACTACAGATGCCAGCCTTATAGGCTGGGGGGCAGTACTGGAGCAATGGTCTCTCCAGGGCAGATGGTCAAATGTAGTAAAAACCCTGCCCATCAATCTCTTAGAGATACGAGCAGCCCGGTATGCCCTAGTAGCCTGGACATCCAGACTCCAAGGGTCCCCTGTCAGAATTCAATCAGACAATGCCACAGCAGTGGCTTATATCAATCATCAGGGAGGCACCAGGAGTCATGCAGCCCAGAGGGAAGTAAGTCACATCCTGGAATGGGCAGAAAAGCATGTCCCATGTATATCAGCTGTCTTCATTCCAGGGGTGGAGAATTGGAAGGCGGACTTTCTGAGTCGCCAACAGTTATGCCCAGGGGAATGGTCCCTTCATCCCGAGGTCTTCAGAGCAATATGTCAGCGGTGGGGAACACCGGATGTAGATCTGCTAGCATCCAGATTCAACGCAAAGGTGGACAGATTTGTCTCCCGGACAAGGGATCCCCTCGCTTGCGGCTCGGATGCTCTGGTGTTCCCTTGGGATCAGTTCAGACTGATATATGCATTCCCTCCGCTACAATTGTTGCCTCGACTCCTTCGCAGAGTCAGGTTGGAGAAGAAGCCAGTGATCCTGGTGGCTCCAGCGTGGCCCCGAAGGGCCTGGTACGCGGAGATCATCAAAATGTCTGTGGGGAGTCCTTGGACCCTTCCACGTCGTCCGGACCTGCTTTCGCAAGGACCGATATACCACCCTTCCTTACTAACTCTAAGTTTAACAGCCTGGCTATTGAATCCCACATCCTAAAGAAGAGAGGTCTCTCTAACTCTGTGGTATCAACTATAATCAATGCCAGGAAGCCTGTATCCAGGCAGATCTACTATAGAGTTTGGAAGGCGTACATCACTTGGTGCGAGGCCAGAAAATGGCATCCACGTAAGTACGTTATAGGCAGAATTCTGGACTTCCTGCAGTGGGCTGTAGACAGGAAGTTTGCCTTAAGTACTATCAAGGGCCAGGTTTCGGCCTTATCAATACTATTTCAAAGGCCCCTGGCTATGCATTCACTTGTCAAATCCTTTATGCAAGGGGTGACTCGTATTATTCCACCGATTAAAGCTCCCATATGCCCATGGGATCTAAATTTGGTTCTGTCGGTTCTGCAGAAGCAGCCGTTTGAACCTTTGCGGCACATTTCCTTGGTTCTACTCACCAGAAAATTGATATTTTTAGTAGCCATATGCTCGGCTAGAAGAGTGTCGGAATTAGCCGCCATGTCCTGTAAGGAGCCATATCTGGTTATTCATAAGGACAGAGTAGTATTACGCCCTCACCCAGCCTTTCTTCCTAAGGTGGTATCGAGGTTTCACTTGAACCAGGATGTGGTTCTTCCTTCTTTTTTCCCCAAACCAAGCTCGGTAGAGGAAAAGTTATTGCATTCTTTGGATGTAGTAAGAGCAGTTAAAGCTTATCTAAAAGCCACTGCTCAGATTCGTAGAACGGATTCTTTGTTTGTTCTGCCGGAAGGCCCCAGAAAGGGTCAGGCAGCATCAAAATCTACTTTAGCCAAGTGGATTCGACAGGTCATAATACAAGCCTATGGCTTGAGAAGTAGACCGCCTCCGTTCAAAGTTAGGGCGCACTCCACGAGAGCAGTTGGAACTTCATGGGCAGTGCATCACCAGGCCTCCCTGGATCAAATCTGTAAGGCCGCAACATGGTCTTCAATACACACGTTTACTAGGTTCTACCAGGTGGACGTTAGAAGTCAGGAGGATATCGCCTTTGGGCGCAGTGTGTTGCAGGCCGCAAAAGATCCTCATGCCTGATGGCGCCCAGCTTATGTATGGTGTATCCCCCCCCCTCATTTGGCATTGCTTTGGGACGTCCCACATAGTAATGACTATGCTGCTCTGTGTCCCGTGATGTATGAACAAGAAAGTAGGATTTTTAAAACAGCTTACCTGTAAAATCCTTTTCTTGGAGTACATCACGGGACACAGAGCTCCCACCCCTCTTTTGGGGACACGTATTGCTTTGCTACAAAACTGAGGTACTCCCGGATGGGAGGGGCTTATATAGGGGAGGGTACTTCCTGTTTTGGAAGTTGCCAGTGCCAGCACCTGAAGGTAATTCTATATAACCCACATAGTAATGACTATGCTGCTCTGTGTCCCGTGATGTACTCCAAGAAAAGGATTTTACAGGTAAGCTGTTTTAAAAATCCTACTATTAAGTTCCTATAAGACAAAACTGTGATATATTTGGTGCCCTGTTTAGGAATATATGGGGTTGAGTCAATTTTATGTTAGGTGTTTGGCTTGGGTAAGATTTAAAATATTTTTGTATAAATTTTTTTTGTTTATACAGAATCTTTTTATATGAAATATGCTTTTAATACATTCCCAGAACACTCTGGGTTAGCTAAATAGCACAGCAGACACTTTTTTCTTTTCGATTTCCTTTATCTGACTGAACGTTCAGACTAAGAGAAAAGTCACAGTTATGAATTATTCGTTGTGTGCAAATTTCAGCTCGAGCTACTGAGCTTTATAAACAGATTGGTTACAACAAGAGAGGAGCATGGGCAATATGAAAAGCGCTCAACATGCTAGATTAAAATTAAAAGGAGTTCCACCCAAAAGTGGAGCTTACGCTTATTCGTCTCCTCTCCGGTGCCACATTTGGCACCTTTCAGGGAGGAGGGGGGAAACGGGGGACCTGTTTTTGTCAGGTCCCCTTCCCCACTTTTGGGAGACCGGGCCGTGGCAAAGTACGTCAGCAGCTCGGCCCCCTTCCTCCTCCCTCCCCTTCTGCCGACCAGTGAGAGAGTGCAGCATGCTCCGCGCATGCGCAGTAGTGACCCGGTCGTGAAGCTGAAGGGCTACACTACCGGGTTCCCTTTCCAGCAATGGTGGCGGCAGCACCCGACCAGGCGATGTAAACATCGGCTGCTGTGCCGACATTGCTGGACTCCAGGACAGGTAAGTGTCCTAATGTTAAAGTCAGCAGCTAAAGTATGTGTTGCTGCTGACTTTAATTTTTAAAGGGGCGGGCGGAACTCCTCTTTAAGATGCAATATTTTATTTTCCTTTTTAATATACTTGTTTTAAATGCATTTTTAGTCCTAGCCATAAGATATAAAGACATTTTATTATGTATAAAATGACTTTACATTACATTTTAAAATATATCTTGTATCTTTTTACTTTCTCTATCCCCCGTTTTTTACTATTATTATGATTGAATATTTGTTTTTAAAATCTATTTCTTTACCCCTTTAGTTGTTTAGTGACTTTTACATCTCAGGTCCTGTTTCCTCTTTTGGTTTTCCTGTGACTTGTATGAAGGAGACAGTTAAGGGTCAGTTTAGGCTCAAACAGAGCTTGGCTAGCAGCATCACGTCACCCGTCAAGCACAGGGCAGAGAGGATCGCAGGAAGGAATGGCAGAAGGTCATCTGTGACTTTCCTTATGCCTTGGGGTCAGGAGTCAGGGCTGGACGAGTCAGTGTCATTGTGCTTTGAGACAAACCTGAGCTACAATAGATCCAATGTGAACATATGGTGGCCGCTCGGTTAACCCTGTGCTCTCTGTCATAGTAAATATTGCAGGCCTGGTTGTGAAAGAAGCTTGATTATGGCTTGTAGGCTTCTGTCTATTCATAAGCCACCTAAGCAAACAAGTGCATTTAGAATATTTTCATTTTGGTCTTGTATATATGAACATGAAAAAATATGCAATCGAAAACCATACTATGCACCTAACTTTTCTTGGTACCAAGTGTGAAAGAGTTGGATTGACCCATATGACTTCATATGCTTACCAAGGCATTTGCCACATCGACATGAATCCACTGTGCCCTAAAATAAGTGTGAACCCCAACTGAATGCTTCTTTCCACTCTTTTTTTTTTTTTTTTATCCTTTGTTACATCTCAGTGCTGCTGATCTTCTGCGGCCATTTCTTGTCTCCATGTACTCCAGGAATGGGTGTATACCATTTCTCAGCATGGTTTGCTGACAGGGACAATAGTGGGACACACCTGCATAATGTGCAATGAAATGGCCACTTGTAGTTCCTACTTGTGTACTGGACTTGAAGGGGTGACACCACAGGGGAACAGTTGAGAGGCAAGCGCAGAGCATTGCCACCTTATAACAGGAAGGGACTGAATGATTACCTTCATAGCAGGATCACCAGGTATTATTGTGATAAAGGCTATAGATGAAAAAATATTGAAAATTACTTTTCTCTTTTCGTCCATGGACGGACACAGCCTTCTCAATTCTTGACTCGTGGGTTATGTTCCTGTTCATAGGAGAGGACTAGGCAGAATATGTTAGATAATTAAAAACACGTTATAATAATCAGAGATGAACAGCCCCGCCCAGGGGGCGGTCCCTTCTGACATAACCCTCCGCCCTGCAGTCAGCAGCTCAGTTTTTTTCTGCCTAGCAGAGGAGAAGGACGTGAAGGAGAAGAAGAATTTTTTATTTTATTTTTGTTTTTGTGATCTTCTGTCAACTGCCGGCTGGGCAACAGGGCTGGATATATAGATCCTTGTAGTCTTCCCAGTTCCGGCCATCGAACGTGCCAGTCCCTTGCTTCGTGCTTGGTTCTGACCACGACATACCCCATGGCTCCAAGGGGTGGCCGGTGAGCACATGCTCCGGGGTCCACATATGACTGGGCTGCTTGTTGTCTCACTCACAGTAGACCGGGCCGACAGCTACTCCCTCACGGTTGTAGGTCTGTCCAGGATGCACCAGCGGGTCCTCGCATGGATGGGTAAGTACTTTTCCTCCTGCCTCGGCAGGTGGAAACAGCTGGGCGTCCGAGGGATAGCGCAGGTTGTTATTGCGGGCGGCCATTTTCTTGTGGTCGCGCCCTTTTTTTCTCTGAGGCGTCTGGCGGCCATTTTGGTGTGGGTTTGGCCTCTAGTGCTGGCTTCCTGGACGGCGTGCAGCGCCATTCTCCTCACAGACTTTTTCTTCCTCACACACGCTGTGGAGACGGAAGGCGGGCCCCGGCACTGAGCGGTCTCCTTCTGGGTTGGTGAGTCCCCTGGGTAACCCCCCCGGTCAGTACAGCAAGGAGGGTGGACCTTTTCAGTTTATTTTTTTGACTGAGTCTCTGAGAGCTGTCAGCGGTGTCATGGAGTCAGTGTCTGGCCCTTCTTCCCCAAACTTGCCAGAGGCAGCAGCCGGTGCCCCTGCACCTGCAGTTACCATGGAGGCTTTGTTGGCTGTCCTGGAATCATTTGTTGCCAGGGTGGAAGGGGCGTGTGAGCGCAAGGGGGGTAAAAGTGCCCCCTTCCCCCGCCATCGCCAGGGTAAGGTTCTGACTCAGACTCGGGCCTGGCTGCGGCACAGGACCCCGGTTCTGGGTTGTCAGAAGATGTGGACCAGGTCCTTCCTTGGGAGGAAGACCCCTCGTCTGGGTCAGCGCAAGACATGGCACTTGTGAGTGACCTTATCAATGCTGTAAGGGACTCTCTTAAGCTGGACGCAGATGAGGCTTCCATGGAGGGGTCAGTCTCTTTTGGGTCGCACAAATCGACCCGTTCTGTAAAAGTTTTTCCCTATGTGTCTTTCTTTGATAAATTCATAGATAAGGAACGGGAAAAGCCGCAGAGGACCTTTGTGGCCCCTCAGCGTCTGGCGGTCAGGCATTCCTTTGAGGAGAGCCTTTTGAAAAAATGGGCCTCTCCTCCGGTTGTTGACCCCCCGGTCGCCTCGTTTAAATAAAGTAACCACTCTCCCTGTAGAGGGGACCCCTGCGTTTAAGGACCATACTGATAGGAGGTCCGAGGCGCTGAACAGGTCCATGTTTACCTTGCTGGGGTCTGCATTGCGGCCTATTTTGGCTGCAGCCTTGGTGTCTCAGACACTCACCGACTGGGCAAAGATTTTGCGCCAGACTGTGGAGGAACGTGAGCTCCCTCAGGAGTGTGTAACACTGGCCGACCAGTTGGTGCAGGGCCTTGTGTATGTCTGTGATGCCTCTATGGATGCGGCCCCCTTAATATCCAGGGCCTCTGTATCTGCAGTGATAATGCGCCGCCTGATTTGGCTAAAATGCTGGTCCGCTGACCAGGCTTCCAAGAGGGCCTTGGCAGATTTACCCTTCAAAGGTGGGAGGCTTTTTTGTGCCTCGCTGGATGACCTTATTAAGGATGTCAATGGAGGTAAGAGCACGTTTGTACCTCAGGCCACTAAAGGAAAATAGCCGCGCCGTAAGCCGGGGCCCTCCTTTTCCACACAGAAGCGGTATTTTCTTCAGTCAGGACTTGCCGGAAGACCCTCCCAAGCAGACAAAGGTCCAGCTGGGGGACAGAGGCGTCCCTGGGTGTGCAAGCCCAACAAGCCAGTGAACCAATCTGCTACCGCATGAAGTTTTGCC
Organism: Rana muscosa; assembly: GCA_029206835.1. Classification (NCBI taxonomy): domain Eukaryota; kingdom Metazoa; phylum Chordata; class Amphibia; order Anura; family Ranidae; genus Rana; species Rana muscosa. Next base: position 421,056,847 of record CM055127.1, on the reverse strand, counting down.
TCCGCCCGACTCCAGGGTGGGGAGACGGCTTCTCGGGTTTGCAGCTCGGTGGAACTCCCTGCTCTCCGACCAGTGGGTCTGCGAGGTGGTCACCTCGGGGTAGAAGATAGTTTCTTTCTTGTCCACCAAACAGAATCTTTCCCTCAAATCTCCCTCTCCTTCCGGCTTGTCGGACGGGGGCAATGCAGGACTTGCTAAGGTGCGGAGTGATTCTACCTGTACCACTGGGAGAGAGGTTTCAGGGTTTTTATTCAAATCTGTTAGTGGTTCCGAAGAAGGACGGAGTCCGTCCAATCTTGGACCTGAAAGCCTTGAATGTCTTTGTAAAGGTTCGGAAGTTCCGCATGGAATCCATTCGTTCGGTGGTTGCTGCGCTCCATCCGGGGGACTTTCTGGCAACCTTGGACATCAAGGACGCATACTTGCATGTTCCCATCTGCGCAGGGCACCAGAGATTTATGCGCTTTACAATCTGCGAAAACCATTATCAATTTGTGGCTTTTCCCTTTGGCCTAGCGTCAGCACCGAGGGTTTTCACCAAGGTGCTCGCCCCGATTCTAGCTTTGCTGAGACAGTGAGGCATTGCCATCGTTGGCTATGATCTTCTTCTGAGAGCAGCTTCTGGCTCAGACTTAGAGGAAGATGTGTCTATAGCCATTCAGACCCTCTGAGAATTCGGTTGGGTGTTAAACATTTAGAAGTCGGCCCTGACTCCGACTTTGCGTCTGGAGTACCAGGTTTAATTCTGGACTCCAAGGAGGCGAGAGTCTTCCTTCCTTTGGAGAAGTTGCAGACTCTCCAGTCTGCAGTGAGGTTGTTGACATCCCGCAAATGGTCGTCTCTCCGTTTTTTGCATGCAAGTTCTGGGTCTAATGGTAGCCTCCTTCGAGGCAGTACCGTATGCCCAATTCCACACTCGAGTCTTGCAGAAGGAGATCCTTTCCAAATAGAACAAATCTCCATTGTCTCCGGATCGTCAGATTCAGGTAAGTCACTTGGTCAGGGCTTCTCTGAGTTGGTGGCTGAGATCCCCGGCTCTTCAGTCCGGGAAGTCGTTCCTTCCCTTCCATTGGACTGTGATTATGACGGATGCCAGCCTCACAGGTTGGAGGGGAGTCTGGGGAGTCCAGTCGGCCCAGGGTCGCTGGACTCGGGACGAATCCCGTCTGCCGATCGATGTCCTGGAAGTCCGGGCGATCAGGCTGTCTCTCTCCAAGTGGTCACTGAGACTACAAGGTTTTCCAGTCAGGATCCAGTCAGACAACGCCACGGCAGTGGCTTATGTCAACCATCAGGGGGGAACAAGGAGCTTGGCTGCAGCATCCGAGGTCACTCGCATCCTACGGTGGGCGGAAAGAAGCGTGCCGGCTGTCGGCCGTCTACATTACGGGCGTAGAAAACTGGCAGGCGGACTATTTGAGTCGCCAGATCCTAGACCAGGGGGAATGGTCACTACTACATCAGGATCTCCTGGCTTCTCGACTCAATCGCAAGGTTTCGAGGTTCGTGGCCAGGTCCAGAGATCCTGGGCAGACGCATCAGACGCGTTGGTGGCCCCGTGGGGTCAGTATCGGCTAATTTATGCCTATCCCCCACTAAAGTTGCTTCCTCGTCTGCTCCGCAGAGTGGAGACGGAGGGGATCCCGGTGATTCTAATCACTCCAGATTGGCCCCGGCATCCTTGGTACGCCAACCTCATACGCCTGGTGGCAGATGCACCCTGATGGCGGCTGATGCGGGAGGACCTTCTGTCTCAAAGTCCCATACTTCATCCTGCTTTACAGTCGCTGGCTTTAACAGCATGGCTATTGAAAGCCAGGTACTAAGGGACAGAGGTCTTTCGGATTCGGTCATATCAACCATGCTAAGGGCAAGGAAATCTTCTTCCAGAAAGATCTACCATTGTACTTGGAAGGCATACATCTCTATGTATGAAGAGATGGAGTGGCGTCCACGGACGTACTTGGTTTCCAGGGTCCTGCTGTTTTTACAGCGTGGTGTGGATCAGAAACTTGCCTTAAGCACCATTAAGGGTCAGATTTCAGCCTTCACTGTTTTCTTTCAACGGCCTTTGGCGTCCCATTCTCAGGTGGGTACTTTTGTGCAAGGGGTTCGACATGTGGCTCCCCCTATTAGACCACCTCTTCCTCCATGGGATTTAAATCTGGTGCTCTCGGTTCTTCAGGAACCTCCTTTTGAGAACATCAGAGAGATTCCTCTCTTGACACTATCTCAGAAGGTGGCCCTTCTAGTGGGCATTACATCTGTCAGAAGGGTTTCTGAATTGGCGGCCTTGTCTTGCAAGTCACCATACTTGGTCCTCCATAAGGATAAAGTGGTGCTACGCCCGCAGCCTTCCTTCCTTCCAGAAGGTGGTTTCGGCTTTTCACCTGAATGAGGACATTGTGCTGCCGTCCTTGTGTCCTCAACCGTCACATCCCAGGGAGACTGCGCTCCATAACTTGGACGTGGTACGGGCCTTGGGGTGTACCTGTCTGCTACGGCTTCGTTTCGGAGGTCTGACTCATTGTTTGTGTTGGTGTCTGGTCCACAAAAGGGCCTGGCGGTCTCGTCTGCCACCAATTCTTGGTGGATCAGGCAGACCGTCATCCAGGCCTATGCCCTTAAGGGGCGGGCGCCTCCCTTTCCGGTCACGGCACATTCAACCAGGGCAATTTGTGCTTCCTGAGCTTTCCGACATCAAGCGTCTGTCTCACAGGTGTGCAAGGCGGCGACTTGGTCGTCCGTGCACACGTTTTCAAAATTTTACAAGGTTGATATGAGTGCATCTTCTGATGCTTCCTTCGGCTGCAAGGTTTTGCAGGCGGCTGTTTGAGGTTGCAACTCCTCCGTTGAGGAGCTCTGCTGGTTTGGGGTGAATTATTTTTTTTTTTTTATACTGTTCGCACCCCTCGTTTTTTTTTTACACTGCTTGGGGACGTCCCACACGTCAAGAATTGAGAAGGCTGTGTCCGTCCATGGACAAAAAGAGAAAATAGGATTTTTTGTACTCACTGTAAAATAATTTTCTCGTTCGTCCATGGACGGACACAGCACCCACCCCTCCCTTTTTTTTAGGTTTGTACTGCTTGCTACGAACTGAGCTGCTGACTGCAGGGTGGAGGGTTATGTCTGGAAGGACCGCCCCCTGGCTGTTCATCTCTGATTATTGTAACATGTGTTTTTAATTATCTAACATGTTCTGCCTAGTCCTCTCCTATGAACAGGAACATAACCCACACGTCAAGAATTGAGAAGGCTGTGTTCGTCCATGGACGAACGAGAAAAGGATTTTACAGTGAGTACAAAAAATCCTATTTTTAAATGACATAGGCATGTTAAAGTGATACTAAAGGCAAAGTTTTTTTCTTTTAAAAATGGCAACATGGTTATACTTACCTGCTCTGTGCAGTGGTTTTGCACAGAGCAGCCCCGATCCTCCTCTTCTCGGGTCCCCTGTCGATGCTCCTGGCCCCTCCCTCCTGCCAAGTGCCCCCAGAGCAATAAGCTTGCAATGAGGGCACACAAGTAGGCACGCTCCTGAGCCATTGCTCTGCATGTCACACACAGCTACGGCTTGGCCCCACCCCCCCTCCTCTCTCTCCTCATTGGCTCACTGGCTGTGATTGACAGCAACTGGAGCCAATGGCTTGCACTGCTTTCTCAGCCAATGAGAAGGGAGAGACCCAGCAGAGCCGAGGCTCCCATGCACATTGCTGGAGAAAGGTCAGGCTCAGGTAAGTATTGGGGCGGGTTGTTTTTTTACCTTCATGCATAGAAAGCATGAAGGTAAAAAACCTTGAGCCTTTAGAACCACTTTAACCACTTCAACACTGGATACTTCCTGCCCAGGCCAATTTTCAACTTTCAGTGCTCTCACACTTTAAATGACAATTGCGTGGTTTTGCAACACTGCACCCTGCATTTTTTATCATTTTTTTGAGACGGACAGAGCTTTCTTTTGGTGCTATTTAATTACCACTGTTTTTTTTTTTTATGTTTATCAAAAAAAAAAAAAAAGACCAAACATTTTGAAAAATAAACCCTTTTCTTAGTTTTGTTACTTGACGTAATTGTAGCCGTATTAGTGCAATTGTGACAGAGAAAATTAAGTACTGTCCGTGATACTTTTTTTATTTGCACTAACATAGAATTTTTCAGGACAAGCTTTCGGGGTATGTCCCCTTCTTCAAGGCTATGTTAGTGCAAATAAAAAAAGTATCACGGACAGTACTTAATTTTCTTAGTTTTGTTATAAATTTTTGAAATAAGTAATTTTTCTTCTTCACTGAGGAGGCTGCATTTACGGACACTGATAGGCACTGATGATCAATGCCCTGATCATCAGTGTAAAGAATGTCCTGCGAGCCTTGCCGGTTATCGTCTCTCCTTTCCTCAAACAGACACAACGTATGAGGAAAGGACTGCCGATACCGGCAAGTCTGTTTACATGTGATTAGCTGTGATTGGACCTTTAGGAAAGGACACAGCAGTCACAGAGCACGCCTGATACGCACCCGAGGGGAGAGAGCCACGATTTAGCCGTCTTTCGGCTATTGCGTGGTACTAAAGTAGTTAAAGTAGAGGTTGGTGTGCTTAAAAAAACAAAAAACAAACATACATACATCGCTCAATGCTGCAGCATTGCTGTGATACTGCATATGTTCCCTGCTGGCTTTAAGACAGAGAGCTGAGTGATTACCACTGATTGCTCAATTCTCTGTCTTCTTAGTGCAGAGAGCAGTGGATATGAGTTGCCATTCTGCGCTCTGCCCCTTCTGCGCTCACTGGAGTGCCAGGCTGGAGGGGGGACAATCACAGCTGGCTTCAGCTCTCAGCCGCCTGTGGAGAGCCAGAGCCAGCTGTCAATCAGGCAGCTGGGTAGATCCCGACAATATGAATGTGTGATCACCAATCGGTGCAGTAATACTCTTGAGTCCAGGCTTCTGATGATGCTTCCCCAGTTGGTGGATCTATGACAGTATAGGCTCAGAGGAAGAGGGTTAAGACACTGACTATCATTTAACCGGAAGAATAACAACAACTATTTGTTAAATACAAATTAGGTGATTTTCATTGAAACTAACCTCTACTTTCTATGTATTTTTGATCATTGACTGTTTAAGGCCTCATACACATTGGACGATTTGTTCTCTCTCCTAGATGCCTTTTCTCCTAACAGCGATTGTTATGGCAGAAAAAATGCTTGATGCCTGTAAACACATGTACCATACAAACGCATGTTATTTAATTTCACTGGAAAGCATAATAATTTATTCTGCCCATTGAAATGAATTTGAGGCAGGAAGAAAAAAATCGCCAGACACCCCTGGGGTGGGGGTGGAGATGGTTTGCATGAGGCCTAAGTTGTCCAGGTTCATAATGGGCTTATTTAATTGATATGAGACATTCATAATACTCCTGGCAGCTAGAGACCCTTTTATTTAGGCTGTCTAGGCATAAGAGAAGTTAAAGGGAAAAGAAGAAGACCAACAATAAAGTGGCTGGACAGAGTCACAAAGTATGAACATATCATTGTGAAGTCCTAAGATCCAAATAGTAAATAGACAAATAGATCATAGAAACACCATCCATAAAATAATAATGTATTTCATGGAGTATTGGATACCATTTCTTCACATATTGCAAGACCAGTTGTTTTCTATCTGTTTGGCTTTGTTGCATGGTCCTGAACATGTTTTGTATCTTTCAGACAAGAATAACACATGTGAATGCCGCTGAGTTGGTCAGACAGACTAATCAGGATGAACTACCATCCAGAGAGGCTCAGCTACTCACACTGGAAAACACTAAGGAATTTGATGTTCTGGTGATTGGAGGAGGAGCCACAGGCTGCGGCTGTGCCTTGGATGCTGTTTCCAGAGGTATGGAGCTTGGAATTTTGTCAATTTATCCTTTTTATAGCAAGAATACATGGACATTTTAAATTGTTAGCTTTGAAAAGCATCCTGTTCTGCAGGCATTTCCCAGGTGTTTACTAAGAACTTGGTAAGTGTGGGCAGAGCTTAGAGCATTAGTATTCCAGAGATCGGTAGTATCCCAGAGAATGCTGTATTCCACCCAGTTTTGGTAAATGTTTCCTGAGGCCTTTTAAATGCTTATTAAAGTAACCACCAGCACTTCCTGTTGCCAGACCACTTATTTCAAGAAAAAAGTTCACGTAAGATTGCATTTGCGTTTGAGATATTTTATACTGTACATGTTATTAACCTGCAAAAAGCTCCCTTGTGAAGACATCACATCTTGGATGTGGTGTCAAGTGATACCCCATGGTAGCCAAAAATTTGAAGGAGCGCACTCCTGTGGCCACATCTGTATGAATGTTTTGTATAAAAATAAAAAAGGAGAGGGGCAAAAATAACCCAAGGTCGGACTTTTTTTTATAATTGTAATTTTTATTGGGTTTTAACCACTTAACGACCGCCCACCGCCGATTTACGTCGGCAGAATGGCACAGACAGGCATAATCACGTAGATCTACGTGATCGCCTTTGTGCAGTTGGGGGGTCCATCCGGACCCCCCTTCACTGCAGTGAGCGGCCGTTAAGTGTTCGGGAGCGATCAGGCATGAGGGGGCGGCCGCTCGATTCCGCCCCCCCCCCTCGCGATCGCTCCCGGCGAATGAAATTGCTTCCTCCTGCCTGAAATGTAAACACAGGCTGGAGGAAGTGATGTCATCTCCCTCGCCGCGGTCTTTTCGTTCCCGGCGCCGAGGAGAGAAGAAGCAGGTTAGTGCACCAACAGTCCACTGACACGTAGGTACACATAGGCACACAAATCACCCCCCAGATCACCCCCCAGGTCACCCCAAAGCCCCCAATCACAGTGTCACTGATTGCAGTGATCATTTATTTTACTGATCACTGCATTTAGTGTCATCTGTGATTGTAAAAAGTTGCAGGGCAGTTAGGATTAGGCCCCTTTAGGTCCAGGGTAGCCCCCTAACCCCCCCTAATAAAGGTTTAACCCCTTGATCACCCCCCAGGTAACCCTTTCACCCCCTAACTTCAGCGTCACTAAGCGATTGTTTTTCCGATCGCTGTATTCGTGTCGCTGGTGTTTTAGATAGGCAGTTAATTTTTTTTAGGTTCGCCGCAGGTTTTTATTAGTGTCAGGTACCCCCATATATTATTTTAACCCCCTGATTGCCCCTAGAGTTAACCCTTTCACCAGTGATCGCCGTATAAGCGTCACTGGTGTCACTGGTTAGCCAGTAAGTTATTTAGTTATTTAGGTTACCCGTCAGGTTTTTATATAGTGTCAGGTACCCCCATATTTAACCTAATAAAGGTTTTAACCCCCTGATTGCCCCTAGTTAACCCTTTCACCAGTGATCACCATATAAAGGTTACGGGTGACGCTGGTTGATTAGTTTGCTTTTTATAGCATCAGGGCACCCGCCGTATATAACCCAATAAAGGTTTAACCCCCCTGATCGCCCGGCGGGTGAGATCAATTAGGTTTTAGCGCCAGAGAGGGTCTGCGTCGCCCCAGGCAGTGTTAGGTTAGTGCCAGTAACGCTAACACCCACGCGCAAAGCATACACCCCCCTTAGTGGTATAGTATCTGATCAGATCTATACTAGCATCCCCAGCGGTTTAGGGTTCCCAAAAACGCAGTGTTAGCGGGATCAGCCCAGATACCTGCTAGCGCCTGCGTTTAGCCCTTCCTCCCAGCCCAGCCCAGCCCAGCCCACCCAAGTGCAGTATCGATCGATCACTGTCACTTACCAAACACAACACACATAACTGCAGCGTTCGCAGAGACAGGCCTGATCCCTGCGATCGCTAACAGTTTTTTTGTAGCGTTTGATATATTTGCTGACGACAGTCAGGTGCTTTTTTTCCTGTGAATCTTACTAGTGTACCCCTAAATTTAGAGCCCAAAATGGCAAGACGAAGGTACACTAGTAAAGAGGCCTACGAGATTCTGAGCATGACAGATAGTGAAGAGGAGGTCACGTATCTGTCAGATTCAGGCTCAGAATATCTTCCCGTAGAAGACAGTGACGTCAGCGGCCCCACGTCAGATAGCTCTGACGACGAAGTTGAGGTCCCTGCTAAGGTCAGGTGTACCCGATCCCGATCTTCTGAGGTTGTTGAGGAGCAAGAACCGCAGGTCTCTCGTATCATGGAGCAGAGTAGTACTAGCGCCGCTATTCCTTCTGGTGAACTGGCAAGCACCAGCGGCCTAGTACAGCCTGGACGTACATCCAGCACTGCAGTAACACTTGGTGACGTGGCGAGTCCCATAAGTGCAGTTCAAGCTGGCGAGGTGGCAAGCACAAGTAGTGTCCCGCTGCCACCAAGAAGACAAAGGCAGGCCCGTCGTGCCCATACTGCCCTTCCTGCAGAATTCGCCTATCCTGATTGGGTCCCCACCACTTCTGCAGAACCCGTACTTCCCCCATTCACTGCCCAACCCGGTATTCAGGTGGAAACAGCTGATTTTATTCCAATTGATTTTTATTCGCTGTTTTTCACGGAAGATCTCTATAGATCTATTGTGGACCAGAGTAATTTATATGCTGGTCAATTTATCGCCGCTAACCCCCAGTTGCCTAAAATTGCCAGAAATTGGAAACCAATTACGGTTTCCGAATTTAAGACCTTTCTGGGCCTTTCCCTCAACATGGGCACACCTAAATTTCCGTCATTGCGTGCTTATTGGTCCACGCACCCAATTTACCACATGCCCGTGTTCTCTGCCTCCATGTCCAGGGCACGATACGAGCAGATTTGCGGTTCATGCACTTCAACGACAATGAACTTTGTCGTCCACGTGGGGACCCTGAATACGACCGGCTCTATAAAATTCGGCCCCTCATAAACCACTTCAACGAACGTTTTGCAGCCTTGTTTACTCCCGATCAAGTTGTCTGCGTTGATGAGTCCCTGATTAAATTTTCTGGCCGCTTGTCTTTCAAGCAGTACCTTCCCAGCAAGCGTGCCAGATACGGGGTCAAGCTCTACAAGTTCTGTGACAGGGCAACAGGCTATGTAGTGAACTTTACGGTTTATGAGGGAAAAGATAGTCAGATTGAGTCGGTCAACTGCCCGGATTACATAGGGAGCGCTGGCAAGATAGTGTGGAACTTGGTGTCACCCTTATTCGGAAAGGGGTACCACTTGTATGTGGACAATTATTACACGAGCGTGCCACTGTTTAGTCACTTGTTTGATCATCAGATTGGAGCATGTGGCACCGTGCGACCTAATCGCCGGGGATTTCCCCAGCGGCTTGTAGATGCCCGTCTTAGGCTGGGGGAGAGAGCCTGCTTGAAGTGTAATAACTTGCTCGCTATGAAGTGGAGGGACAATAAGAATGTTTTCCTTCTTACCTCCCTTCATGCAGACACGACAGTCCAAATTCGTACGGCGACTGGTGTTGTGGAGAAACCCCTCTGTGTCCACGAATATAACCAAAATATGGGAGGGGTGGACCTCAACGACCAGTTGATGGCGCCGTATCTAATTGACCGTAAGGCGAGACGCTGGTACAAAAAAGTGTCTCTATCATTATTCCAATTGGCTTTGCTGAACGCTCATGTGCTATACAGAGCTTCAGGCGGGACGTTATCTCTTCTAAAATTCCAGAATGAGATAGTCACAGAACTCCTGTATCCAGGCGGTTCTGCACCTCACCATCCCCAACCAAATGCAGTAAGCCGGCTGCATGAGAGGCATTATTCGTATGTCCTCCCGAGTACCCCTACCCAAAGCCACCCCCAAAAAAGATGTCGTGTCTGTAGCAAGCGCGGATTTAGGCGTGACAACCGTAGTTTTTGTCCACTCTGTCCTGACAAGCCTGGTCTTTGCCAAGGTGAATGTTTTGAACGCTACCACTCAAAAGTGAAGTTTTAGCGTAGGGTACAGCATTTCACAGACAAGGACACACTTACACAGGGTCTCCCAAGATGCCATTACATTTTGAGAGACCCGAACCATTACAGTTGTAAAGTTACAAAAAAAAGTGTAAAAAAGAAAAAAAAAAACGTAAAAAACAAAACACAAAAAAATATAAAATAAAAAAACCAAAAATAGTTGTCGTTTTATTGTTCTCTCTCTCTCTATTTTCTCTCTATTGTTCTGCTCTTTTTTACTGTATTCTATTCTGCAATGTTTTATCATGCTTGCTTTTCAGGTATGTAATTTTTTGTTTTCAGGTGCGCCATTCAACTGCAGCGCGGAATTATTTATCTTGACAGCAACAGCGTTTGCTCCCACGATACATAAAGCCGTGACTCCAGTGCTGTAGGAGGTGATTTCACCACCACAGTTAAAAAAAAGAGCATATATGCCGAAGCATGGGGGCAGCAGGGGCGGAGGAGCGATTTTGCTCCTAATGCCGCGTACATACGGTCGAAATTCCGACGGAGGCCTGCCCGTGGAAAATTCCGACCGTGTGTACGCGGCATAACTTTTTTGCGGGAGGATGCCCCCATGCTTCGGCATATATATATTTTAGGCACAGGTTGCGTTAAAACATTTTTTTATTTTTTACTAGGTTTTGTTTTGGTATTTGCTTTGCAGGTATGGCATGGTAAGGTCTTACTGTTGTACTGTAATGTTACTTTGTTTTAATGTTAACCACCATTTGCTTAGCAGGTACGCCATTCAGTTGCAGCGCGGATCTATTTATCTTGACAGCAACAGCGTTTGCTCCCACGATACATAAAGCCGTGACTCCAACGCTGTAGGAGGTGATTTCACCACCACAGTTAAAAAAAAGAGCATATATGCCGAAGCATGGGGGCAGCAGGGGCGGAGGAGCGATTTTGCTCCTAATGCCGCGTATATACGGTCGAAATTCCAACGGAGGCTTGCCCGTGGAAAAGTCCAACCGTGTGTACGCGGCATAACCTTTTATGCCGCGTACATACGGTCGAAATTCCGACGAAGGCTTGACCGTGTGTACGCGGCATAACTTTTTTGCGGGAGGATGCCCCCATGCTTCGGCATATATGCCCATCATTAGAAGTGGGTGGATGAAGGGAGGTATTCTAATGGTGGGCATACCCACCAATCAATCTCTTTTTTTCGTTCAGCCAATAGGCTGTATGAAAAAAAAGATTACAATACATGTCCAACAAGGACCAGCAACGTACTGGTATGTTGCTGGATTTTGAATGTTTATACCAGAATGATGCCTGCGGGTTTAGGTATCATCTTGGTATCATTCTTTTCAGCCAGCAGCCGGCTTTCATGTAAAAGCAATTCTAGCAGATAATTAGCCTCTAGACTGCTTTTACAAGCAGTGGGAGGGAATGTCCCCCCCCCCCGGATATAAAAAGCGCCATTGGGAAATTGGGAAAGCATTTTATCACACCGATCTTGGTGTGGTCAGATGCTTTGAGGGCAGAGGAAAGATCTAGGGTCTAACCCCCCAATTTTTTTCAAAAAAAGAGTACCTGTCACTACTTATTGCTATCATAGGGGATATTTACATTCCCTGAGATAACGATAAAAATGGTAAAAAAATAAAATATGGAAGGCACAGTTTAAAAAAAAAATAAAAAAGCCAAATAAATAATAAAAAAAAAAAAAAAAAAAAAAGCACCGCTGTCCCCCCCTTGCTCTTGCGCAAAGGCGAACGCAAGCGTCGGTCTAGCGTCATATGTAAACAGCAATTGCATCATGCATGTGAGGTATTACCGCGAAGGTCAGATCGAGGGCAGTCATTTTAGCAGTAGACCTCCTCTGTAAATCTAACGTGGTAACCTGTAAAGGCTTTTAAATGCTTTTAAAAATGAATGTAGTTTGTCGCCGCTGCGCGTTTGTGCGCAATTTTAAAGCATGTCGTGTTTGGTATCCATGTACTCGGCCTATGATCATCTTTTTTATTTCATCAAACATTTGGGCAATATAGTGTTTTTTAGTGCATTAAAAATAAAAAAAGTGTGTTTTTCCCCCAAAAAATGCGTTTGAAAAATCGCTGCGCAAATACTGTGTGGAAAAAAAAAAATGCAACACCCACTATTTTAATCTGTAGGGCCTTTGCTTTAAAAAAATATATAATGTTTGGGGCTTCAACATAATTTTCTTGCAAAAAAATTTTTTTTTTCATGTAAACAAAAAGTGTCAGAAAGGGCTTTGTCTTCAAGTGGTTAGAAGAGTGGATGATGTGTGACATAAGCTTCCTAATGTTGTGCATAAAATGCCAGGACAGTTCAAAACCCCCCCAAATGACCCCATTTTGTAAAGTAGACACCTCAAGCTATTTGCTGAGAGGCATGTTGAGCCCATTGAATATTTTTTTTTTTTGTCCCAAGTGATTGAATAATGACCAAAAAAAAAAAATGTACAAAAAGTTGTCACTAAATTATATATTGCTCAAACATGCCATGGGCATATGTGGAATTACACCCCAAAATACATTCTGTTGCTTCTCCTGAGTACGGGGATACCACATGTGTGGGACTTTTTGGGAGCCTAGTCGCGTACGGGACCCCAAAAATCAAGCACCGCCTTCAGGATTTCTATGGGTGTAAATTTTTGATTTCACTCCTCACTGCCTATCACAGTTTCGGAGGCCATGGAATGCCCAGATGGCACAAAACCCCCCCAAATGACCCCATTTTGGAAAGTAGACACCCCAAGCTATTTGCTGAGAGGTATGTTGAGTATTTTGCAGATCTTGCTTTTTGTCGTCACAAAGTTTTGAAAATGTAAAAAAAGAAAAAAAAAAGAAAAAAAAATGTCTTTCTTAATTTTCAAAAACAAATGAGAGCTGTAAAATACTCACCATGCCTCTCAGCAAATAGCTTGGGGTGTCTACTTTCCAAAATGGGGTCATTTGTGGGGTTTTTGGGCTATTTTGACATTTTATGGCCTTCAAAACTGTGATAGGTAGTGAGGAGTGAAATCAAAAATTTATGCCCTTAGAAACCTTGAAGGCGGTGCTTGGTTTTTGGGGTCCCGTACGCGGCTAGGCTCCCAAAAAGTCCCACACATGTGGTATCCCCGTACTCAGGAGAAGCAGCAGAATGTATTTTGGGGTGTAATTTCACATATAACCATGGCATGTGTGAGCAATATATCATTTAGTGACAACTTTTTGTACATTTTTTTTTTTTCTTTTTGTCATTATTCAATCATTTGGGACAAAAAAAAATATATTCAATGGGCTCAACATGCCTCTCAGCAAATAGCTTGGGGTGTCTACTTTCCAAAATGGGGTCATTTGGGGGGGTTTTGTGCCATCTTGGCATTTTATGGCCTTCAAAACTGTGATAGGTAGTGAGGAGCGAAATCAAAAATGTATGCCCTTAGAAACCTTGAAGGCGGTGCTTGGTTTTTGGGGTCCCGTACGCGGCTAGGCTCCCAAAAAGTCCCACACATGTGGTATCCCCGTACTCAGGAGAAGCAGCAGAATGTATTTTGGGGTGTAATTTCACATATAACCATGGCATGTGTGAGCAATATATCATTTAGTGACAACTTTGTGTACATTTTTTTTTTTTTTCTTTTTGTCATTATTCAATCATTTGGGACACAAAAAAAAAATATTCAATGGGCTCAACATGCCTCTCAGCAAATAGCTTGGGGTGTCTACTTTCCAAAATGGGGGTAATTTGGGGGGGTTTTGTGCCATCTTGGCATTTTATGGCCTTTAAAACTGTGATAGGTAGTGAGGAGTGAAATCAAAAATTTATGCCCTTAGAAACCTTGAAGGCGGTGCTTGGTTTTTGGGGTCCCGTACGCGGCTAGGCTCCCAAAAAGTCCCACACATGTGGTATCCCCGTACTCAGGAGAAGCAGCAGAATGTATTTTGGGGTGTAATTTCACATATGCCCATGGCATGTGTGAGCAATATATCATTTAGTGACAACTTTGTGCAAAAAAAAAAAGTTTGTCATATTCCCGCAACTTGTGGCAAAATATAAAATATTCCATGGACTGAACATGCCTCTCAGTAAATAGCTTGGGGTGTCTACTTTCCAAAATGGGGTCATTTGGGGGGGTTTTGTGCTATTTTGGCATTTTATGGCCTTCGAAACTGTGATAGGTAGTGAGGAGCGAAATCAAAAATTTGCGCCCTTAGAAATCCTGAAGGCGGTGCTTGGTTTCCGGGGTCCCGTACGTGGCTAGGCTCCTAAAAAGTCCCACACATGTGGTATCCCCGTACTCAGGAGAAGCAGCAGAATGTATTTTGGGGTGCAATTCCACATATAACCATGGCATGTGTGAGCAATATATAATTTAGTGACAACTTTTTGTAATTTTTTTTTTTTTGTCATTATTCAATCACTTGGGACAAAAAAAAAAAAATATTCAATGGGCTCAACATGCCTCTCAGCAATTTCCTTGGGGTGTCTACTTTCCAAAATGGGGTCATTTGGGGGGGTTTTGTACTGCCCTGCCATTTTAGCACCTCAAGAAATGAGATAGGCAGTCATAAATTTAAAGCTGTGTAAATTTCAGAAAATGTACCCTAGTTTGTAAACGCTATAACTTTTGCGCAAACCAATAAATATACGCTTATTGACATTTTTTTTACTAAAGACATGTGGCTGAATACATTTTGGCCTAAATGTATGACTAAAATTGAGTTTATTCGATTTTTCTTATAACAAAAAGTAGAAAATATCATTTTTTTTCCAAATTTTCGGTCTTTTTCTGTTTATATCGCAAAAAATAAAAATCGCAGAGGCAATCAAATACCATTAAAAGAAAGCTCTATTTGTGGGAAGAAAAGGACGTAAATTTCATTTGGGTACAACATTGCATGTCCGCACAATTTACAGTTAAAGCAGCGCAGTGCCGAATCCCAAAAACAGGCCTGGTCCTAATGGCCCGAAATGGTCCGGGGCTTAAGTGGTTAAAGAACAAACATGATATTGTTACATAATGTACAATACACAGATATCGAAAACATAATGATATCAGAGAAAGGGAAAAAAAAATAGGAGGAACAGTTAAGCAATGTCCATAAGTACAGAGCACAGGGGTGCTCGGTACAACATATCAAAGATGTATAAAATAAACAACTTGTAGGTTTACAATAGGGATTAATAACCAAAATGCAATCGGAACGTAAAAGACAAGGTTACCTATGAAGGGTATACGGTAGGCAACAAAAAACACAGGAAGGCACCAAGTGGCAAGCATAGAAACAGGGAAGGAGGAAGGGGACTTGAATGAGAAAAATAAATAAATAAATAAATAAATAAAAATAAATAAAATACAAAGCTAATACATGTCAAGATGTAGTAAGTGGCGCAAGGGTCCCATATTCCGATCGATCCCAAGGTTCCCATACTTTATCGAACTGGGGGATTATATCATGTACAGAGACCGTTAAGTATTCCATCCTCCGAATCTCAGCCACCAGATGGAGAAACCTAGGCCAAGAAGGAGGTGTATTAGACAGCCAACATAATGGAATAAGCCTTTTGGCAGCTAGCAAAATATAGGAGATAAACCGATTTACCTTCTTGGGTATGCCTGAAAAGGGGAGACCCAATAAGTAATTTAAGGGATCGAGTGGAAGAGACACACCCACCACCCTCTGTATCAGTAGCCTCACATCATGCCAAAAGGGTTGGATCGTAGAACACTGCCAGAAAATATGAAATAGGGAACCTGTATCTGTCCCGCATCGCCAACAGCGCGACGAGACTGAGGGATCATATTTGTGAATTACATCAGGTGTTTTATACCAAAACATAAGAATCTTAATGGACGTTTCCCTTTGGGACACACATTTGGAGGATTTGAATGTAGAGGACCATATCCTATCCCACACCTGGACCGCAATAGGTCTATCCAATAAAAGAGACCATCTCTTCATGTAGTGGTGTGCTGTCTCTGTTAGTGGGGTAGACTCATGGAGAATACGGTGTATGGAAGAAATTAAATGTAGTTGGTGTGGACCCTGAGCGCATATGTACTCAAAGGTAGTTGGTTTGTCAAGAATCAGGGTTGGAGACTTGGAGTGGAAAAAATGTCTAACCTGTAGGTAAAAATGGAAAAGTTGTGTGGGTATATTAAATTTCTTACGCAGGGTATCAAAAGTATGCAAATGCCGCGTGATAGGATGTACCAAATTCCGAAGTTGAAAGAGAGGGGCATCAAGCCATGGGAAAACCCTGCCCAGTGACAAACTGTCTGGTAAATTTGGAATAAACAGCACGTTCACAAGGGGAGGGCAAGTTGAAGCAAGATGGTGACTCTTGAGGCATTTACGCCAAATGGTTAGGGTGAAAGTCATCGGAGCAGTACATTGGCGTTTGAAAATGGGATCCAGGGATGAGACGGCGTCCCAAACCAAGGAACATGGGTGGACCGGGTATAGCACCCCCTTTTCAATGGCAGACCATTGATTTGGCGCGTGTAGGGGGGACCACGAAACAATAGCCCTCAAGTGTGAGGCGTAATAGTATTTAAAAATGTCCGGGGCACCCAATCCCCCCCTGGATCTTGGGGCGAATACCACTGAACACGCTATACGATGTGCTCTATCGCCCCATATGAACTTTAGAAAACTCCTCTGAATCGCTTTTAGTTGAGGGGAAGGCAGGGCAACTTGTAGTGTTTCAAAGTGATAAAGTAGTCTGGGTAAGATAGACATTTTTAGAACGTTAATCCTACCCAACAGGGACAGGGCATATTTTGTCCAAGCCATCAGGGATTTGTTGATGTCTAAAACGAGAGGGGGAAAGTTAGCTTGATAGAGAGAAGAGTAAGAGGGGGTAAGAAGGACACCTAAATATTTAAGGGAGGCAGTGCACCATTTATAAGGATATGACCCTTTAAGCTGAGATATTAATGATGACGGGATGTGTATGGGGAGAGCTTCAGTTTTGGAAGTGTTAACCTTGTAACCGGAAATGGCACCAAAGGAGGTTAATAATTTATGCAAAGAAGGGAGCGATATCAACGGATTAGTAATAGTGAGCAGAATGTCATCCGCAAAGAGCGACATTTTATATTCGTCCTGTCGCATCACCACCCCACGGATATCCGGATGAGTGCGGATGGACTCGGCCAGGGGCTCCAGACATAAAATGAAAAGCAATGGTGATAAGGGACACCCCTGCCGAGTTCCGTTTGTCATGGGGAAGCCAGGCGACAGGAAGGAAGACATCTGAACTTGGGCTGTGACTGTGGAATACAGGGCCTCTAGAGCTTTTAGAAAAGGGCCAGTGAAACCGAACGTTCTTAAGACAGCAAACATATAAGGCCAACTCAACCTGTAAAAGGCCTTTTGGGCGTCTAGACTCAAAATTAACGCCGAACGGGAGGATCTATCCAAAAAATCTATCAGATCTATTGTACGGCGAGTGTTGTCCCCCGCATGCCTGCCAGGGACAAAGCCCACCTGGTCTCTATGGATCAATTTGGGAATGAGCCTAGACAATCTGGATGCAAGAATTTTGGTGAATAGTTTATAATCTGAATTCAAAAGGGCTATGGGCCTATAGTTATCTGGAATACCAAGGTCGGACTTTAAGGGCACAATGAACAGTGGAGAGTATACAAGCTAAATTGAATAATATTTATTAAATACAGTACATGGTACAAAAAGAACATTTGAGAGAGTTTAAAAATCACATATATAAAATACATGATAGATAATCTTACCCATGGAATTTTGAAATATCACATTCGATGGTATATCAGATATTCTGGGTATTCAAAGGAGCTAGCTATTCGCTCAAAGGAAGCTGTTCCTCCAGCAGTTTCCCTCTCCTCGTTGCTTATACTGCTGCCTGTCACAATTTGTTGTCAAACCCCCCCCCCCCATTCTTTTATAGATTCAGTAAGACAGTAAAGGGTGGAAAATAATTATTTAATCACCTGCAGATTTTGTAAATTTGCCCACTTACAAAGAATGCTAAAATATAAGTTGCAGTTCAGTGAGTAAATTTAAGTATTTGATCCCCAAGCAAAACATGACTTGGTACTTGGTGGAGAAACCCTTGTTGGCAAGCACAGTGGTAAGACATTTCTTATAGTTGGTACCCGGAAGGATTTTGGTCCACTCCTTCTTTTTTTTTTACAGATCTTCTCTAAATCTTTGGCAGCTCGAAGTTTCAGCACCCTCCATAAATTTCTATAGGATTAAGGTCTGAAGACTGGCTAGGCCACTCCATGACCTTTAACCACTTAAGCCCCGGACCATTTGGCTGGCCAAAGACCAGAGCACTTTTTGCGATTCAGGAATGCGTTGCTTTAGCTGACAATTGCGCGGTCGTGCGACGTGGCTCCCAAACAAAATTGATGTCCTTTTTTCCCCACAAATAGAGCTTTCTTTTGATGGTATTTGATAACCTCTGCGGTTTTTATGTTTTGCGCTATGAACAAAAATAGAGCAAAATTTTTGAAAAAAATGCTATATTTTTTACCTTTTGCTATAATAAATATCCCCAAAAAATATATAAAAAAACAAATTTTTTCCTCAGTTTAGGCTGATACGTATTCTTCTTCATATGTTTGGTAAAAAAAAATCGCAATAAGCGTTTATTAATTGGTTTGCGCAAAAGTTATAGCGTCTACAAAATAGGGGATAGTTTTATGGCATTTTTATTAATATTTTTTTTTTTTTTACTAGTAATGGCGGCGCTCAGCGATTTTTATCGTGACTGCGACATTATGGCAGACACATCGGACACTTTTGACACATTTTTGGGACCACTGTAATTTTTACAGTGAACAGTGCTTTAAAAATGCACTGATTACTGTAAAAATTACACTGGCAGGGAAGAAGTTAACCTGTAGGGGGCGCTGAAGGGGTTAAGTGTGTCCTAGGGAGTGATTCTAACTGTTAAGGGGCGTGGCTACAAGTGACACGTCACTGATCGCTGCTCCCGATGAGAAGGAGCATTCGATCAGTGACATGTCACTAGGAAGAACGGGGAGATGTTGTGTTTACACTAACATCTTCCCGTTCTTCAGCTCCGTGACACGATCGTGGGATACCGGCGGACATAGAGTCCGCAGGTCCCGCAGGCACGGTCACGGCGGCGCGCGCGACCACGCGGCGGCAAATTAAAGGGGACGTACCTGTACGCCCATTTGCCTGTCTGTGCCATTCTGTCCACGTAAATCTGCATGCGCCGGTCCTTAAGCGGTTAATGTGCTTCTTCTTGAGCCACTTCTTTGTTGCCATGGCAGTATGTTGTGGGTCGTTGTCATGCTGAAAGACCCATCCATGACCCATTTTCACTGTCCTGGCTGAGGGAAGAAGGTTCTCATCCAAGATTTTACAATACATGGCCCTGTCCATTTGCCCCTCAATAGGGCAAAGTCAGCCTGTACCTTTAGCAGAGAAACATCCCCAAAGCATAATGTTTACCTCCGTAAATTGACTGTAGGGTTGGTGTTCTTAGGGTCATAGTCAGCATTTTTCTTTCTCCAAACACGGCGAGTCCCCCTCCTCAAGAAGGCACATGTACAGTCATGGCAATGAACATCTAAATTATTCAGAGAAAGATTGGGAGAAAGTGCTCAGATGAGACCAAAATTGTGCTCTTTGGCATTAACTCGACTCTCCGTGTTTGGAAGAAGAAAAATGCTGACTATGACCAGCATGACAATGACCCAAAACATACCTCCAATGCAACAAAGGAGTGGCTCAAGAAGAAACACATAAAGGTCATGGAGTGGCCTAGTCAGTCTCCAGACCTTAATCCTATAATAAATTTATGGAGGGAGCTGAAACTTCGAGTTGCCAAGAGACAGCCAAGAAACCCTAAAGATCTGTAAAGAAGAGTGGACCAAAATCCCTCCTGCGATGTGTGCAAAGCTTACCTCTGTGCTAACAAAGGTTTCTCCACCAAGTACTAAGCCATGTTTTCCTTGAGGATCAAATGCTTGTTTTACTCACTGAACTGCAACCTAATTTATAGCATTTGTTTTATGTGTTTTTCTGGATTTTTGGTTGATAGTCTGTCTCTATCATTTAAAATACACCTATGATAAAAAATATAGACCTTCATTTCTTTGTAAGTGGGAAAACTTACAAAATCTGCAGGGGATGAAATAATTATTTTCCCCACTGTAGCAGGATGGGGAAAGTTTACCAGAGTGAGCTTTGAATCTTTGTTTTACTGCAAAGGTTTGTATGCTTTTACCCATTACCTGTTCCCTTCACATTGACAGACCTGTCTTATACTGGTCATAAATACCATAGAATGTTACCAGGAATATTACTAACTGCACTGGTATGCTATGTTATTGGTTGTTTGTGTACAATCATTTTATTGCTGTGACGACAATTTAATTATTTAGTCAATAACTCCAAAGTCTGCTTGTGCCGTGGCCACCGTTAATCTTGGTGTGTGGGCAAACCTACAACTAAAAAAACTCCTCACTCTGCTGAAGTTTGTATGAACTGCACTATGGACTTGACGAATCTGACAATTATCAGGCTAGGGTAATTACAGCAACCATTCAGGGAGAGATACTAAAACGGGTGCAGCTTTGAATGGTAGCCAATTGGCTTCTTACTTCAGCTTGTTCAATTAAGCTTTGACAATAAGGCTGGGTTCACACTTGTGCGACACGACAGCCGTCCTACTTTGGATCCGACTTTGCCCTGCGACATGAAGCCGACATATGTCCGACTTTCAATGAACGTGGATCCAACTTGGATCCCTGCCAATACCAGGCACTGTGTTTGGTATGAATCTTGAGGGGGAACTCCACGCCAAATTTTAAATAAAAAAACGGCACGGGTTCCCCCCTCGAAGAGCATACCAGGCCCTTGGGTCTGGTAAGGATTTTAAGGGGAACCCCTACGCCGAAAAAACAGCGTGGGGGTCCCCCCAAAATCCAAACCAGACCCTTATCTGAGCACGCAACTTGGCAGGCTGCAGGGGAAGAGGGGGGGACGAGAGAGCGGCCCCCTCTCTCCTGAACCGTACCAGGCCGCATGCCCTCAACATGGGGGGTTTGGGGGGCCCCCCACCCCAAAGCACCCTGCCCCCATGTTGATGAGGACAGGGCCTCTTCCCGACAACCCTGCCCGTTGGTTGTCGGGGTCTGCGGGTGGGGGGCTTATTGGAATCCGGGAGCCCCCCTTTAATAAGGGGGGCCCCCAGATCCCAGCCCCCCACCCTATGTGAATGAGTATGGGGTACATCGTACCCCTAACCATTCACCTGGTGGAAAAAATGTCAATAAAAAAAACCACACAGGTTTTTAAAGTAATTTATTACACAGCTCCGGGGGTCTTCTTCCGACTTCGGGGGTCTCCGGTGTCGTCTCCACGCTCTACGGCTCTTTCATCCTTCTGCCGGGCCTCTGCTATCTTCTTCCAGCTCTTTTGCTAGCGGGGCCCGGTCTTCTCCGTCGCCTTCTTCCCTCGCTCTCCGGTTCTTTCTTCCTTCTGCCGGGCCTCCGCTATCTTCTTCCAGCTCTTTTGCTAGTGGGGCCCGGTCTTCTCCATCGCTTTCTTCCCTCTTCTCCTCCTTGATGTTGACACGTCGCTTCCTCCCGCTGTAATGCTGGCTGGCTGTGCGGTGCGCTCCGATTTATTTAGGCCTCTCATGACGTCACAGTCACATGCACCGGGTGGCCACATGCTCCCATGACGTCAGTCACATGCTCCCGAGCTTGTGACTGTGACGTCATGAGGCCTATATAAATCGGAGCGCACCGCACACCCAGCATTACAGCGGGAGGAAGCGATGTGTCAACGTCGAAGAGGAGAAGAGGGAAGAAGGCAACGAAGAAGACCGGGCCCCGCTAGCAAAAGAGCTGGAAGAAGATAGCGGAGGCCCGGCAGAAGGAAGAAAGAACCGGAGAGCGGGAGAAGAAGAGGGAAGAAGGCGACGGAGAAGACCGGGCTCCGCTAGCAAAAGAGCCGGAAGAAGATAGCGGCGGCCCGGCAGAAGGAAGAAAGAACCGGAGAGCGCGGAGACGACACCGAAGTCGGAATAAGACCCCCGGAGCTGTGTAATAAATTACTTTAAAAACCTGTGTGTGTTTTTTTTATTGACCTTTTTTTCCACCACCACGATGTACCCCATACTCATTCACATAGGGTGGGGGGCCGGGATCTGGGGGCCCCCTTATTAAAGGGAGGCTCCCGGATTCCGATAAGCCCCCCGCCCGCAGACCCCGACAACCAACGGCCGGGGTTGTCGGGAAGAGGCCCTGTAATCATCAACATGGGGGCAGGGTGCTTTGGGGTGGGGGGCTGCAGGCCGCCCCCCTGCCCCAAAGCACCAAACCCCCCATGTTGAGGGCATGCGGCCTGGTACGGTTCAGGAGGGAGGGGGGCCGCTCTCTCATCCCTCCCTCTTCCCTTGCGGCCTGCCAGGTTGCGTGCTCGGATAAGGGTCTGGTTTGGATTTTGGGGGGACCCCCACGCCGTTTTTTCGGCGTAGGGGTTCCCCTTAAAATCCTTACCAGACCCAAGGGCCTGGTATGCTCTTCGAGGGGGAAACCATGCCGGTTTTTTATTTAAAATTTGGCGTGGAGTTCTCCCTCTAGATCAGCAGAGCACAAGTCGCATGCCAAAGTCGGATCATGCAAGACTGTGGTCCGACTTTGATCCGACTTCAATGATAGTCAATTGGCTGAAGTCAGATTAAAGTCGGACCAAAGTAGTACAGGGAGCATTTTCAAAGTCGGACCGACATGTGTCGGACCAGTTAAGACGGCTCCCATAGGGAAACATTGATTTTCACACGTCATGCGACATGAGCTCCCAATGTCGAAGCGTTTGTCGCCCCAGTGTGAACCCGGCCTAAAACCAAGAAGTTGATTGGTTACTATGTACAGCTGCACCAAATTCTGTGTGCACCCCTTTAGTAACCCCCCCCTCCCCCCCTTGCATTTTCTAAACCCTTTGTCCGGTATATAACTGTCCTGGAGAGTTTTTTTTTTTAATCTACCAAAGCAAAGTTTAACTAAGCCAATCTCCAGCTTTTAGTGAAGTTTAAATAGATCGTTCTGACGAAGCTGGTTCAATCAAACTATTTACACTAAGACATGCAACAACTCTCAGCGCTGTATGGACTGTATGTAGCCTCTGATTGGCTGAGGCAGAGAGGCGGGCAGATGATGTCACGATCAGAGAAAGCTTTCCATTAATTTATAGAATACAAAGCTCTCTGTGAGTGGCTGGGCAGCGCTTAGCCCAGCTCCATTTTGTTTCAGGTGTGAGAAGGGAAGTGCTGTATACTGTGTGTGTGTGTGTGTGTGTGTACCTGAGGTTTTACATACAGCACAGAGAACCGCTGCATCTGTAAATGTAGTAACACTTGGTCCAAATGCCCCTTTAAACTTTAAGTAAAGTTGGAGATCGAAGCTAAAATTTAATTATTCTCTGCACTACCAATGATGTGTAAATAAAAAATATAATAAATATATGATGAAAATATAAACCATGCGTGTTGCAGATAAATCACTGACATCCCACATCCAGCAAATTATATATACATGACAAAGTGCAGCACAACTATATACCATCAAAAAGACCTGTGTACCCTTTATATATATATATATATATATACTGTGTGTGTGTATGAATGTATGTATATATACGCAAAATCCAGTGCACAAAGAATACTTGCTTTATAAATATATGCATTGCTCCCTTAGGGAAAATCATCAGCATCAGTTACATATAGAAACGTCTCACTTCCGGCTTTGCCTGTGCGTGATGATGTCACATGGTCCTGCCCTTGATTTTGAGAAAATCACAAAATTCTGATTTAGAACAATCAACTAGCTCTTTATGGGGCTTTAATTGGATTTTTCCCTAGGGGTCTGTCCAAGATGATACCAATTATTTGATGTGTTCCGGACCAAAAATGACGACTTTTTGGACAGTTCCACCAAATATGTCTAAATGTGCCATCTGCACTGCATCCACTAAAACCTTTTGGAGAGATGTCCAGGGATCAAGCAAGAAAGACAAAAGGGTCCCAAATACCAGTGTTTCCTGCAGCTAAAACCTTTATAGAACTCTTTGATGTGTTGGACCAGATTTCGTTTTTTGAGGAGGTAGACATTTCAAGATCCAATTCCCAATTTGTAATATATATATAGGCTCCGAGAGGGAACATGATGAAATTAATGATGTATATGCAGTGGAAATACTCCCTGGAACATAGGGGTCTGTGTTGCAAATATGCCTAAAAGCCGTAAATCTCTTAGGGTTTTCAGAATGTCACAATACGGAAGAGGTATAATGTTTGATTTGCATATATATCAAAAGATTTCCCTAGGTCGTATAGTGTGTGTCTTTTAAGAGATTCAAAAGACACAAAGTCTGAGGGGCATAAAAGATTGTGGCTTCCAAGTAGATTAGAATGCTCCCACCTTCACAAAACTACAAGGAGTATTCCAATCCTGAACAAAAAAGTGGGAATGAGGAGAGTGGAAGATGAGGGGATAGGAGTTTTCATAAGTATTTAAGACTATCGTATGCCTTAAAAAGTGAGAGGTGAGAGAACCGGGGAGACATTTACAGTATGGAGTAGGGAGCCATAGAAGGAGTAGAGATGGGTGATATTAATTGAGAGTGCCAATTGGGAGATTTGTGCAACTTTGAAGTAGCTAATCGTATGAGTGACACCAAGACCTTCTTGTAATTTTTTGATCTGAATAGTGTTTGTCTTGCAACCTTCCGTCTAGAATTTCCCCAAATAAAAGCAAGCATCTTGGCATGGAAAGATCGCAGAACATGTAAGGGTACCTGTACCGGAGGTACTCTAAAGTAATGGAACAATTTTGGTAAGGTCGTCCTTTTAACTGGCATGATCCTTCTAAGCCAAGAATTAGGGTATCATTCCCATTCCAGCAATAAGTCTCATAGGTAGCATATTGGGTAGTTTGCCTGAAATAGTTCGTTTGTTAGAAGCATTAATAAACAAACACCCAAATAGGGAGTTTTTAAGGATCCATGTAAATTTTAAGTTGTCCCAGATACCATGGCATGCCTCTCGTGGGGGTGCAATGAACATTTTTTTTTATTTGTTTCAGGACTTAAAACCGCTCTTGTGGAAAGAGATGATTTTTCCTCTGGAACCAGCAGTAGAAGCACAAAACTGATCCATGGTGGTGTTCGATACCTGCAGAAAGCTATTATGAAGTTGGATGTTGAACAGGTGACCATTTTATACGGTTATTTAAATGTATACAATTTTTGACAGTATTACATAAGCAATTATCCACTGGTATCCCTGAGGCTCTATGCAAGACTCCTAGAGGGCTCCTGGTATTAATGCTGGCTATAAACATAACAATAATAATTTTTAGGTTTTGTTGGATTTTAAAGCGGAGGTCCGCCGACAATACAATTTTTTTTTTTTTTAAATCAATTTAGACCCTTACATGTGGTCAAAGTTACACTCACATGTTTGGTAACCGATATCCCCCGATGTCCGGTTTGGTAGCAAAATAGTATTTATAAAATCAGTTTCTGGCAGGTTTCATATTGCTTGTGGGCATGTGAAGCCCACAAGCAGAAACTTCCTGGATGCGATGAATGCTGAGCTACCAGAATTCACCGCTTGTTCCTGCGCATGCCCAGTTAGTACGGCGCGGAGCCATCACAAGGGGGCAGCGTGGTCGGAAGTTCCCTCCCCGTTGTGATGGCAATGAGGATAACACAGACAAAGCAAAGCTCATTACAGGGAAAGAGCGGCACAGCAACAGTCATCGCGTCACTTCTTGTTTCCGAATCTCGCGAGAATTTGCGGCGGGCCTCCGCACTGACTCCTGGGAACAATGACACAGAGCTCCCAGGAGACAGTGCGGCGCGCCGGACATTACGAACATACCCGCCCATACCCGCGGGGGTTATAGACAGGAAACGAACAGGAAAGCACACATATACAGGTACGCCCTCTTCAAAATAAAATAAAAAAACTTCCATTTAACAATGTAAACCGTACGATAATGCAATGGAGCTAAACTTAGAAATTTGTGTGGACCTCCGATATAATGTTGAATTGTAGCTTTCCAACAAAATTGTATAAATCAAGTTAGAGTGGATAAAACGTTAGGGGCCCATTTACACACTTCCAATATGCTAAAATGCATGTGTGATGGTTGCCATAATAAAGATAGTGTTGGTTCCCATCTCAGTGCAGCGGTGCAGTGTGCTTTAAAAAATATGATGTCTGTTTTTTCCTGCATTTTAGTGGGTTGGAAGGCCCATAGGAGTCAATTGCATTTTGATTAGTTGGCAACAGGTAATAAAATGCCTTGGTCAGTGGCTATTAAATTCACTCTAAATACTAATTTTAAAAATGCAATGTAAATGTGTGTCAAAGCACATGTCAACGCACAAAGAAAATGAAAGTTGTTGCATAACCATTCATCTGCGAAATGCCACAAAAAAGCACACCTCTGTGCACACACATGGATCTAAATGGGCTCTAAGGCCTCATGCACACTAGATGTTTGTTTTGCCAAGGGGCATTTAGAGGCAAAAAAAAAAAAAACCCACAGCCAGTGCATCCAGGAGCAGCAGAGTTTTGGCAGAAAATTGCTTGGCGTGCCTAAACGTGTGTAAATGCATCAAAATAGGCACATTTAGCACTTCAGCATTCATTCATTTCAATGGCCAGAATAATTATTATTCTGGCCAATGAAATGAATTAACACCCAAGTGGTTGACGTGCCTAAACGGGTCACCCAAATTTACAAGCGTCAAGCGTTTTTATTGCCAAAACACTGCTGCCAGGAGGAAAGGAGAGTTAGCAAAAAGTCTAGTATGCACGAGGCCTAACTTTGTTGTCGCACTATTCTTTATTTATTTTTTTATTCTTTCCCAGCACCTGCAAAAAAAGTCTTATGCTGGACAGGAGGCTGCAGCTAAGACCACTGTTCTTTGTGTGTGAGCAGTGGTCTCTCTTCAGTGGTCCAAGACACCCCTAGTTTTGGCATCACTACAGCTCTGCAATCAGAAACGCATGCTAAAGGAGTTCCAATGTTGTTGACCACCACTGAAATGGTGACAAGGAAAGACAGCATGGAATGTTGGACCACTGTACAATGGCGGCAATCTCCTACCAGCATAGCACTCAGTCATCTGCAGCCTTCATGCATAGGTTCAATGGGTGCTGAATGGATAATAGAGCCTTTCTTTTTAAAAAGAGGGGAACAGTTGCTGGGTTCTTTTTAGTTGCTGGTTCCTGGACTGTGATCCTTATTTTCCAACTTTACTACTTGGCAAGCCACTGATAGAGAACATGTAAGTAAGTAGTTAACTTTGACATTTCTCAATCTCTACCTTTCCCTCATATTTATGTCAAAATAACTAAATGTAAATGGAGTGCTACTTTAATATACACATCAGCGCTTTCTTAAACCATTTACAGTGATGATCAAATATTGAAGTACATGTCTTGGCAAAAAAATAAATAAAAAAGATTCAGTACATATATGTAATATGTGTACATTTTCCCAGGTTTTATCGCTTTAAAACCGTTACAGGTGCATTAAAAATATCATAAGCGCTAGGGATGCACCAAAATTTCGGTGCATGCACAGTAGCGGTGGCCACACCTCCAGGTGCCGCCCATTGCGGGGTGTCATCCTGGCGGCTCAAGGTCCTGTCCTCCCCTCCCTCCTCCTGTGTCAAGGAGCTGAATTGTCTGGGAGGCCGTAGTAACAATGTCGCGCCTCCTGTGATAGACGGCACACTGATCCAATGCTGGGGACATCGCTTCTTTGATCCAGGCACTGGCCAGGCTGCATCCACAGGCACTGGCCAGGCTGCATCCACAGGCACTGGCCAGGCTGCATCCACAGGCACTGGCCAGGCTGCGTCCCACAGGCACTGGCCAGGCTGCGTCCCACAGGCACTGGCCAGGCTGCATTGATCTCTTGTATCGGGTCTGCAGTCTCTGACCATCTCCTGTATCATGTCTGCTAGAAGGTGCACCAAATGGAAATTTTGCTAATACTATTAGCAGTGTGTTTAAGTAAGAGATTGCAGACATGATACAAGAGCTGGTTAGAGACCGCAGACTGCATTTTTCTTGAGCTTTTCTTGCTCTAAAGGTGCCAATAATGACCAACAATAAATTCATATTAATTTAAATTGATGATATTAATTAAAAAGTTGATTATAATACAATTATATATAAAAATGTAAATATTTTTAAAAAACTGGCAAACCAAACTTTTCTTTCGGTGCACCCCTAATAAGCGCCTAATTTCTTGGTTGAGTTGGAAATGCTCCCTCTGCTACACTGAGATCCCAAGCAGTGTTTTTGACCCTGTGCCTTCCCGTTATATTATGATGCGGGGAAGGTGTTTTGCAGTTTATCGGGAAATAATTTTTGTATAGCAGTGGCAGAATTGTTGGCTTATACAGGAACTTAGGAGCATGCTAGATATATGGCAATATGGCAGATCAACAGGTATTATGTACTTAAAGAGGAAGTAAACCCGGCATTTAAAAAAAAAAAAAAACCCTGCAATAGAAAGGCATAATGAGCTAGCCCATTATGAATGACTTACCTGAGATCGAAGCCCCCGAACTGCTCCTCGTTCCCCTCGGCCGCCATCTTGCCTCGATGTCCATTCCGTGTATCGCCACTAAGGCGCTGTGATTGGCCGGAGCGGCGATGAAATCACACGCATGCACACGGGGCCGGCATTCTCCCATTCAGAAAACTGGCACCGCTCAGTGCGCCTGCGCCGTTGTCTACAGCGCCCCTGCGCTGTAGACATTGGTGCAGGGTTTTCTGCAAATATCTCCTTAACAGTGTAGGTTAAGGAGATATTTCTTGCACCTACAGGTAAACCTTAATCTAGGCTTACCTGTAGGTGCAAGTTGTGTGGTTGGGTTTACAACCACTTTAAACCAAACAGTGTCGCGCTTCACACAACTTAAAAAATTTAAAACTACATATTTTTTGAGGAATGCTCGAAATTAAACAGTTTCTTGAATGATGTAGAACAGGGATCCTCAAACTACGGCCCTCCCAGCTGTTGCGGAACTACAAATCCCACGAGGCATTGCAAAACTCTGACATTCACAGACATGACTAGGCATAATGGGAATTTTAGTTCCCGAACACCTGGAGGGCTGTAGTTTGAAGACCCCTGATGTAGAATCTACAATTAAGACTCCGACGGGAGTATCCCTTAATAAGAACCCGGTGGCTTATCTACTAAACTACACTCCCTTATCTAACAAAAATAACTTTTTTACTCAGACACTTACTCTGAAGCCAAGGCCTGTATTCCGGCTTTATGGAAAAGTATGTGTCCCCCTACAGTTGCCCACTGGTGGGCAAGAATTGCAGAAATTCAGATTATGGAAAATATCACCATGACTTTGAAGGAACAGGAAGACAGGTATTAGAAGATCTGGACTCCCTATTTCTTTTTTTGGGATGAGACACCACTGGCATAGTCTCTTGGAACGCCCAAGGATGAGTTGAGTTCTGGGAGGAACACACCTCCTCCTTTAGCCCGCTCTTAGTTTTTTTCCCCCTCCTAGCTCCTCTATCATTTCTTGATTCTTTTCTATCTTATATTTGTCTCCTCCTTTCCTTTGTGTCTTTACTGTATACTATGTACGTTTGCTTGTTCTACGAGCCCAGTTTTTCAGTCTTGCATATAAAAATACACAAAAAATTGTTCTGGGAATTTGCTAAGTGATGTTTTTGATCATCCTGTACCTTGTACTGTTGATAAAAAATTGTGTGTTTCTCTGTGTTTTTGTCAGTTGACCTAGTAATCGTTATGTACTAACATTGATGGGATATAACTTTGTATTATTTTGTATGGCTGGGCAGAATTCCTTGACACCTAAATAAAGAATTAAAACAAAAACGTAAAACCAAAATAAATCAAAAGTCCATTTAATTAATAGTCCTTTTATCCACTTTTCTCTTTATATGCAACTTCTTATAGTAAATCACCCATCTGCACCTATGCCTGTAATTCTGTGTGACCACCACTAGATGTGCTTTCACCTGGAGCCTATGACCTTACAATTTAGTAGGGTCATAAAGCGCTTGTGTCATACACTGTGGACTATGTTAATTCCTCCCCAATAAGTGGACTCCTCTCTCTTCCTTGGTCCTGCAATGTAATACTTTTTACAGACACTCTTCCTTCTGCGCCTCCACTCAGAAACGCATACAAGTTTTTAAAAAACAGCCAAAATAGCGCTTTATCCTTCAAAATGTTTTATGCTTTAAAACCATTCCAGACATACACACACCTTTTCATGGTGCTAAATTGCACCCGATATAAACCGCATATAACCATATCAGCTGGTATTTTGCACCAGCAAACCTCTGTATGAATTACCACACTTCCTCATGCTCCGAGCGTTGTGGCGTCATCTAGCCCCTCCCCTATGTGTTACGCCACAGGGTGATGTGGCTTCACTAGGGGGATGAAGTGCTTCTTCAAGCACTGTTTTGGCCATTTTTTTCCCCCTGATATGTGTTGCTAAGTGGAGGATCAGAAGGCAGTGACCCTGTAAAAAGTATTACTGCAGACCAAGGAAGAGAAAGGAGTCCACTTATTGGGGAGGAAACAACATAGTCCTCAAGCGCTTTATGACCCTACTAAATTGTAAGGTCATAGGTTCCAGGTGAGAGCACATCTGGTGGTGATTACTCAGAATTGCAGGCATAGGCATGGGTGGCTGAGGCTGGGTTCACACTAGTGCGACAAGACAGTTGTCCTACTTTGGATCCGACTTTGCCCTGCGACTTGAAGTCGACATATGTCCGACTTTCAATGGACGGGGATCCGACTTGGATCCCCGCCAATTCCGGACACTGTGTTTGGTATGAATCTTGAGGGGGAACTCCACGCCAAATTTTAAATAAAAAACCGGCATGGGTTCCCCCTCGAGGTCAAAACGATATATCGGCCGGCCGATATATCGGCCGATAATTGGCCGATATTTGGCCATTTTGGAGAAATCGGCATCAACCGATTATTCTCCAAATTAGGACGATATAACACTGACGGCAGTCACCACACCTCTGCCTGCAGAGTGTGGAGAATCCTTCTCCACACTGTTGGCAGAGCAGCGCTGCGGTGTGTGAAACTGTATGTGTGAAGGGAGAGAGGAAGGAGCTGTCAAAATTGAGAGGTTGAATGTCGGGGGTGGGCGGGACCCAGCTATCCAACACCTGCCAATAGGATGGGATCTGGGCGGGCCGCTATGTGTATGTGGCCCACCCCTTTCTTAAACAGCCCAATCATTGGCTGGATAGCTGCAGGGTCCCGCCCACCTCCAACATCACGCTGCATGCTTTAGCTCCTCTCTCTCCATACAGTTTCACACACTGCGGCGCTGCAGAGAGCAGTTTCACAGTTACACTATCGGCTGTGAAACCTGCCAGTGCCAATTAGTGCCATCTGCCAGTGCCAATTAGTGCCATCTGCCAATCAGTGCCACCAATCAGTGCTATCCAGTGCCATCTGCCAGTGCCAATTAGTGCCACCTGCCAGTGCCAATCCGTGCCTGCCAGTGCCATCTGCCAATGCCACCTGTCAGTGCCACCTGCCAAAAAAAATCGGCCTAAAATATTGGCCGCAAAAATCGGCATCATATATCGGCCGCCCCGATTTCTAAAGATCGGCCAGAGAAAAACCCATATCGGTCGACCTCTAGTTCCCCCCCCCCCCAAGGGCATACCAGGCCCTTCGATCTGGTATGGATTTTAAGGGGAACACCCCTACGCCAAAAAACCTGCGTGGGGGTCCCTCAAAATCCATACCAGACCCTTATCCGAGCACGCAGCCCGGCCGGTCAGGAAGATGACCCCCGAAGTCGGAAGAAGACCCCCGGAGCTGCCTAATAAATTACTTTAAAAACCTGTCTAGTGTGTTTTTTATTTTATTTTATTGACACTTTTCGATGTACCCCATACTCATTCACATAGGGTGGGGGGCTGGGATCTGGGAGACCCCTTATTAAAGGGTGCTCCCGGATTCCGATAAGCCCCCTGCCCGCAAACCCCCACAACCAACGGCCAGGGTTGTCGGGAAGAGGCACTTGTCCTCATCAACATGGGGACAAGGTGCTTTGGGGTGGGGGGCCACAGGGCACCCCCCTGCCCCAAAGCACCCACCCCCCATGTTGAGGGCATGCGGTCTGGTACGGTTCAGGAGGGGGGGCGCTCGCTCGTCCCCACCCCCTTTTCTGACCGGCGGGGCTGCGTGCTCGGATAAGGGTCTGGTAGGGATTTTGAGGGGGCCCCCACGCAGTTTTTTGGCGTAGGGGGTTCCCCTTAAAATCCATACCAGACCGAAGGGCCTGGTATGCTTTTGGAAGGGGAACCCATGCCGTTTTTTTATTTAAAATTTGGCGTGGAGTTTCCCCTCAAGATCAGCAGAACACAAGTCACATGCCTAAGTCGGAGCATGCAAGACGGCGTTCCGACTTTGATCCGACTTCAATGGGCTGAAGTATGATCAAAATCGGACCAAAGTAGTGCAGGGAGCATTTTCAAAGTCGGACTGACTTGTGTCGGACCAGTTAAGACGGCTCTCATAGGGAAACATTGATTTCTCTTATCGTCCATGGACTGACACTGCTCTCATACTGTTTACGAATGGGTATACGTCCCTGCTTGCACGAGAAGACCTAGGCAGAATGTTAGATGTTAGAAACATTCTAGAACAAAACCAGAGCTGAACAGCCCCGCCCAGGGGGGCGGTCCCTCCGGACATTATCCTCCCACTTGCAGCTAGCAGCCTCAGTTTTTTTCTGCCTAGCAGAAGGAGAAGACGTGGCTCTCTCAGGAGCCAGTCTCCTGGAAGATTTTACTTTTAATTTTTATTCCTTTGGGAATTTTATTATTTTATTTTTTAAACCTTCAATCAACTGTCGGCTGGGCAACAGGTTGGGTACACTGTAGGGATGTCCCGATACCGATACTAGTATCGGTATCGGCACCGATACCGAGCATTTGCCTGAGTACTTGTACTCGGGCAAATGCTCCCGATGCTTCACCCGATACTTGTGATCAGCAGTGATCAGTGCGGTGGGGGAAGTTACCAGCACCGATCACCGCTGTATATATTTAAAAGTAGTTTCTCCGAGTCCACTTCTCTCTCTCTCCCCCCCTCGCGCGGGTATCAGCTGCTTTAAAATCAGCGGTGATCGGTGCTTGTAGCTCCCCCACACACGATCACCACTGATTGTCCCCGTATCCTCCTCCAGCCCCCTCCGTTTTGCTGCTGTCCCAATCCGTGTGTCCCTCCGTGCTGCCGTCCCAATCCGTGTGTCCCTCCGTGCTGCCGTCCCAATCCGTGTGTCCCTCCGTGCTGCCGTCCCAATCCGTGTGTCCCTCCGTGCTGCCGTCCCAATCCGTGTGTCCCTCCGTGCTGCCGTCCCAATCCGTGTGTCCCTCCGTGCTGCCGTCCCAATCCGTGTGTCCCTCCGTGCTGCCGTCCCAATCCGTGTGTCCCTCCGTGCTGCCGTCCCAATCCGTGTGTCCCTCCGTGCCGCCGTCCCAATCCGTGTGTCCCTCCGTGCCGCCGTCCCAATCCGTGTGTCCCTCCGTGCCGCCGTCCCAATCCGTGTCCCCCTCCGTGCTGCCGTCCCAATCCGTGTCCCCCTCCGTGCTGCCGTCCCAATCCGTGTCCCCCTCCGTGCTGCCGTCCCCCTCTGTTCTCCTCCTCCACCCCCTCCATCTGTCAGGATGGAGAGCGGAGGTAGGAGCCGGTAAATCTGGCTCCTTACTGTTCGGAATGTACAGAGTCAGTGATCACTGACTCTGTCCATTCACATAACTGAAACATCGTAAACTGTGTTTACAATGTTTTAGTTTATGAATTTAGAGAAGCCGCGGTCTTCTCTCCATTCATTTTCAGCGCAGCAGAGGCTGCTGAGAAAGGGACTGGGGAATCTGTCCCTAGTCCCTTTCTCTGTCTCAAAGGGGAGATGTCAGAGGTCTGTTAAGACCCCTGATATCTCACCAAAGCCCCCCAACAGGGCTGATAAAAAAATAAAAAATTTAATAAAAAAATAAATAATAAAGAAATGAATTGTAAAAAATAAATAAAATAAAATAGAAGAAAAAACACACTGACACTGTCCACCCCCCACCCCTTAAAAAAAGAAAACATTATAAAAAATCAATCAATAAATAAATAAAAAAAATTGTAAAAAAAAAAAAATTTTTTTTTTTTAAAAGAGATAAAAAAAAAAGTATCGGTATTCGGTATTGGCGAGTACTTGGAAAAAAGTATCGGTACTTGTACTCGGTCTTAAAAAAGTGGTATCGGGACAACCCTAGTACACTGGTATCCTCGTAGTCTTCCCTGTCCAACCATCAAGCGTGCTGATCCTCGCCTTGTGTGCGTGAGACTCAGTTCACGACATGCCCTATGACTCCAGGGGTGGCCGGGTTGCTTTTAGCTCCTGCGGTCCTCTCAAGATTGAACAGTACCTGACTGACTGTATCTCTCGCGGTGGACCGGGCCGACAGCCACGCAGTACTGCTCTGTGATAGGTCTGTCTGAAACAAGCCGGTGGGTCCCTCTGAGACGGGTAAGTAGTCTCTCCTGCTACAGGTGAGTACATGCTGGCTGTGTTTCTTTATATGGGGGGTTTCTCCCTGTCTCCCCCCCCCTGTTATGCTGCTCTATGCCCCATGTACTGGTGCTGTGCTGTGTGGGGGTGCTTGGGGGTCACTCTGGCCTGGCTGGGGGCGCTCATGTCTGTTTTAAGGGCCCTGGGGTAGTGTTCTGGTGTGTGAGTGTTGTACATACTGTTGTGGAGTAGTGGTTTACATGCATGCTTAGCAAAGCTAAGCTTCACAGGTTCAGTTCCTGAGTGGGGATGTTTGTGTTCAAACAGCCGCCCCAGCGCTTGCCGTGCCACAGCCAGTGAGGGCAAGGAGCTCCTGCCTTGTGGTTAGTGAACCGGACCACCGCTAAACATGTGCGCCATTAGCCCCGTGAGGTATTTTAAATAAATGTATGCGTCCGGCGGCCATTTTCTTGAAGCCGCTGCGTTTTTGCTTTCAGTTTCGGCTTCTATCGGCCGCTGCTGCGGCGCGAATCTCACAATCTCCTCACAGTCATGTCTCCTCACAGTCTCCTCACTCTCCCCAGGCTTCACCCGCGCGGCAGTGCGGTTTCATACAGCGGAATGAGCGGTCCTTACAGGGGTTGGTGAGTACTCTGGGTATCCCCTCCTCAGCTTCAGCATAGCCAGTGGGTGGACTATGTTACTCACTATGATAGTGTTTTTAAAAGTCTCAGAGGGTGGCAGTATGGAGTCTAGTTCACCTGCTTCTCCACACTTGTCTGAGGCAACTGGCAGTGCTCCTGCACCTGCGGTCCCTAGCGACTAGTTGTCGGCAGTCCTGGAATCATCCTTGTCAGGATAGAAGCGGTGTGCGAGCGCAAGGGAGCTGTAAAGCGCCCCCTCCCCACACATCCTCCTGTAGGGGAGTGTTCTGTCTCAGATATGGGCCTAGCTATTGCTGCTCAGGACCCTAGCTCTGAGGATTTTCATGTTTTTAAACAGGACATTCCCTGTGAGGAAGACCCCAGTTCTGAAAAACTGACAGGGTGCTTGTAAGTGAACTCATTGATGCTGTGAGGAACACTCTCAAGCTGAATGTTGAGGCTGAGGAACCTCAGGTAGAAGCTGTCTCCTTTGGTTCCTTTAAAGCCGTTTATTCAAAAAGTTTTTTTCCATATGTGCCTTTTTTTTTATACATTCATTGACTAAGTCTGGGATAAGCCGCAGAAGACTTTGACGGTCCCGCGGTGCCTAGCCATGAGGTACCCCTTTAAGGAGGACCTGGTTAAGAAGGGGCTCTCCCCCCCAGTGGTCGACCCCCCGGTCGCCCGTTTGAATAAGGCTACCACGCTCCCAATGGAAGGGACTCCTGCATTTAAGGATCCCACTGACAGGAGGTCAGAAGTGGTGAGTAGAACTATGTTTACCTTATTGGGGTCTGCCTTACGCCCTATAGGGGCGGCGACACTTGTGTCTCAAGACACTCACAGGATGGGCAAAGATTTTGCACCAGGCGGTTTAGGAGCATAATCTCCCTCCTGAGACCATTACCCTGGCACAGGGTTTAGTCTCTGTGTGTGATGCCACTTTGGATGTGGCCCCTTTAATTTCTGGGGCATCTATCTGCTGTGGTACTGCATCGCCTTATCTGGCTGAACTGCTGGTCGGCCAACCTAGCTTCCAAAAAGCTCCTGGCTGACTTGCCCTTTAAGGGCGGTGGACTGTTTGGGGCCGCCCTGGATGCCATTATTATGGATGTCACAAGGGATAAGAGCACTTTCCTCCCTCAGTCTGCTACGGAAAAAGGAGCCCCACCGTAGGCCGGGCCCTTCGTTTCCGGTAAAGAAGAATGAGTTCCTTCTCGTCAGTCAGAATCCACGGGTAAGCCCTCCCAGACTGAAAAAAGTGCGGCTGAGGGACATAAGCGTCCCTGGGGCGTAGCCTACCAAGCAAGCTTCCAAGCCCACCGCCACATGGAGTCTTGCCCCTGCCCAACTCTGGGGTGGGGGGACGTCCTTGCAGGTTCACGGTTTGGTTGACCTCCCGGATCTCCGACCGGTGGGTGTGCGAGGTGGTCAC
Source organism: Rana muscosa (assembly GCA_029206835.1). Lineage (NCBI taxonomy): Eukaryota > Metazoa > Chordata > Amphibia > Anura > Ranidae > Rana > Rana muscosa. Next base: position 421,020,316 of record CM055127.1, on the reverse strand, counting down.
CTCAGGATACAGGATAGAATTCCGTTCCTGGCCCCCAGACAGATTCTTTCCCTCAATTCTCCCTCTGCTTCCTGCCAGTCGGGCAGCCCTCTTAAGGGCCGTACAGGATTGATCAGGTCCGGAGTGATTGTGCCGGTTCCGTCACAAGAGAGGTTGTTCAGGGTTTCTACTCGAATCTGTTTGTAGTCCCAAAAGGTGGACGGGGGTTCGGCCAACCCGGGGCCTCAAGGCCTGAATGCCTTTGTGATGGTGTAAAAGTTCCACATGGAATCCATTCGCGCGGTGTTCGCTACACTCCATCAATGGGATTTTCTGGCATCCTTGGACATCAAGGCCGCCTACTTGCATGTTCCGATCTGCGCACGTCAACAGTAGTTTCTGCGCTTGCGATCGGCGAAGACCACTATCAATTGTGGCTCTTCCCTTCGGCATAGCCTCGGCACCAAAGGTTTTTTACCAAGGTGCTTGCTCCGGTTCTAGCCTTGCTGAGACAGCAAGGAATTGCTATTATGGGCTATCTGGACGATCTTCTTCTAATAGCAGACAATGGCTCAGAATTAGAAGAAGTGTGACTATTGTCAGTCAGACCCTTAGGGACTTCGGGTGGCTCCCGAACATTCAGAAGTCGGTCCTGGTCCCGGCTCAGCATTTGGAGTATCTCGGTCTGATCCTGGACTCCATGGAGGCGTAGGTACTCCTAACCCTGGAGAAGTTACTGACTTTTCAGTCTGTAGTGCGGGTCCTGACATCTCGGAAATGGTCATCAACCCGTTTTATGCATGAGAGTCCTGGGACTCATGAGGGCCTCGTTCGAGGCTGTTCCGTATGCCCTATCACACACACGGGCATTACAGTAAGAGATCCTGTCCACTTGGGACAAATCCCCGTTGTCCTTGGATCTTCAGATCCAGATGAGTCACCCACTCAGGGCGTCCCTGGCGTGGTGGTTGGGGTCCCCGGCTCTTTGGTCCGGGAAGTCGTCCCTCCCCATCCAGTGGACGGTGTTCATGATGGACACCAGCCTTATAGGCTGGGGTGGAGTCTGGGGAGTCCTGTCAGCCCCAGGGCTTTGGACACCGGACGAAGCCCGTTTACCGATCAATGTTCTGGAAATACGGGCAATCAGAATATGCCTCCCCACGTGGTCTCTATCGGCTGTCTACGTTCAAGCGTAGACAATTGGCAGGCAGACTATCGGAGTCTCCAGACGCTGGACCAGGAGAGTGGTCCTTACACCTGGACATACCGGATGTGGACCTGAGGGCCTCTCGACTCAATCGTAAGGTGTCAAGGTTGGTGGGTCTCTGCGTCATTGGTACGCTGATCTGGTACGTCTCATCGCGGACGTTCCTTGGCGGTTGCCAATGAGGGAGGACCTTATGTTTCAAGGTCCTATTTTTCATCCTATTTTACAGTCTCTGACTTGCAGTCTCTTCCACTTGAAAGATATATCACCGTACCTGGGAAGCTTACATCGCTATGTGCAATGAGCCGGACTAGCGTCTACGGACGTATTACGTCCCCAGTATCCTGCGGTCCTTGCAGCGTGGTGTGACCCAAATGCTTGCTTTGAGTACCATTAGGGGTCAGTTTTCGGCCTTGGCCGTCTTCCTTCAGCAACCGCTAGCGGGTCATTCCTTGGTAGCACCTTTGTGCAGGGGGCTCGCCATGTGCTCCCTCCTGTTGAAACCTCCTCTCCCTCCTCGGGATTTGAATTTGGTGCTCTCGGTTCTCCAGGAACCTCACTTTGAAAATATCAGAGATATTCCCCTCTTGACTTTTTCTCAGGACGTGGCCTTCTTAGTGGCCATTACTTCTGTCAGACGGGTGTCTGAGTTGGCGGCCTTGTCCTGCAAGTCGCCCTATTTGGTCATCCATAGGGAAAAGGCGGTGTTGCGTCCGCGACCTTCCTTTTGCAAAAGGTGGTCTCGGCTTTTCACCTACAGGTGGACATTGTCCTCCCGTCCTTGTGTCCTCTCACATCGCATTCCAGAAGGTTTGCGCTTCACACATTTTATGTGGTACGTGATATGACTCACTAGTTGTGTCTGTCTCTGTTCCGAAACAGGGCCGAGCGGTGTCATCGGCCACCTTTTCTAGATGGATCAGACAGACTGTTATACAGGCCTATGCCATTAAGGGGGTGGCCCCTCCCTTTCCGGTTACGGCGCATGCCACCAGGGCAATTGGTGCTTCCTGGGCCTTCCGACATCAAGCGTCGGTTGCACAAGTGTGCAAGGCAGCGACCTGGTCATCCGTTCATGCCTTTTCAAAATTCTATAAGGTTAATGTGGCTGCATCTTCGGATGCTTCCTTCAGCCGCAAAGTGTTGCAGGCCGCTGCTTAATGTTGCAACTCCTCCAATGAGGAGCTCTGCTGGTTTGGAGTGAAGTTTTGGTTGTTCCTTTACTATTTGCTCCCACCCTTTTCTTATACTGCTTTGGGACATCCCACACGTAAACAGTATGAGAGCTGTGTCAGTCCATTGACGATAAGAGAAAATAGGATTTTTGTACTCACCATAAAATCCGTTTCTCTGACGTCCATGGACTGAAACAGCACCCACCCTTCCTTTTAAGGTTTGTACTGCTTTGTTACGAACTGAGGCTGCTAGCTATAAGTGGGAGGGTAATGTCCGGAGGGACCGCCCCCCTGGGCGTTGCTGTTCAGCTCTGGTTTTGTTCTAGAATGTTTCTAACATCTAACATTCTGCCTAGGTCTTCTCCTGCAAGCAGGGACATGTACCCACACGTAAACAGTATGAGAGCTGTGTCAATCCATGGACGTCAGAGAAACAGATTTTACGGTGAGTACAAAAATCCTATTTTTCACACGTCATGCGACATGAGCTCCCAATGTTGGAGCGTTTGTTGCACCATTGTGAACCCGGCCTCATTCACTATAAGAAGTTACATATAAGGAGAAAAGTGAATAAAAATGACTATTAATATTATGGACTTTTGATTTATTTTGGTTTTACTTATTTTTTAAGTTGTGCGAAGCCTGACACTGTTTGGTTTATATTAATTGGATGCATATGATTATGGGAGTATTAAAGGGTGGGTACCTAACTGAATTAGAGAGTAAGGAGTACTTTATAGTTTGTTTACATTACCGTATTTACTCGAGTATAAGCTGAGTTTTTCAGCACATATTTTTGTGCTGAAAATGCCCCCCTTGGCTTATACTCGAGTCACCTTTCTGCGCCTGATCTCCCGGAATTTGGGGACCCGGTACTGGCCAACTTGGCACACATGTAGCACCACTCTTCCTCTACAAGTGTGCAAAGTTTTTTGTCCGGGGGACCTACGGCCGAGGAGCACCGATTTTTCAAAGCTGGACACCCCTTCCATAGACTCCCATGTTAAATGGTAATTTCTCTGGTGAGTTTGGGGACCCAGTACTGGCCGGTCGTAGGTCCTCTGGACCCAAAACTTTGCACACATGTAGCCCCATTTCTCCTCTATAAGTGTGCAAGGTTTGTTGTCTGGGGGACCTACGGCCGGGGAGCACCGATTTTTCAAAGCCGGGCACCCCTTCCATAGACTCCAATGTTAAACGTTTGTGATCCTTGACCAGGGTTTTTCTGTAATCTTCTTTGTAGTCATTACATAAATACTTTTATCACACCAGGGCACTGATAATGATAACTCTCCTCTGTGTATTTTACAACAGTTTGTTTTTAGCTATTTCTTTTTCTTTTTCCGTTCATTGTAGTAAAACAGCGGTTTGTGGCTGAGTTATAAAGAGCGTTGGCAAGCCATGTCATGACCAAGTAAAGGGGTCATTGAGTTTATTATAAACAAAAATCGTCAATAGATTTCAAGTGACACATCCCTGGTCACTTCCTTTTTTATAATCCTGACTGTTAGCCTTGATGTCACAGCGCTGTATGAGCAACGGGCAGTGAGCAAGGCTTCATTGAAGTGGTCTGCAGCGGCCTCATCGTATGCGGCTCGCTGTATGCCAAAGAGCTTCTACCGCCTTAGTCATTTCACTTATGTTATCCTGCATTTAATATTGTTTTTCTGTAGATAAAGTAACAAAGAATGACGGTTTTACCTTATGACATTTTTAAAGAATGTACAGTTTTTTTTTTTTTTCCTTCGAAATTAAAGATTTTGATACTTATTGTCTTGACAACGTGATGGGTTATTGTTCTGGAAGGTGATCATGTTTAGTAAATAATCTGTTTAATCTTTAATGATCTATTATGCTTCCTTGCACCAGAAATGCTGCATTCCTAAAAGAACAATTATTTGTCACATGTCACCGTATTTTTAAAAGTAAGTAGAGACTCTCGCTGTTATAGTTTTAGACGGTCTTGGTTAAAAATCTTTCTTCAACAAGGTGAAGGCAGAAGTACATCGCCAAAGCACAGGCAAAATGTTGGGCCCCCGGGAGCTTTTTGTCATAATCTGCAAGTAATTACAGCATATTTGCTGATTATCGCACACTTACCCAACAAAGTGACCCATTCCAAAACTGCAATGTCCACCCTCCCCTTGATGGCCGGTGCGTAACTCTTGTGCATACTCACAGGATTTACTTTGTCCTGGCATACAATCGTGCCGACGCTGTACACTAAATACACTCTGTTCTGTCCTAAAAAGACTGCTTATCAGCATGTTAAATGTAAATGCCCTTGCACTTTTAAAAGTGAGCTCACAAATCCAGACTAATGTACTGTAAATGCTGCATTGTTAACATTCTTCCTTTTTGGAAGTCAACATGCAATGATGTTTTTTTTTTCCACGCATTAATGTGCATATCTTTAGGGCAGCCCATTCATTTTATTGGGCTACCCATTGCCAAGACATACCACCAAAGAAGTTCATGTTACTGTGTTTTTTCTTTTTTTAAACACAGTATGAAGTTACCAGTTGTGTCATTGGATGTGATTGACAGCAGCGCGAGTCAATGGCTGCGCTGCTATCAATCCATGCAGTCTAGCCAATCAACGGCCAGACTGAGCGGAGAAGAGGACATCGGGGGCGAGCGCAGCAGGTGAACGGTCTCAGGTAAGTAAAACGGGGGAGGGCTGGGGGGCCGTAAGTGTCAGATGTTTTTTCACCTTAATGCATAGGATGCATTAAAGCGGAGTTCCACCCAAAAATTGAACTTCCGCTTTTCGAAACCCTCCCCCCCTCCGGTGTCACATTTGGCACCTTTCAGGAGGAAGGGGGGTGCAGATACCTGTAAAAAACAGTTACGCCCCTTTGCGTCACCCCCCCCCCCGCTGTCTTCTGGGAAACGCACTGTTCCCTGGAGAGAGCGGGGACCAGTGATGGCGCTCCGCCTACTCGTGCATGCGCAGTAGGGAACTGGGCAGTGAAGCCGCAAGGCTTCACTCCCTGATTCCCTCACCGAGAATGGCGGCGGCAGCATCTGAGGACTGAGCGACTGCTCGACCTTGTCTGCCGACATCGCGGGTGCGCTGGACAGGTAAGTGTCCATTTTTTAAAAGTCAGCAGCTGCAGTATTTGTAGCTGCTGGCTTTTAAAAAAAAATAATCGGCGGAACCTCTGCTTTAGGGTGAAAAAACATGAACCTTTACAACCCCTTTAAATACCCCTTCTGGTCGGAGGACATGTCCAGCATCATTACTGGGAACTCTAGACGTCCTGGCAGGGATTCTGTGAGTACCATTGATGGTCCTGGCAGGAATTTTGCCAGTACCATTGGAAGTCCTGTCAGGGATACTGAGACTGTGAGCTCTGGATGTCTTAAAGGGGAATACTAAGAGTATGAGTTCTGCAAGTCCTAGCAGGGATTTTGAGAATACCGTAACACTTGTTGTGGTGCATGGTAACCCATGTGCGTTAGTAAAGTTCATTGGGGTGCCATTAAGAATGAATTGGAACACGTACACAGATGTAAAGGGAGCCTTAAAGTATATGTGAACCCTTTACCTTGTAAAACAACCCATTCCGATTATAATAGAAATGAAAGGCAAAACATTTGTGTATAGATATAAAAAAAAATATATAAATATCTTGTGTTTTTTGTCTTTTTTTATGTGTTCATGTGACCTCTGTTCTTAGTTGCATAGGGGGCTTATAGAGCTAGGAGTGAAGAAACAGCAACACACTGATCTTCTCAGTGAATGGCTGTGCAGGGGGCAAGCAGGGTGCTCTCCCAGTACAGCCAGAAAACAGAAAAGCCGTAAATCAGGAGGTCTGGTAGGAACACAAGGTATTTCACACAAATGAAGCAATACAAAAAGAGAACAGGATACTTTTTAACACAGCTACATGGTACAGCAGGCACATATCAGGGATATCAAATGGGGTAATAAATTATTTAAGAGCAATATGTCTGTAGACCAGGACTGAGGATTTAGAAGGTTCTAGGGATCCTTCTACTTGTGACTTCTGCTTTTCACAATTGGCTCTCTGATATCACATGGGATGGGGGATGGGTAGGGCTTGGCTCAATTCGCGTAGAGGCTGCCTCTTTCAGCAAATTGTAATTTGTTTGTTCAGTGGATATATGAGTGCATTGAAGCACAGAAACCATCATTCACAGCTTCTGGCAATGAAGGCATTGAATCAAATGGGTGTGTGGAGCAGATGGTGCTTTGTTGTTCTTAGCCTTGGACTACAGAAATATTGCTGTCTATACTACGCACCATGCTGCTTACAAATCTTTTTTGTTAGTGGTAGTCAAGTTGTCTGGGACTATCGGTTTCCGGACATGTGAGTCTGCAGGCTAGGTAGTGCCAGGTACTCAGACTTGTCCATCAAAAAACAATAATGGGTGTTTTTTGTTTTATAAATTTCCTTTCTAATTCTGCACATCTAAATTGCACTATTCAAAGTATCCTTACGCCTGATTATTTACATCCCTTTAAAGAAAAATGTCAGGTTGTAAATATGGGATACCACTGCTGCCATGTAAGGTGGAAAGTGTTTGCCAGGAAAGTGTTTGGCTGTCTCAATGTACCTGCTGTGACAGTTCAAAGAACTTTGTAAGTCTCCCAAAATCTGAGATTGGGAGGTGTGAGAATTCTGGTTAAAATGTATTTCCACGTTTGCAGCAAAATTGGGATAACGCCTACTTTTATATTTGTTACATATCCCTTTTCACATAGCATAAGGGCCCTTTCACACGGACGTGTCCGTGTGCGGGCTCCGCTTTTCTCAGCGGGGATCTCACCGTCGATCCCCGCTGAGCAGGCAGATGACAGGTCTGTCTCCGCACACTGTGCAGGGACCGACCTGTCAGAGCCCCGCTCTCCCCTATGAGGGATCGGATGACGACGGACCGTAGAGTCCGTTGTCGTCCGGTCCGATCCGCCAGACGGATGGAAAAGTAGGGTTTTCCTCCGTTACACTTTGGCAGATCGGAGCGGGTCGGATTTCAACGGACATGTCACCGCTGACATCCGTGGCTCCATAGAGGTGCACGGAGCGTCCGTTCAGGTCCTGAACGGTTCGTCCGTGTGAAAGGGACCTAATTTAAAAAAAAAATGCAGCTTACCTTTGTTAGATGCTCTATTACTAACCATCTAGCAAGGACAAATCTTACATTGTTCTCTTTGTTTATGAGGAGGCTGGACAGCTGTTATTGCCATAATTAACCCTGTCTGTACTATTCAGGCAGATCTTCCTTTATCAATTATAACTAGAATTGAACACTGCCTGTCCTAACAAAGGGTTAAAGGTGTAGAGGCTGGCCTTCTTGCATTCTATGTTATTAAGGACAGACTTGGGACAGACTTACTCTGACATTGTTCAAAAAGTCTTGCAGTCAGCCATGACACCTTCTCCTGAGAAACATCAAAAGGGTAAGAAATATTAAAAAAATAAATATAAGTATGCTTTGTGGATGGGGATGCACAGCACACACATAGAGGGGCTTCCTCAAATTTAACTGCAAGTTGTAAATATTCTTTAAGGTTGCTATTGGTCCTAGGGTACCAGAAGAAAGCAGTAGAACCTGAGGTGTGACCATACAGTGAAAAACTAGTTGAGCACCAAATTAAAAGTTGTGGAAGCTATGGAATTTTTTTTTACTTGTGGTGTAACAATGAAGGTAATGAAGGAATTTGTTACCCCACCAATTGGAAATTTTTAATCAAATATTTCCCTGACTTTAAGTTGGCTCTCTACTTGTTTCTCTATGTTATCAAGGTGGATGTTTTGGGGCCTTCCTTCGGATACTGGGTTCATTATCTATTGAGATTCTGATCTGGAACAAGCATGCAGCTATGAAGTGTCAGGACATCAAGGCGTCTATTTTATTTATATATATATATATATATATAATATATATATATAAAATGCATAGCCATTCGTGCATTGAACCTTCATGTACAGTTTTGTGTAAATGAAGCAAAATGTAATGTTCTTCTGTTTATAAAAAAAACGAACAAATGTTCTTTTTATTATAGGCAATAGTAAAATACCACTATATGGTCACTAGTTGGAGCTGAGTAACATAGGAAATACATAGGTGTTTGAAACAAAATACAATGTAACAATTCTAGTGAATGATAGAGAAAATTAGAAATGAAATGTAACCAAGGGTTACATTTATTCTGTAACTCCCTCTAGTGTTCTGTAGCTTTGTTACATGCTATCTCTTGTTATGCCATCAATTGGCCATTATGCAATATTTTACTACTGCCCATGATAAAAGAACATTTGTTCAGAAGAGAAAAAAGCCTAAAGAACATACATTTTTGCCCAGTGTGTATGGAATAAATGTACATGCAGATTCACTGGACCAATAGCAATGCATTTTATTTTTATTTTTTTTAATAATTGGAAACGCTGTGCACATGCCTGTTCCAAGTAACTAACTCACCATGTGGCATAGCAAGGATAAGGATGACGGCACTTAAATCGATTTGTAAAGGTAATCTTAAAAAATATATATTTTTTTTAAATAACAAACATGTCTACAGTCCCTGCTCTGTGCAATGGAATTGCACAGAGCGACCGCAAACTTCCTCTTGGGTCCCCTGCCGCCGCTCCTCCTCTCTATTCAGTGCCCCCATGGGAAGCCGCTTTCCATAGGGGCACTTGTGCGTGCTCACCCAGACTGCCGGCTGGGTGACAGGCTGGATATAATAGATCCTTGTAGTCCCCCCAGTCCGGCCATCAAGCGTGAGCAGGCCTTAGCTACGCGCTGTGTCGGCCACGATATACCCCATGGCTCCAGGGGTGGCCGGTGAGGTATGCTCCAGGGTTCACATATGACCGGGCTGCTTGCTGTCTCAGTGACAGTGGACCGGGCCAACAGCTACTCCGTACTGCTCGGTTGTAGGTCTGAGAGGAACGCACCAGCAGGTCCTCGCAAGGACTGGTAAGTACAGTTCCTCCTGCCTCGGTGGGGTGGAACACCTGGGCATTCCTAAGGGGGTCGTTAGGGGGTTCTCCTGCCCTCCCCACTCTCCCTCTGTCACCCTTTTTCCTCCTCCCCTTGCGGGGCTCGCTGCGACCGGGGAATACCTGTAGGGGGGCGCCAGGTCCCGGCGGGGGGCTGTGGGGGTGTCCAGGCCCGCTCTCTGTGGGGGGGCAGTTATTGTCTTGGAAGCCTCCGCTGCGGCTTTCTCATCCACCTCACTTGTTTGGGCGCCATTTTGGAAGCGCGGCGCCATTTTTCTGTTGCGATGTATTGCATTGTAAATCCCATTGGTGCCCATGTTGCCGTGGCCGCGCTGTGACGCAGGTCTGCATTGCGGGCGACCATTTTCTTGTGGTCCGCGCGCTTTTCTCTGAGACAACCGGCGGCCGTTTTGGAGTGTGTTTTGGCCTCTAGTGCTGGCTGGCTTCCTGAACAGCGCAATCGTCGCAATTCACCTCACAGAGTTCCTCAGTCATACGCTGTGTGTGGATGGAGAGCGGGCAGCGGCGCTGAACAGTCTCTTGCTGGGTTGTGAGTTCCCTGGGTAACCCCACCGGTCAGTGCAGCAAGGAGGGTGGACAAATTTTGTGTCAGATATCTTGACTAAGTCCCTAAGGGCTGTCAGTGGGCAATATGGAGTCAGAAGCTGGTGTTTTTTCCCCAAACATTCCAGAGGCAGCAACCGGTGCCGCTGCACCTGCGGTTCCCATGGACGCTTTGTCGGCAGTCCTGGAGTCATTTGTTGCCAGGGTGGAAGCGGCGTGCATGCGTAAGGGTGGTACTAAGCGCCTCCGCCATCGCCTGGGGAATGTTCTGACTCAGACTCGGGCCTGGCTGTGGCTCAGGACCCCAGATCTGGTGTGTCAGAAGAGGCGGACCAAGACCTACCCAGTGAGGAAGACCCCTTGTCCGAGTCCGCTCAAGACAGGGCACTTGTGAGTGCACTTATCAATGCTGTGAGGGACACTCTCAAGCTGGAAGATACAGCTGGGACTTCCACTGCAGGGTCTGTCCCTTTTTGGGTCGCACAAACCGGCCCGCTCTGTTAAGGTTTTTCCTTATGTTGATTTATTTGACAAGTTCATAGATAAGGAATGGAACGGCCGCAGAGGTCCTTTTGTGGTCCCTCAGCGCATGGCGGTCCATTACCCATTTGAAGAGAGCTTTTGAAAAAATGGGCTTCCCCTCCGGTTGTTGATCCCCCGGTCTCTCGGTTAAATAAAGTAACTACTATCCCGGTAGAGGGGACCCCTGCCTTTCAGGACCCTACTGATAGGAGGTCCGAAGCGGTGAGCCGCTCCATGTTCACCATGCTGGGGTCAGCATTGCGGCCTATATTGGCTGCTACCTTGGTGTCCCAGACGCTCACTGAGTGGGCTAAAATATTGCACCAAACTGTGGAGGAGCATCAGCTCCCTCCAGGATGCGTGTCACTGGCCGAACAGTTGGTACAGGGACTTGTGTACATCTGTGAAACAACCCTGGATGCGGCCCCTTTAATATCCAGGGCCTCCGCATCTGCGGTGGTATTGCGCCACCTGATATGGCTGAAATGCTGGTCCGCTGACCAAGCTTCAAAGAAAACTCTGGCAGATTTGCCTTTCAAGCGTGGGAAGCTTTTTGGTGCCTCACTAGACGACGACATTAAGGATGTCACTGGAGATAAGAGCACACACTTCTTCCTCAGTCCACTAAAGAGAATGAGCCGCGCCGTAAGCCGAGGCCCTCCTTTCCCACACAGAAACAGTATTTTTCGTCAGTCAGGACCTGCTGGCAGACCCTCCCAAACGGACAAAGGTCCAGCTGCGGGACAGAAGCGTCCCTGGGTGCGCAAGCCCAACAAGCCAGCAAACAAGCCTGCTACCGCATGAAGTTTTGCCCCCGCCTGACTCATGGGTGGGGGGATGGCTTTGCGGGTTTGCAGCTCGGTGGACCTCCCTGCTCTCCGACCAGTGGGTCTGCGAGGTGGAACACTTCGGGGTACAAGATAGTTTCTTTCTTGTCCACCAAACAGATTCTTTCCCTCAAATCTGACTCTCCTTCCGGCTCGTCGGACTGCCCTGCAAGGGGCAGTACAAGACTTGTTGAGGTGCGGGGTAATCATACCCGTCCCACCACAGGACAGGTTTCAGGGTTTCTACTCAAATCTGTTTGTGGTCCCAAAGAAGGACGGAGTTCATCCAATCTTGGACCTCAAGGCCCTGAATGCCTTTTATAAAGATGCAAAAGTTCCGGATGGAATCGATTCGTTCGGTGGTTGCTGTGGTTGCTGTGCTCCATCCGGGGGACTTCCTGGCGTCCTTGGATATCAGGGACGCATACTTGCATGTCCCCATCTGCGTCAGGCATCAGAGGTTCCTGCACTTTGCGATCGGCGAAGACCACTATCAATTTGTGGCTCTTCCCTTTGGCCTAGCTTCGGCACCAAGAGTTTTCACCAAGGTGCTCACCCCGAATTCTAGCTTTGCTGAGACAGCGCAGCATTGCTATCGTGGACTACTTGGACGATCTTCTTTTGAGAGCTACTTCAAGCTCAGAATTAGAGGAGGATGTGTCTATAGCCAGTCAGACCCTCCAGGAGTTTGGTTGGATACTGAACCTCCAGAAGTCGGTGTTAGTACCGACCCACGCCTAGAGTACCTGGGGTTGCTTCTGCACTCCTCGGAGGCCAGAGTCTTTCTTCCTTTGGAAAAGTTGCAGACACTCCAGACGGCGGTGAAGTTGTTGACATCCCGCAATTGGTCGTCTCTCCGTTTTTGCATGCGAGTCCTGGGCCTTATGGTAGCTTCCTTCGAAGCAGTACTGTATGCCCAATTCCACACTTGAGTCTTGCAGAAGGAGATTCTCTCCAAATGGAACAGATCTCCATTGCCTCTGGATCATCAGATTCAGATGAGTCATCTTGTCAGGTCCTCTCTGAGTTAGTGGCTGAGATCCCCGGCTCTTCGGTCCGGGAAGTCGTTCCTCCCCTTTCATTGGACTGTGATCACGACGGACGTCAGCCTGACCGGTTGGGGGGGGAGTCTGGGGGGTTCAGGCGGCCCAGGGCCGATAGACTCCGAACGAATCCCGACTGCCAATCAATGTCCTGGAACTACGGGCGATCAGGCTGTGTGTTAAGGTATGTACTTACCGAGGCCGAGATGACGAGAGTGGTTCACCTTTGCGACTTGACGCACTCCACTCCCTAGAGGTGAGACAGGGAGTGGATGGCGAGAAGCGGCACCGGCTACCAGCAGGTGGTGGGTACTTGTAGACGGTTCGGTAGTGCTGAGTAGACTGAAGAGCAGGCTTCTAGCAGGAACTAGCTGGATCGGTATAGTTCAAACAGCAAGAGTCAATAGAAGCCGGTGCGGGCTGAGTCCGGGTTGCAACTGCAGAGGTAAAAGTCCTGGCTGGGGGTCTAGCACAGCAAAAAGTTACAAGTCCAGAAAATACCGGGAACAAGGCAGGAGTTCAAAGGAAACGTGGAAGTCCAAAGGTACAAGCAGGAGGTCAAGGATTGTAGACAGGCAGCAGATCCGAGTCACAGGCCGAGGGTCAAACACAAGAGAAGGCAGAAGTCCGTATAACAAGCCGAGGGTCAGGTCCAGGAGAGAGATCAGAGGAATCAAGCCAGTCCGGGTCACAAGGAGATTTTCAAGGTAGTTTTCCAGAGTCTTGGGTACACAGGAAAGCTGACAAACCAGCAACTTGTCAGTGCAGCTGGGTTTCTTTAAATAGGCCCGTCTGGATTCCTATTGGTGCGCCGCCGCACGCACCCGAGAACGTAGAAGCGCTGAAGCGTCATTCCGCCGCGCGTGCGCATTGGGCGCTGATTGGCGCTGTTGGACGGAAGATTTCCCTGACACTGCCTCTCCAAATGGTCACAGAGGCTAAGAGAGCGTCCAGTCAGAATCCAGTCAGACAACGCCACGGCAGTGGCATACGTCAACCATCAAGGAGGAACAAGAAGCTCGGCTGCAGCGTCGGAGGTCGCTCACATCCTGCGGTGGGCGGAAAGGAGTGTGCCGGCTCCATCGGCAGTTTACATTCCGGGTGTGGAAAACTGGCAGGCGGACTATCTGAGTCGCCAGATGCTGGACCATGGGGAATGGTCGGGATATCCGGAGGTTTTTCAACTCCTTTGCTGGAGATGGGGCATGCCAGACGTGGATCTCCTGGCTTCTCGACTCAATCGCAAGGTGTCGAGGTTCGTGGGCAGGTCCAGAGATCCCTGGGCAGACGCGTCAGGCGCATTGGTGGCCCCGTGGGGTCAGTTTCGGCTAATTTATGCCTTTCCCCCACTGAAATTGCTTCCTCGTCTGCTCCGCAGAGTAGAGTCCGAGGGGATTCCGGTGATTCTCATCGCCCCGGATTAGCCCAGGCGTCCCTGGTACGCCGATCTAGTGCGCCTGGTGGCGGATGCACCTTGGTGACTACCGATGCGGGAGGACCTTCTCTTGCAAGGTCCCATTCTTCATCCTGCTTTACAGTCACTGGCTTTAACGGCATGGCTATTGAAAGCCAGGTACTAAGGAACCGAGGCCTGTCGGATTCAGTCATTTCAACCATATTGAGGGCACGGAAGTCTTCTAGGAAGATCTATCATCGCACGTGGAGAGCCTACATCTCTGTGTGTGAGGAGATGGAATGGCGTCCACAGGCATATTTGGTTTCCAGGATCCTGCTGTTTTTACAGCGTGGAGTGGATCAGAAACTTGCCTTAAGCACCATTAAGGGCCAGATTTCAGCCTTGGCTGTTTTCTTTCAGAGACCCCTGGCGGCTCATTCATTGGTGAGTACTTTTGTGCAAGGGGTCCGACATGTGGCTCCTCCGGTCCGACCACCACTACCTCCATGGGATTTGAATCTGGTGCTCTCGGTACTTCAGAAACCTCCATTTGAGGACATCAGGGAAATTCCTCTTTTGACGCTCTGTCAGAAGGTTGCCTTCCTGGTAGCCATCACATCCGTCGGGAGGGTTTCTGAATTGGCGGCCTTGTCTTGCAAGTCCCCATATTTTGTCCTCCATAAGGACAAAGCGGTGCTACGCCCGCAGCCTTCCTTCCAAAGGTAGTTTCGGCCTTTCACCTGAATGAGGACTTTGTACTTCCATCCCTGTGTCCTCGGCCATCGCATTCCAAGGAGGTTGCGCTGCATTCTTTAGACGTGGTATTGCGGGTGTACCTGTCGGCTACGGCTCCGTTCCGGAGGTCTGACTCTCTGTTTGTGTCGGTGTCTGGTCCGCAGAAGGGCCTGGCGGTCTCGTCGGCCACCATTTCTCGGTGGATCAGGCAGACCATCATCCAGGCCTATGCCCTTAAGGGGCGGGCACCTCCCTTTCCTGTCATGGCACATTCGACCAGGGCTATTGGTGCCTCTTGGGCTTTCCGACATCAAGCGTCTGTCTCACAAGTGTGTATAGCGGGGACATGGTCGTCCGTTCACACCTTTTCAAAGTTTTACAAGGTTGATGTGAGTGCATATTCGGATGCTAACTTCGGCTGCAAAGTTTTACAGGCGGCTGTTTGAGGTTGCAACTCCTCCGTTGAGGAGCTCTGCTTGTTTGGGGTGAAATTCGTTTTTTGATTGCTGTTCCCACCCCTCGTTTTTTTACACTGCTTTGAGACATCCCAACTGTCAAGAATTAAGGAACTGTGTCCATCCATGGATGAAAAGAGAAAATAGGATTGGACACAGCACCCACCCCTCCTTTTTTGGTTTGTACTGCTTTTTACGAACTGAGCTGCTGACTGCAGGGCGGAGGGTTATGTCTGGAGGGACCGCCCCCTGGGCGGGGCTGTTCAACTCTGTTAAAGTAACATGTATTTAAATATCTAACATGTTCTGCCTAGTCCTCTCCTATAGAACAGGAACATAACCCAAATGTCAAGAATTAAGGAGCTGTGTCCGTCCATGGACGACAGAGAAAAGGATTTTACGGTGAGTACAAAAAATCCTTTTTTTATTCACAGTAGAAAATTGAAAACATTTTTGAACAGTTCTGAAATTGTTAAAAAATTTGTAAACGCAGCCTTTCACAGATTGGTGAACCTTTGCCCATCTTTACTTCAGAGATACCCTGACTCTCTAAGATGCCCTTTTTACACCCAATCATACTGACCTGTTGCCTATTAACCTAATCAGTTGCAACATGTTCTTACAGCTCTTCCTTGTTAGTACCACTTACTCTTCCAGCTTTTTGTTGCGCCCTGTCCTAACTTTTTTGAGACAGGTTGCTGCCATTAATTTCAAAATTACTATATTTTTCTTAAAATTGTAAATTGTCTCAGTTTAAACATTTTATACCTTTTCTATGTTCTATTCTGAATAAAATAAGTGTTTATGAGATTTGCTAATCATTGCATTCTGTTTTTATGTATATTTTACACAAAGTTCCAACTTCTTTTGAAATTGGGGTTTCAAATTGGGGTTGTAATGGTATTTGACACTTGGAGTTGACTTTTAGTTTAGCATGAAATGAAATGTGTGTGTGGATAGGTTTGCATACCAGTATCCCTACAGAATAATTTTTATCTTGCATTCTATTTTTAACACTCATATTAGAGCACCACATGAAGAAAACATAAGGCCTTTTGGCGTCCCTTTTAAATTTCAGTGGTTTATAGCTCTGTGTTTCATTTAATACGCTCTGATAAAAAAATATAAGGAAATTATTTCTCCATGGCAGAAAGACTGTGTAACAAATTGAACAAGCCCCTCAGAGTCTTAAATCTTTATTAAATTGTAGCTAATTGTATTATTGACAAGTAAGCTGACAGGCTTATTGTCCCCTGATGGCATTCATTGGTTCATTTACTGCATCTACAAGTCCGCCAAAGGCTGTGTGTTTTATGAATCAATTTAACTGGGATGGTATTTTTTTTATTTTTTTTATTCCAAGCCTTGCTGATGGGCAAGATAACACAATCTGATTCATACTTTACAGAACTGGGATAGTCATAAAATAAATTGAGGTTCTCAGATTTTTGTACTTTGGTCCCTTATAATCTCAAAAGGCTCCATTTTAATATTCCTCAGCTGCTATATTAAAGGATAAGTTCACCTTTAAAAAAAAAATAAATAAATGCACATCTTTTTACAGGTAAAACATTTTGCATTTATTTTATTTTATTGGGAGCCTGGAAAGCGTTGCACCCACAACCAGCAGATCGTGGGTGCTATGCAGACTCTGTGTGTAAGCTGTCTGACCATACAATGTATGGCCAAGCAGTTACCCATTAACAGGAAGCATCAATGAACTACCACATCGCTCAAACACTTTGCACAAGAAAGGTAATTCTGCTGCTCACTATGTTGGTGCCTGATGAGCAGGTATCTTCCTGTGTGACTAAGATCTGCACCAACGTGTTTTATCAATGTAACCTTATCAAGGGTCGGTAATCAAGAAAACGCCTAACCTGTTTACACTTTCTCCTGATCTGTAGCTGGTGGGTTTTATTCTGATTTTTTTTGGTTTCTTTTTACTTCAGCTAGAATAAAGATATCTGGAAGCAAATCAAGAAGACAGAACGTACAGCGATAGTGTAGTAATAACGTTAATCCAATATAAAATAAAGATAAAATGCATTCACAAAAGGAAAGTGTCAGACTTGCTCATCTGTAGACCAGAATTGTTTTCCCGTTATCCAGTCCAGGGGGACCCTCCAGCCGTGGCCAGCATCAGGAGTTGGAGCCGAAAGCTGTCCAGGATGCTAGGATCAGCTCGGTTAAACCCGCTGATGCAGTGTGCAAAGCTACAAAGTGAGTCCCTCTAGACTGGATAGCGGGAACAACTCTGGGCCACAGATGAGCAATCTGACACTTTCCTTTTGTGAGTGCATTTTATCTTTACTTTGTATTGGACTAAAGTTATTAACACACTATCAGTGCACTCGTTCCTTGGTTGTTTTGCTTCCAGATAATTGGTGGGTTTTCCCAGACCATTTTTATTGAGAGCAGCAAGATGGTTGCAATATCCCTATTGGATTTATCCCTATCAGATCTATGTCTATTTACGCTCTGGAAATTTTATCTTTTTTAGAGTACAGCTATGATTTTATTTATTGATAATGTAACTGAATTCTCTCTGTTTTTCAGTACAAACTTGTAAAAGAAGCTCTTCATGAACGTTCCAACCTGCTGGAGATTGCTCCTCATTTATCTGCCCCTCTGCCTATTATGCTGCCTGTATACAAGTAAGAAATTAAGCATTTTAAATTTGTATTTAAAGGGAGAGTCTATAGAAGAATTTCAGTTTTGAGTGAGTGCTGGTGAATGCATAACCTGCCAGATCCATATAACATATAGAATTGGACCCCTTTCATACTGGGGCATTTTTCAGACGCTTTAGCGTTAAAAAAAGCTCCTGTAAAGTGCCTGAAAGAAGCATCATCTGCAATCCCAATGTGAAAGCCCAGTGCCCGAAGAACGCTGGTAAAGCGCCGCTAAAGCTAGCGGCGCTTTACCAGCGTTTTTCAGTGGCCGAATAAAGGGTTAAAAGCGCACAAAAAGCGCCGCTGCCAAGGCGCTTTGCAGACACTTTGCAAGCGCTTTGCAGGCGCTTCCCACTGATTTCAATGGAAAGGGGCGCTTTAGGAGCAGTGTATTCACTGCTCCTAAAGCGCTGCAAAGAAGCTGCTTGCAGGACTTATTTTGACGCCCTGCCAGCGCAGCGCCTCAGTGTGAAAGCACTGAGGCTTTCACTTTGGGATTGCAGATGAGGCTTCTTTCAGGCGCTTTACACACGCTTTTTTTAACGCCTGAGAAACGCCCGGTGTGAAAAGGGGCCTTAAAGTGTTTGTTACCCTAAAAAAAAAAAAAAAAAAAAAAAAAATGGATCCTGCTCCTTTTAAAGCATGTTATATAACACAATGCTTGTAACACCTAAAAAAAAAAAAGGCTGATCCTGCCTGGTTCTGCCCTCCCCCCTGTAAACTGACCACGGTTTATCATGGCTGCTGAGCCCTGACACCATGGTCAGTTTATGTGCCTCCGTCAGCCACAACCCTGCTCTCTATCCCCTCTTTCCTCCTCCCCCTCCCTGTGGGTCTGCTCTTACCAATCCCGCCCCCCTCCTCCCCCCTCCTGCTGCTGAAATACCTTTTATAAACTACACACAATCCCCTCTGTTATAAAGCCTCCTATGCTGCAGTGTATGTTCTTTGTAAAAAAGATGCCTTTTTTCTACCTGAATTCACAGCGCCGATTTGACGGTCACGTGACTCCTCGAGGCTCCCCTCCTCCCTGGCTGACATCTCGGCTCTCTCCTCCTCTCCTCCCGAATGATGTCAGCGGGGGAATTTCGGCCGCTCTAGCTGTCAGATCGGTAGAGGGAGCCTCGAGGAGTCACCTGACCACCGATCGGCGCTGTGAATTCAAGTAGAAATAGGCATCTTTTTTACAAAGGACATACACAGCAGCATAGGAGGCTTTATAACAGAGGGGATTGTGTATAATTTATAACGTGGCTTAACAACCACTTTAACTCTCTTCAAGATTCCCAGACTGATCCTCATCACTGTGGCTAATAACGCTTAAGTGGGTCATACACTAATAGATTTCTTTCATTCATCCAAATGGTGTGAATGAACAAATTCCTCTGCTGGGCTGTTGTATTTTGACAGCCACTAGTGGCGGCTGTCAGACTATCTAAACAGTGCCTGCAGCTTATTGGGTGCAGTCACTGTTCGGTCGACAATTTTTGTTCCAGCCCCCTTGACAAAAGTTGAGGAATCTCGAGCAGGCAAGGCCACCCTTGGTTAGAATTTTAGCTAATTCCGAGAAATCACTAAAAATACTTTGCTGCGCTAAACAAATAATTATGGTGCAACGATTAGTGAAATACCAAAGAAGTTATTTAACATTAAATCATTACAAAACCTATAAAAGGGAATAAATGTCTTCTTGTAACTCCTCACTGAGAAATCAAATGAATTGGTGCATCCTCTACAAGTGTAATAAACCGTCACCAAAAATGATTGTATGGAGACTTACCAGAGTACGGCATGGATTGAAGCTCCCTGGCACACTGTGGGGCACACAGCTTGATAGTAGATCAAATGCAAAGCCTCCCAAAGATGTCAGATTATTCTCACATTAGGGGTAGAGAGGATCCCCAAGGCCGGTTGCCACTCAAAAAAAGCATAAAAGAGATCAATGCGCCACATAGTGTGAACCATATACCACAATTTTATCAAAAACTAGAAACTGCACTTACACAGAAAAAAGCCAGATACAGAGCTGTATAATCACAATCAACATGAAGAACACATCCAGATCGCGATGATGTCACTTGCGCATCCTTGCCCTGACCAGTTTCATCAAATATGACATTCTCAAAGGACAATTCTGAGGAATTGTCTGAAATTCAAACTGTGTATGACCAACGTTAGAGTTGGTGCACTTGCACTTATCCTTTGCAGCGTATATATGCAAAATGTTCTGGTTCTGTGCCTCCACTTCCCCTACATGCTCCACCTGAACTCTGTGTGCTTCAATAAACGATTCTAAAGACAAACCCTGCAGTGCAAACATCCACATAGTAAAGATTGCTGGGGAGCTGCAGCAGGGACTGTAGCCTTCCCTGCTTTCCACACTTAAGAGGCTCCATCCCTGGACTTGGTAAAGAGGAACTGAACACATTCATTTAAATGCCCAGAAAAAAACAAGCTGGGGACAAAGGAAGAGTCACTAGTATTGCCTGTGGTCTTCCTGCAGCTGATTGTTCCTCTGACTTAGTGTCCTGTTCCTCACTGTGTCTTTGTGTGGAGGTGGCATTATTGGTGTTGGAGGCAGGGCTTTGCTTTCTTATGTCGGAGCCTCTAGCACAGAGAACAGTGAAGCCATATAGTAGTGACATCACCAAATCTCACTCCAAATCTCCTGAGACTAGTAGTAAGATGCAACAGTGCCTTAGATCCCATACGGCAGATCAGTGTTTCTCAACTCCAGGCCTCAAGGCGCCCCAACAGGTTATGTTTTCAGGATTTCCCTCAGATGAAATGGCTGTGGTAATTACTAAGGCAGTGAAACTGATCAAAGCACCTGCAAAAAATAATGGAAAGCCTGAAAACATGACCTGTTGGGGTGCCTAGAGGACTGGAATTCAGAAACACTGCTGTAGATAACCATCAATGAGACTGTAGGGGTGCCTAGGCACACTCGCATACCAGGAAGTGCACTCTTATTTTTCAGGGGGAAATCCAGACAAAGGTAATTTTTTCTAGGTACTGCACAATTAACATATCTAGATGGTTTACATCAGTCTTTTTTAACCAGGGTGCCTTGAGGTTTCTTCAGGGGTGCCTTGGCAAAATGCCTAAAAATTGCCCAAAAATTAGTAAAGTGAATTAGCGTTGATAAGAAGGGTGTTGATTACCTGCACAGCATCCTTGTCTGAATCTCCCCTGACACTCTCCGTCAGCACTGGGGTCACATTGGCTGAGTAATGGAGAGAAACTGAGGGAGAGGAGAAACACTGGAATACTAGTTAGTACTAGTGTGGAAAAGTGTATTTGCTTTGAAAGAATATATCACCTCTAATGTTTAGTGTCCTACGTGTGTAAAAACAATTGGAATAGTTGTTTTTTTTTTCATTTTAGAATGGTGTGCCTTAAAAAAAATAGTTCTCCCTTCAAAACACATAATAATTAATATGTAAGGCCATTTGGTTCCCATGGAATATTGGTTATGACAGCTCTTGCTGCCATAACAACCAACCAGCCCCATCTTAGGTATTGCAGAAGGTAGAACCAAAAAATGACTGGGATTGATCGCTACTTTTAAATGATAAAAGATTAACTGTTAAAAAAGTTCTAATATTTAATGTATGTGCCATTGTTCTTTGTTTTGAATTAGGTGGTGGCAGTTACCGTACTACTGGGTTGGCATAAAGGCCTATGATCTTGTAGCTGGCAGCCAGTGCCTAAAAAGCAGTTATGTTCTCAGTAAATCCAAAGCCTTAGAATTGTTTCCAATGCTTCGAAAAGACAGACTTGTGGGGGCCATTGTCTACTATGATGGTATGTATCTGATGTATCATTCTTTTAATTGCATGTTTTAAACAGATTAATGCTTATCTGATCAAAAAACAAATAAAAATGTGTATTACAAAAGACTTATATTTATATGTGGTGGCGGAAATAGTTTAAATTTTTTAGGCTTCTTTCCCTTATCTTCACCTGGTGGTCCTACTAATAATACACCACCTGGCCTAGGGTGGCTCACTTACTCAACTGAATCTATAGAGAAGCATTGTTTGTCACTCGGCTGTTATCCATATCTGAACAACAAACACATCTTCCTTCATCTCCAATACATGGAGGGCCAGCAAATAGTAGTTTATAGAAGATAGCTTGGAAGGAAGATGACACTGTTTGAGATTTCAGTTACATTTGCAGGAAGCTAAGCATACTGATTATAATAACATATATCAGGAGAATTCTTCCTTAGGTAAATATTATTGCCCTCTCAGCCATTAGGATGTGGTCCCAGAACCTCATTATAGCACAAAAAGACTACTATGATCAACAGGTTTGGTCACAATATAGGAGGCTCAGAATGGGCCCAAACTTATACAAAATTATAAATAGAATACAAATATTACAAAGTTCATTAGAAATCCACAACATGGCAATGTTGTCATTATAACATCACCACTGGTTTGGACCACCCATACAACGCTACCTATAGATAACCTTTGGATCTACAATAGTAAGCTAGACAACTTCTTGCCCTGCAATATTAAGGGGATCACCGTTAAAGTGGGATGTAAACCCTCCATACACCCAGTGAAGTGAACAGCCTCAGGTGATACACAGGGATGAAACCAATCTCCCTGCATAAGTTTTACATCCATATCTGCAGTCTTCACATATATATACCTTTTAGAATAGGCTGACCAGACGTCCCTGTTTTCCGGGGACAGTCCCCGTATTGAGGACACTGTCCCCGGACCAAATCTGTCCCCGTTTTTGTCCCCGGAGTGGTGGCGCCACTTCCGCCGCAGTAGCCATGGCACTATTTTCTATTTTTGATGGCTCAGTTGCCACTCGGCTGTTATCCATATCTGAACAACAGATTTCCTAGCTCCTCTCTCACTCCGCTGCCTGTCCAATCGGAAACTCCACCTCAAATTGGTGTCCGCCCAACCCCACTCACATTCCAGTCTCCTGCATGCAATGCCTGCACTGTGCTCAGCCTACCTGGGAGACCAACCTTTAAGGGGAGTTTACCTTTTTGCTTCGTTCTTTTTCTTCACATTTCATTTTCCCCTCTGTGCAAACGGGGGGAGGATTGTACAGACTTGGGGAAGGGGGGATTGTGCAAACTGGGGGAGGGGGGGATGTACAAACTAGGCGGGATTGTGCTGACTGAGGAGGTGGATTATACAAACTGGGAGGGGGGCATTGTGCAGACTGGGGGGTGTTGTGCTGACTGGGGGAGGGAGAATTGTGCAGATTGGGGGATGTTGTGCTGACTGGGGGCGGGGGGATTTTACAAACTGGAGGGTATTGTGCATACTGGGGGGGATTTTGCAGACTGGGCGGATTGTTCAGACTTAATAGGAGGGGGGATTCTGCAGACTGGGGGTGGGGGAATTGTACAAACTGGGGGGAGGGTTGCGCAGACTGGGGGGATTGTACAGACTCGGGGGCTACACAGTGCTCTGGACGATGGTATGAGGGGCCAGTAATGTACACAGTGCTCTGAGGGGAGGCCAGTAATGTACACAGTGCTCTGAGGGGAGGCCAGTAATGTACACAGTGCTCTGAACGGTGGTCTGAGGGGAGGCCAGTAATGTACACAGTGCTCTGGACGGTGGTCTGAGGGGAGGCCAGTAATGTACACAGTGCTCTGGACGATGGTCTGAGGGGAGGCCAGAAATGTACTCAGTGCTCTGAACAGTGGTCTGAGGGGAGGCCTGTAATGTACACAGTGCTCTGGATGGTAGTCTGAGGGGAGGTCTGTAATGCACACAGTGCTCTGGACAGTGGTCTGAGAGGAGGCCTGTAATGTATACGGTGCTCTGGGCAGTGGTCTGAGGGAAGGCCTGTAATGCACACAGTGCTCTGGGCGGTGGTCTGAGAGGAGGCCTGTAATGTACACCGTGCTCTGGTCGGTGGTCTGAGGGGAGGCCTGTAATGCACACAGTGCTCTGGACGGTAGTATGAGGGGAGGCCTGTAATGCACACAGTGCTCTGGGCGGTGGTCTGAGGGGAGGCCTGTAATGTACACGGTGGTCTGAGGGGATGCCTGCCCACAGGCGCAAAATGTTGTAAAACTCCACCAGCATTTTATGTTGCTTTTTGTTCCTTTTAACATTTGTAGTTTTATAACAGTTGGCTATTAATATTTGATTATTTATGTTCGAAGGTATCCTACGTGTTGTTACCATGCAATCCTTTACTGTTCTGAATTGTTAATTTATATTATTGTTGTTGGACCACAATTCTTTGGTAAGAATAAAATACAAAATATGCATTGAAAAGTTTTTTCTCTATCTTATCTTCTTAACATTTGGTAGTCCTAAAAATTTGAAGTATCTTTTATTTTTATTTTTTTTATCTCATGGACGAAATGTGAGAAAAAGTATATATCATACAATCATTTCATAAACACATACCACATACACTGCATATATCATTTGAGGAAAATATGCTTATAAAATAGTTTTACCATTTGCCAAAAAAAAATAAAAAATGTCCCCCGATTTAATTTTGAAAATCTGGTCACCTTAATATACACCCACCATCTTCCTTCCTGACTGTATATGAAGACGTTCCTCCTTCATCACCGTGACTGCAGATATACATCATCTGTCCTGTTACTGTGTATATAGCTGTATACAGGACAGATGATGTATACCTGCCGACAGTGATGATGGAGAAAGGTCTCCATATACAAGAAGGAAGATGGTGGGTGTATATATAGCTGTATACACCCACATTCCTTCCTGTATATAGAGACCTTCCTCCATCATCACTGACTGCAGGTATACATCTGTCCCTCCATACTGTACATGCTGTTGCATATGATTGGCACAGTGAGGCTGCATATGATTGGCACAGTGAGGCTGCATATGTGTGGCACAGTGAGGCTGCATATGTGTGGCACAGTGAAGCTGCATATTATGGGCACAGTGAGGCTGCATATTATGGGCACAGTGAGGCTGCATATTATGGGCACAGTGAGGCTGCATATTATGGGCACAGTGAGGCTGCATATTATGGGCACAGTGAGGCTACAATTGATGGGCACAGTGGCTGCAATTGATGGACACAGTGAGGCTCCAATTATTGGCACAGTGAGGCTGAAATTGATGGGCACAGTGAGGCTGAAATTGATGGGCACAGTGAGGCTGAAATTGATGGGCACAGTGAGGCTACAATTGATGGGCACAGTGACTGCAGTTGATGGACACAGGCTGCAATTGATGGACACAGTGAAGCTGCAATTGATGGGTTTGTTTTCAGTATTTTTCAGCTCCCCCAAAAATTTTGAGCACCAGCCGATACTGCTCTGGGGACTCCAAGTAATTTCGAGATGGCGTTGGCTGGCAATAGAACCCAGGTCAGCTGCTGAAAAACAAGCTATGCTCACCACTGCACCCCTAACACAAGGTAGCATGTCTGTAGTGTGGGAGGAAACCCACACAAGCACAGGGAGGACTTGCAAACTCAATGCAGATAGTGTCCTGGTCAGGATTTGAACCAAGGACCCCAGTGCTGCAAGGCTAACCCCTAAGCCTCTGTGCTGCCCATATATGGCCTCTGTTCTCTAAGGCCCACCCCCGCTGAGCAGGGTACAGCAATTAGGTCCACTCAAAGAAGCGCCTCCAGAAGAAATCCAAACTTATCCTAAACTACAATATATACATAGAACACTCCAAAACATACCCAAACTACAATATATACATATAACACTCCAAAACATACCCAAGGAATAACACACACCTCATCAACATATACAAACCTATCCTAAGCTACAATATATAACACTCATATAATAAAACCCGCCCAAATAACAATAAAGAGGGGTACAGTGGTCCCCAAATTAGCAACACAATAGAGCTAAATATTCCATTCACCCATAGGCCTCATTCACACAAGGGTATGAATCCGTACCCCATGGGAGGGCCATGATTATCAGAACAGGGGTGCACGTGTGTTCCCAGCATCCCATGTAGGCAGTCCCATTGCGGTCAACTGGGGTGCACCCGCTGTTCCCAATGTGACATCCGTGTGGGTACCAGTGCACAGCCCCAAACGCACCCAGGGTGTGTCCGCGCAACTGCATTCACATGGATGTCCTTTTTTGGGGTAAACGCAGCCCCCACACAGGTTACAGACTCGTACTCCCTGTGTGAGTGAGGCCTTAGACTTCTCCATGAAGGACCTCACTGGCGGGAATAGTTCTCATTTCCCCAGCAGAGAAAGCCTAAAAGAAACCAAGAAGACATCCTTTCTTCCTCCCAGGCTTCAACCTCCAGGGCCAGACCTGTGCCAGGGGCCCGGTTCAGTCACAAGCCTTGGGCCCTTAAATCTCGCAAACCTGCAGACAGGTCCTCTTAAACATCCTAAAAGGGAGTTTCCCATTTTTCAAAGTGGGGGAGATGTCTGTTTGACATTGTAGTCACCTGGTCACCTAGTCTCAGAAGCTTTGGTTAAGAGACATGGTGTCCAGGGGCTATAAGCTAGAGTCCCAATCTCTCCTCCCACCCCCGACTGCGGTTTATGCTTTCCAACTTGCCTGTGTAGCTGGCTGGACAACACAAAGCAGGGTGGGGCAGAGAGTGGGACTCTAGCTTGAAGCCCCTAATCACCAAATCTCTTACCTAAACATCCAAGATGCTTGTAGATCAGATGTCCCCAATGGCCAATAGACATTACCCCCACGTAGGAAAGTGGGGGTGTCCCTTCAGGATGTTTAAGGGGACCTGTCTGCAGGTTTGGGGGATTAGGGGCCCAAGGCTTGCGATTTGAACAAGGCCCTTGGCTTAGAGTGAGAAAAAGGAAATGGTAACTGCGCCAACCCTACAATATATTGTTAGTATAGTGCTATTATGCAAACTATAATACTATTAGAACAATAGTGCTATTAAACCAATATTTATATTGAACAAAACTTTAGAGCAAGTGACAATCTCTATGTGCACATTCACATGTACCCAGAAAAGTAAATCACACAAATGCAAAATTGCTGAGAAAATATATAACAATAAAAAAAGTGTTAACATAAATCATTAGAACGTGCTCTTAACAAAGTCCCAGTGAGCCTCTTCAAAGATATTCAGTTAAATCCTCATGTGTACAACTCTGTGCTGTAAAAAAGTAGCTGCTAATCCACTAATTTGTGCTACCACCACCAACTTCTGAAGTGGACACTCGCCAGAGCTATCCCTTTTGTCATTGTTACTATTGTTTTATCTATACTTTTACAATAAAGAGCTCAATATATTGCGCAATGATCG
This sequence comes from Rana muscosa, assembly GCA_029206835.1. Lineage (NCBI taxonomy): Eukaryota > Metazoa > Chordata > Amphibia > Anura > Ranidae > Rana > Rana muscosa. Next base: position 420,993,507 of record CM055127.1, on the reverse strand, counting down.
GTTCTTTGCTTTTCATGTGAGCTTGAGAAACACAAATAAGGAAATTCATGAGATGATTATTGGCATATCGGTTGAACAAACGGCAGATTGGTTCCTAGGTGTGGAGTGGTTAACCCTAAGATAAACCAAAGGCGTTTTTTACATCCTAGCTCTGGTGAGTGTCCTTTTCAGAAGTTGGTGGTGGTAGCACAAATTGGTGGATTAGCAGCTACTTTTTTACAGCACGGAGTTGTACACATGAGGATTTAACTGAATATCTTTGAAGAGGCTCACTGGGACTTTGTTAAGAGCACGTTCTAATGATTTATGTTAACACTTTTTTATTTTTTATTGTTCTATATTTTCTCAGCAATTTTGCATTTGTGTGATTTACTTTTCTGGGTACATGTGAATGTGCACATAGAGATTGTCACTTACTCTAAAGTTTTGTTCACTAAAAATATTGGTTTAATAGCACTATTGTTCTAATAGTATTAGTATTATAGTTTGCATAATAGCACTGTACTAACAATATATTTTAGGGTTGGCGCAGTTACCATTTCCTTTTTTTCACTATTTGAACACCCCCCAGCATTGGTGGTGCACACTGTACTGCGGCAGACCCATAAAAAGTTGGATCCAACTTTCAGCTTTGAAAATAATAAGCCTGGTGTAATCCCTGAAGAAGATATAAACCATGAGTGTTTTTTGAAATGCGTTAGTGGTCTGTCATCTTGACAGCTTCTGCGCTTTGGTTCTTAGTTGGTTTTTAATTCTGTGTTTTTCATTCATATGTTTTGGTTTTATCCAATGTTTTGTATCATGCCTTTCATCATGATTTGTCTATTTATGTAATAAAATTCAAATATATTTTTTCATACACTTTCTATCTGTGATCCATTTAAAGTCCCATTTTTCTGAAGAAAACAGTTTGGTATTTACTAAGTAGGTGACTTCTGAAGGCAATTGGTTCCAGTAGATTTTAGTTAGGGGTATCGGAGTAAAGGGGGCTGTAACAAAGTCATGCCACACTTTTCACATATTTATTTGTAAAGAATGTTGAAAACAATTTATCATTTTCCTTCCACTTAACAATTATGTGCCACTTTGTGTTGATCTATCATGACAAAATGTGGAAAATGTTATGGGGTATGAATATTTTTTCAATGCAATGTATTAAGCTTATGATCTACCAAAACCTCCAGATCCTTCTCTACTATGGATCCCCCCACATAGCGAGGAAGGCTGATCACATGGCCCCTATGATGGGTTCATAGTGATCTTTGACCAGGACATTACCATGCAGGGATCACATGGCCCCTATAGTAGGTTCATGGTAGTCTACAACCAGGACATAGCCAGGAAGGGATCACATGGCCCCTATGATAGGTTCATAGTTATTTCCAAAAATGACATAGCCATGCAGGGATCACATGGCCCCTATAGTAGGTTCATGGTCATCTACAACCAGGACATAGCCAGGAAGGGATCACATGGCCCCTAAGATAGGTTCATAGTGATCTCCGACCAGGACATAGCCAGGAAAGGATCACATGGCCCCTATGGTAGGTTCATAGTGATCTCCGACCAGGACATAGCCAGGAAAGGATCACATGGCCCCTATGGTAGGTCCATAGTGATCTCCAACCAGGACATAGCCAGGAAGGGATCACATGGCCCCTTTGGTTACAGCATTTGTTCACACCTGGCTAAAACTTTTGCACAGTACTGTAGAGGGAACATTTGTATATACAGATATTATGAGAAGGGGAGGTAACACTTATCAGGTGAGGCAGCCATCTTGTGAGATTGCGTTGGCCGGGAATCGAACTTGGGTCATGTGCTTGGAAAGCAGCTATGCTTACCACTGCACCACCAATGTGAGGTAGCATGTCTTTGGAGTGTGGGAGGAAACCGGAGTATCCGGAGGAAACCCACGCAAACACAGTGAGAACATGCAGACTCCATGCAGACAGTGTCCTGGTCAGGATATGAACCAAACACCCCAGTGCTGCAAGGCAGAAGTGCTAACTACTAAGCCTCTGTGCTGCCCGATCTTAAAGCAGAACTTCACCTATAAAGGGAAGTTCCGCTTTTCATCCTCTTCCTCGTTTGGCTTTAAATTTCCTAAAGGAACCGGAGATACAGGTCCATATTGTAGTGTTATGAATCGTTCATATTCTGTCCTGTAGGGGAGACTCTGGTTCTCATTCCATCCACCCTACCCATTGAGCCGTCCATATTTGCCCTTGGGTTATGATATTCTTAAGTGACCTAGAAATGCAGATCCTTTTTGTAGAGTGAACAAGAGCTACTGTAGGCCTCAGTGGTCACCTCTCCAATATTAGTGATGTCTTTTGTGTGGAATGGGACAAATACATGTCCTCTAGTCTGTATAGTGTCTCTACTCTATGGATAGGCTCTGTCTTATATAAGAGGACATGAGCTAGCCATGGGTGTAACCTGAAATGTAGACAGGCAGGGACAGGACAACTCACTTGAATGTGGAAGCCTGGCTGTTCATAGATGGTAGAGAGTCCATTCCCAGTATGGTGGATTGGGCAACAAGGATGCCCATCATCATTGTCTATGATTGTCTATCTGTGGAGCTGCTACCAGCTCCACATACTGTGGCCAGGTCTGCTGGCCGTTCTCTGCTGTTTTTATGGGTGTCTGAATGGTGACCACTTGAATGGGGCACCAGCGCTACTTCTTTGACACTCACCTAAAAGGTATTTCCACTTTTGCAGCCATATAGGGATTACACCTACTTTTATATCTGTTAAATGTTCTCATTCACAGAATAAAACTTAATAAAAATTGTAAAGTTTGCTGCTCGCCTTTTAAAGAGGGAATCACGTGTAAAAGATTAGAAACAAAACATGGTTCCTACAAATCTGATACCAGAACCCCAGCTGAACATGCAGCCTGGCAGGCCAGGAAAAGGGGGGGGATGAGCATGCACCCCCTCCACTCCTGAGCCATACCAGGCCACATGCCCTCGACATGGGGAGTGGACCTTGCAAAAGGGGAACCCCCCTGACAAGGCACCTCTTTATGTCAAGGTCATGTGGCCTGGTATGAGTGCATGCTCACCCCCCTTTCCTGGCCTGTCAGGATGTGTGCTTAGGAGGGGGGTCTGGATTTTGGCTGGCCATGTTTTTGTTTTGTTTTTCATGGGGTTCCGCCATTTTATTATCCTCAATTTTTTAAATTTTCTTAAAGATATGCTATGTGAATGGGATCAAGTTAAAAATATAAAGTAGGTGTAAAAAATGTGGCTGAAAAATTAGAAATACTTTTTAGGTGATCTCAGTAGATGAAGCATTGGTGCAGAGATCTGTCTTGGTACAGTCGTACCTGGTCCCTGGGAGGGCTCATTACCATTTCCTCCAGATAGTTGAGATGGCAGATGCCAAAAGGTCATGGATGTTTCTTCAAGTTGCACCTGGTCCCTGGAAGGGCTGATGGGAAGATCCTTCGTTTACTGAAGTGGCAGCTGCCACCGGTGTGGGGACCTGTGACGGTAGAGCTGTACCTTGTCCTCGGGAGGGCTGATGGGAAGACCACCTGTTTACTGGATAGGCAGGCGCCACCAGTGTGGGGACCTGTGTTGGTACAGAGGTACCGGGTTCCTGGGAGGGCTGATGGGAAGACTCTTCGGTTGCTGGAGTGGCAGCTGCCACCAGTGTAGGAACCTGTATTGGTACAGCCGTACCTGGTCCCTGGGAGGGTTTCTTAGACTTTTTGTTGAGTCTTCTAGGAAAAAGCTAATTATCTTCTTTGTCCAACTACATTGATAGTTGGTGATTCAGAAGCTGCAGAAAGGTAAAGAGAGGGCCGATGGGAAGACCCTCCGGTTACTGGAGTGGCAGCCGCCACCGTACCTGGTCTCTAGGAGGGTTCCTCTGACTTTTTGTTGAGTCTTCTTCTAGGTACAGCCATTTGTCTGTCCAACTAAATTGATAGTTGGTGATTCAGAAGATGCTTATGAGAGTCTTTCAAGAGATTGATGACGTAGTGGATTCCGGTCATGATGGCTTGAATTGAAGATCCTCTTCCTCCATATTCACTAGTAAATCATCCTCTAATCCCTCCTCCTCATCACCTAGTTTAAATTTTCTTCCAACATTTTGGCCATCTTCAATCCCAAGAACTCCTATGTGTGATTGCAGCCTAAGCATCTTCTATCAGTTGCTGGGTTCACTTTCTATACATTCTGGGGGAACATTTTCTTCCTCAAACATTCCACACATTCGCTTCATTCTTTATTCCACTGCTAATATATACTCAGCATTGACCTTACTCAGGGCTTGACAAATTTGCTTGGAATCTAGGAGCCAGCTAAAAAAGTTAGGAGCCAGGAACGCGCCCCGTCCCGCCGAGCTCGCGCGCAGAAGCGAACCCATACGTGAGTAGCGCCCGCATATGAAAGCGGTGTTCAAATCACATATCTGAGATATCGCCGCGATTGGTAGAGCGAGAGCAATAATTCTAGCCCTAGACCTCCTCTGTAACTCAAAACATGCAACCTGTAGAATTTTTTAAACGTCGCCTATGGAGATTTTAAAGGGTAAAAGTTTGTCGCTATTCCAAGAGCGGACGCAATTTTGAAGCGTGACATGTTGGGTATCAATTTACTCGGCGTAACATTTATCTTTCACAATATAAAAAAAAAAATTGGGCTAACTTTACTGTTGTCTTATTTTTTAATTAAAAAAAGTGTATTTTTCCCCCAAAAAGTGCGCTTGTAAGACCGCTGCTCAAATACGGTGTGACAGAAAGTATTGCAACGACCGCCATTTTATTCTCTAGGGTGTTAGAATAAAAAATATATATAATGTTTGGGGGTTCTAATTAGAGGGAAGGGGATGGCAGTGAAAACAGATTAGCAAATTAGCATTGCTGGTTGTCTTGTCATACCAACGGCCACCACAAGATGGCGCCAGATCACAGAAGGAAGCATAGGCCTGCAGAAGGCCGCAAAGTTGCAGCCTTAATTACCGGCCGTCGCGGCCCAACGCGATCGCGTGGTGGGGGGCGCGCACGGACACACAGGATACCCCAGCTGTGCCGCCCCAGGCGCCAGGTTGCTAATTCTAGTCGCAATGGTGACCCTGCCTTATAATAGCGCTTTTCTCTCTGAGGACCCCAAGAGATGGCGTTGGCCGGGAATCAAACCCAGGTCAGCTGCTTGAAAGGCAGCTATGCTCACCACTGCACCACCAACACAAGGTAGCATGTCTTTGTAGCGTGGGAGGAAACCGGAGTACCCAGGGGAAACCCACAAAAGAACAGGGAGAACATACAAACTCCATGCAGATAGTGTCCTGGTCAGGATTTGAACCAAGGACCCCAGTGCTGCAAGGCTAACCCCTAAGCCTTTGTGCTGCCCATATGCGGCCTCTGTTCTCTAAGGCCCACCCCTGCTGAGCGGAGTACATCAGTTATGTCCACTTAAAACTCCTCCAGAAGAAATCCAAACTTAACCTAAACTACAATCTATATATACAACACTCCAAAACACACCCAAAGAATAACACACACCTCCACAACATATAATAAAACACGCCTCAAAAACATACCGGCCTCCAACCTCCCCTCATAGCCAGTCCAACACACGCCTTAAAAACATACCGTCCTCCAACCTTTCTTTATAGCCGGTCCAAAACACGCCTCAAAAACATACCGGCCTCCAGCCTTCCCTCATAGACGGTCCTATACACACCTCAAAAACATACCAGCCTCCAAGCTCCCCTTATTTCCAGTCCAACACACACCTCAAAAGCCTATCGGCCTCTAAGCTTCACAACCTAATCAATTACCTAATGTCGATCGACAATAAATAGATCAAACAATAATCACCTGCAAAAAAGTGCCTGAGATGTTGGTGGTAAACAGCCTGCTAGGCCTGGGAGGAAACGAACCAAGTCCACCAAAAGCTGCCTAATATTCAAGAGTTGCCAAGAGTGTAATGTAGACTTTAAGGTTAATCAAAAATATTACATTCTGAAGGGAACGGTAGAACGAGGGGGAGTATGGAAGAGGGAGGAAAGGGGGGGAGGGAAGGTTGGGGGTAAGGAAGGGGTGTGGGTGTTCCCCCCAACCCTCATCCCCCTTCCTCCAACCTTCCTTTCCCTCCTTTTCCTCCCTATCTCCCTCTTCCATACTCCCCCTTGTTCTACCTTTCCCTTTAGAATGTGATATTTTTGATTAACCTTAGAGCTTAATGTCTACATTTACACTCTTGCAACTTTTGGATATGAGGCAGCTTTTGGAGGAGTTGGTTCGGTTCCCCCCAGGCCTAGCAGGCTGTTTACCACCAACATCTCAGGCACTTTTTTTACAGGTGATAATGTTTGGGTGATGTATTGTCGAACCCTAAAGCTTCTGCAGAAAGATGAATGGAGGGCTGATGGGAAGACCCTCTGGTTGCTGGAGTGGCAGCCGCCACCAGTGTAGGGACCTGTGTTGGTACAGTTGTACCTGGTCCCTGGGAGGGTTCCTCAGACTTTTTGTTGAGTCTTCTTCTAGGAACAGTTAATTGTCTTGTTTGTCCAATTACATTGATGGTGATTCAGAAGTTCCAAAAACGAAAAAATGGAGGGCTGATGGGACGACCCATAAAGGAAAAACTGAAATATCACATGGTCCCAAGTATTCAGACCCTTTGCTCAGTATTTAGTAGAAGCACCATTTTGATCTAATACAGCCATGAGTCTTTTTGGGAAAGATGCAACAAGTTTTTCACACCTGGATTTGGGGATCCTCTGGCATTCCTCTTTGCAGATCCTCTCCAGTTCTGTCAGGTTGGATGGTAAACGTTGCTGGACAGCTATTTTTAGGTCTCTCCAGAGATGCTAAATTGGGTTTAAGTCAGGGCTCTGGCTGGGCCATTCAAGAACAGTCACGGAGTTGTTGTGAAGCCACTCCTTCGTTATTTTAGCTGTGTGCTTAGGGTCATTGTCTTGTTGGAAGGTAAACCTTCGGCCCAGTCTGAGATCCTGAGCACTCAGGAGAAGGTTTTCTTCCAGGAGATTCCTGTACTTGGCCGCATTCATCTTTCCCTCGATTGCAACCAGTCGTCCTGTCCCTGCAGCTGAAAAACACCCCCACAGCATGATGCTGCCACCACCATGCTTCACTGTTGTGACTGTATTGGACAGGTGATGAGCAGTGCCTGGATTTATCCACACATACCGCTTAGAATTAAGGCCAAAAAGTTCTATCTTGGTCTCATCAGACCAGAGAATCTCATTTCTCACCATCTTGGAGTCCTTCAGGTGTTTTTTTTAGCAAACTCCATGCGGGCCTTCATGTGTCTTGCACTGAGGAGAGGCTTCCGTCGGGCCACTCTGCCATAAAGCCCCAACTGGTGGAGGGCTGCAGTGATGGTTGACTTTCTAAAACTTTCTCCCATCTCCCGACTGCATCTCCTCTGGAGCTCAGCCACAGTGATCTTTGGGTTCTTCTTTACCTCTCTCACCAAGGCTCTTCTTACCCGATAGCTCAGTTTGGTCGGACGGCCAGCTCTAGGAAGGGTTCTGGTCGCCCCAAATGTCTTCCATTTAAAGATTATGGAGGCCACTGTGCTCTTAGGAACCTTAAGTGCAGCAGAAATTTTTTGTAACCTTGCCCAGATCTGTGCCTTGCCACAATTCTATCTCTGAGCTCTTCAGGCAGTTCCTTTTGACCTCATGATTCTCATTTGCTCTGCACTGTGAGCTGTAAGGTCTTAACCACTTGTCCCCCGCCCACTGTCAATTGACGGCGGGCGGAGGATACTCTCGTTCTGGGAGGACGTCATATGACGTCCTCCCTTTAAAACGAGCTAGGAGGCGCGCGCGCGCCGCCGGAGGCGCGCGCCCGCCGCATATACATGGCCCCGGTGCGCGTGCCCGGCGGCCGCGATTGCCGCCGGGCACCCGCGATTGCTCGGGAAACGAGCAGGAAAGTGGATCTCTGTGTGTAAACACACAGATCCACGTCCTGTGAGGGAGAGGGGACCGATGGTGTGTCCCTTGTACATAGGGACAACCATCGGTCACCTCCCCCAGTCAGTCCCCTCCCCCCACAGTAAGAACACTTTGAGGGAACATATTTAACCCCTTCCCGCCCCCTAGTGGTTAACCCCTTCCCTGCCAATCACATTTATACAGTAATCGATGCATTTTTATAGCAGGGATCGCTGTATAAATGTGAATGGTCCCAAAAATGTGTCAAAAGTGTCCGATGTGTCCGCCGCAATATCGCAGTCACAATAAAAAATCGCAGATCGCCGCCATTACTAATAAAAAAATAAAAATGCTATAAATCTATCCCCTATTTTGTAGACACTATAACTTTTGCGCAAACCAATCAATACGCGCTTATTGCGATTTTTTTTTTTTACCAAAAATATGTAGAAGAATACGTATTGGCCTAAACTGAGGAAAATTTTATATAAAAAAAAAAATGGGTATTTTATTATAGCAAAAAGTAAAAAATAGTGTTTTTTCCAAACTGGACGCTCTTCTTTTGTTTATAGCGCAAAAAATAAAAACCGCAGAGGTGATCAAATACCACCAAAAGAAAGCTCTATTTGTGGGAAAAAAAGGACACAAATTTCGTTTGGGAGCCACGTCGCACGACCGCGCAATTGTCATTCAAAGTGTGACAGCGCTGAAAGCTGAAAAATGGCTTGGGCAGGAAGGGGGTTTTCGTGCACAGTAGAGAAGTGGTTAAAAAAAAAATGTTTATTCAACTTCATTGATGTATAACAAAAAGAAAACAAAGTTTTGACCAGAGATGAACCTGTAATCAATATAGTGTATCTCATAAAATTAGACTATAATCAAAAAGTTTATTTATTTCAGTAATTGCGTTCAAAAAGTGAAACTCATATATTTTATATAGATGTGTTACACACGGGGTGATATATATGGCTTACAGCTAGTGATGCCCCAAAATTCAGTATCTCAGAAAATTATAATATTACATAAGACCAATAAAAAAGATTTTTAATACAGAAATGTTAGCTTAGTGAAAAGTCTGTCCATGTATAGTATAGCAACTCCCAGCATGTCCCCATAGACCTCCTATGGAGGATTCTCTGTGTACGAACTACAAGTCCCAGCATGTCCCCATAGACCTCTATGGAGGATTCTCTGTGCTTGAACTACAAGTCCCAGCATGTCCCCATAGACTTCTATGGAGGATTCTCTGTGTATGAACTAAAAGTCCCAGCATGTCCCCATAGCCCTCAATGGAGGATTCTCTCTGTATGAACTACAAGTCCAAGCATGTCTCCATTAACCTCTATGGAGGATTCTTTGTGTATGAACTACAAGTCCCAGAAATACAGAATTTACAAGTCTGTCTGACTGTTTAGATGTTGATTTTTGAAAGCAGCGGTGTTCTGTCGGATTAGAAAACCTGTGAGATCAGCAGGCTTGCCGCTGCTTTCAAAAGTCAACATCTACACAGAATTGTAAATACTTTATTTCAGGATATAAGCTGAGTTTACTGTTAAAAATAACAGTGAAATGTATAACTCGGTTGGGTGTAACAAGATGTCCACTTCCTGCCTTCTCACTATATGTTTACTGTGGCCGAGTGTGGGGTGTAGCAAGATGGTGGCAACGGAACATCACTTCCGTTACGCATTCTGACGGGTCGCTGATTCTGACGAAACACCGGCTATTGCCTTCAACAAAGATGGCGCCGGAAGAACAATGACATCACTTCCTTTCCGGGAATCGAAGTCGGTGTTTCTCAACTCCAGTCCTCAAGGAGCCACAACAGATCATGTTTTCAGGCTTCCCAATTATTTTGCACAGGTGATTTGATCAGTTTCACTGCCTTATTTATTAATTACCACAGCCGTTTCATCTGAGGGAAATATTGAAAACATTAACCTGTTGGGGTGCCTTGAGGAATGGAGTTGAGAAACACTGATCTAAGTTCTGATCAAAGTGAAGGGAGAGGAATGGAGGCAGGGCTATGAGCGGACATCCAATCATGGCTCAGCAAGGAGGAGCAAACTCTTGTTCCGGGACCAGTGGGGGTGTAGTGGGCGTGGCTAATGCCTCTCAACAAATTGCCGAGGAACTACTAGTCCCAGCATTACCACATGTCCCATCGGGGCCCAGGATGGGGGAGGAGTCCCCGGATGTTGTGTCCTGGAGGGGAATTCTCTATTATATGACCTAAGAGAGAGTCCTCCAATAGCATGCTACAGAACACCTCCCCCACCACCTCTGTACACAACCCCTCCACCACCTCTGTACACAACCCCTCCCCCACCTCTGTACACAACTATGCAACCAATCACCTGTCCAAGATCTACAGGTTACTGACCCCCGATCAATGGATTGGTGAATGTCCATTCAGTCCTGAGATTTACACAGCTCCATCATGCAGCACACAGACAGGGGGCCCCACCTTATAGGCTCATTCACACCGACATTCAGGAGGGGAAACCTTCACCTCCTATTTATTATTATTATTATTATTATTATTATTATTATATGACTTTTATTATTATTATTTTATGGATCTTTTATAAAGCTTATTTTGGTGACACTGATCTTCAAAAGTTTGGAAAACATCCAAAAATGTATAATGCTGATCTCTGGGGAAAATTCAAAGCTACCCTTGTCATGGGGCTCCTCCCACCCCTCAAGGCACCTCCCACCCCTCAAGGCCCCTCCCTTCCTGCAAGTCTCCTTCCACCCCACAGGGTTCCTCGCCTCACGAGGCTCCTCCCACACTGCAATGCTCCTCCCACCCAGCAAGTCTCCTGCTGCCTCACAGGGCTCCTTCCAACCACGACATTGTGCCAAACGCCGCCGCATTCTCCCGATGCTCGTGCAACTCTGCAAGGGGCGGGTGTATTACTGTTATATTGTGTAAGGGGCGGATGGCTACAGATGAGGCCGAAGCCGCCCATCAACATTGCAAAACCCGCCCTTTATTTGTTTAAACAGACCCCGCAAAGACGTGTAGTTGATTGCTAAAACCAGCCCCAACTTATCAGCTCTGCCCATCAATTTAAAATTTGGCCTTTTCTGTAGCCATCCGCCCCTTACACGATATAACAGTATACACCCTTGCAGAGTTGCACGAGCATCGGCAGCGTCTGTCGTGGTCATTGTGCAGGCACCGTGTACAGCTGACTCGCAGCTGTTCACCTTCGGAGATTTTCGAAGGCTCCTTTGTGGTTTGTACTGCACAAGCGATGCGCCTGCGCAGTACAGGGGGGGCATTATCTGCCAGGGACCTTTCTCGGCAGGACACCGGGACATGTGTGCTGTCTATCATAGGTAGGACCCGTCCAGGAGGTGGGACTTGTGTGATGGTTCGGCGAATCAAATTAAAGTTTAAAATTAATTTCAGCAGGAGACGCCGGCCTGACGCCCCCCCCCCCCAGGGTGTGGCACCCCGGGGCGGACCGTCCCCCGTGCCCATTATTGCCACCCATCAGTGCCCATCACTGCCACCTATCAGTGCTGATCACTGCCAGCTATCAGTGCCACCTATCAATGCCACCTATTAGTGCCACTTCTCAGTGCCCACCAGTGCCACCTATCAATGCCCTTCAGTGACACCCATCAGTGCCACCTCACAGTGCCGCCTATCAGTGCCCACCATTGCCGCCTTATTGGTGCCCATCTTGGTGCCCATCAGTGCAGCCCGTCTGTGCCCATCAGTGCAGCCTCATCAGCGTACATCAATGAAGGAGAAAAATTACCTGTTTTGCAAAATTTTATAACAAAATATAAAAATATATAATTTTATTTATTTTTTTTAATCGGTCTTTTTAATTATTTTTTTTAACAAAAAATAAAAACCGCAGAGGTGATCAAATACCATCAAAAGAAAGCTCTATTTATGGGAAAAAATGATAAAAATATAATTTGGGTACAGTGTTGTATGACCGCGCAATTGTCATTCAAAATGCATGAGCACTGAAAGCTGAAAATTGGTCTGGGCAGGAGGGGGGTTTAAGTGCCCAGTAAGCAGGTGGTTAAGGAATGAACACTTATCTCATCATGGTTACGTTTAAACTTGAAGCGTCGCTCAAAACTGGAGGATGACCGATATCCCTGCTGGTGTCCGGCATGTGGGAGCAGGCATCAGCGCACTAATTCAAAAGTGTAGGCATATGCAAACTGAGACGCCCCTCAAACCGACACGGTGCTTCAAATATAAATGTAACTGTGTATGGCCTCAGCCAGCGCTGCTCTGGCCATGCCTTCGGATGCGTTTCATCCTACCGACCGAGGCTTGGTACCGAGCCCTGGTGGGCAGGGTGAAATGCATCAGTGGATGGGGCCAGAGCAGTGCTGGCTGAGGCCATACAGTGTTACATTCATATTTGAAGCACCGGGTTGGTTTGATGTGCGTCTCATCTTGCATATGCACTTATCTCATCACTTATCAAGATTTCATCCCAAAGAAGTTCCCACTGCATTGGTGTTCAGTTCTTTAATTTAGAGCTTTGTAATCACTTTGAATCATGTCTATATCCAATCCATACAGAATCCACCAGAAAACCTATTAGTTCATGCTACACTATTAGCCAAGCCTCGCTGCATTTCTGGCAAAGTCAACAGGTATTTTGTGCACTTACTGAAAATGTTCTTAGCCTGAATAATGAAAACTATTGCAACCACAGCATCTAAGGCCCACAAAGCTGCAATATATTACTTTTTATCTTTTTTTTTGCTTTGTGTTTGTTTTGTCATTCTGGAATGCTTAATTTTCAATTTTGGGTGATTTTATGTTACAAACGCAAGTGTCACTTTTTTTGAGTTTGGTATTATTTCAATGGAGATGGAATTTTGTTTATTTTCTTGATTGATGGCCAATTCTGCTGTATTCTGGTTTCCTTGTGAGAATGTCTTTGGACAGATTGGTATTTCTGTGGATGGCCTGTGCTTTGACACGGCAGGTATGTTCTGCACCGCAGCAATGAACTTGATTTTCTTATAGGGAAGCAATTGAAAAATAAGTTAAATGCTTCCCTTCAAACACGGTGTGCAGGTTATAGATTTTAGCACCTTCTTTATAATCTGCCTTTACGAATTGTAACCTATTAATCACACCATGGTGAGACTCCCATCCAATGATTTAGAATTCTAGCAATGACTCTGGGCAAAGCCTACAGGGTCCAGGAAGATTAAGAAATACATTTTTAACAAATGAGGAACATCAAGAACAGATCATTGAAGACAAAAGCTATAATCATTCTCCTGGGCAAAACTATGCAAAGATTATTGTACCCAAAAGAATACTGTTCTCGAAAAGCGAGATGTCAAATGAAAGTTTCATAAAGACGATAAAATATGGTTTAAATTGCCATGTTTACCTGGCAGAGCTTGTTAACTTTGAAGTTCTATTTAAAGGGGTTGTAGCTAAATATGGCAAGTTGGTTGTAGGGGCTAAACTAAATTTTCTTTAGAAGAATAAAACATTTATTTGTGCCCCCGACCCCCCCCCCCCCCCTGCTCCTTTTCCTGCATTTCCTAGTTTTTGTTGTGGCCCTGAGTTTTCTATTACAAATTTCACCTGTAGATGGTGCTGCAACTGAAATATGGAACTTCTTCCACCCTCATGTTCTAAATGTCACTTAACCACTTCCCGCCCGCTGTATGCAGAATGACGGCCAGGAAGTGGTTTTGTTATCCTGACTGGGCGTCATTTGACGTCCAGCAGGATAACATGCCGGCGAGCGCCCATGGGGGCGCACAGCACAGCGATCGCGAGTGTGGCGCGTCAGTCTGACACACCGCATCTCCGATCGTGATAAGAAGCCTCTGTCAGAGGCTCCTTACCACGTGGTCAGCTGTGACCAATCACAGCTGATCATCGCGCGAACAAGGAAGTGCCAGTAAATGGCATTCCTCGGTTCGCGCTGACAGGGAGAGCTGATCGGCGGCTCTCCCTGTCAGAAAGGGGGGGGGTCTGTACTGATAATCAGCACATTGATTATCAGCACAGCCCCCTCATTAGTGCCAATCACCTGCCAACCAGTGCCCAGTAATAAACACAATAATAAAGTCTCCTAGTGCCCACCACAGTGCCAATCAGTGCCCAGCAGTAACACCTGTCAGTAATCTATCAGTAGTGCCAATCAGTGCCCATCACAGCCGCCTGTCAGTGCCACCTATCAGTACTGCATATCAGTGCCACCTATCAGTGTCCATCAATTCTACTTATCAGTGCCTCCTCATCAGTGCCCGTCGGTGAAATGAAAACAAAATTTTATGACAGAAACTAAGAAAAACTAATTTTTTTCAAAAATGTTGGTCTTTTTTAGTTTAGCAAAAAATGAAAAGCCCAGAGGTGATCAAATACCACCAAAAGAAAGCTCTATTTGTGGGAAGAAAATTATAAAAAATGTGTTTGGGTACAGCGTTGCATAACCGTGCAATTGTCATATAAAATGTGACAGCGCTGAAAATTGTCCTGGGCAGAAATGGCCTGGTATTGAAGTGGTTAAATAGGCAGCCAATGCAATAAACTAAGCTTACACGCCTGTTAGCTATCCTCTGCAGAATGTGCACTGAGCTGTGCATGCACAGCTCAGTTTACATTTCCAGCATGGTGCCATTGTACCAGGAGGAATTACTCCAGAGCATGCAGAGCAGTGATGTCATCCAGCACCAAGAAATAAATATGGGCGAAGGCTGGCACCAGGGACCTCATGGTTATTAGACCATTGCAGTAGAGGTGAGTAATCTTGAGTTTAGTTCTGCTTTAATGAACTTACCTGCAGGTGAAATCTGATATTAAAGGTCAAGACTTTACATGTCGGGCATAAAACAAATATTCCAACTATGAAGTACTGTAAACAATCATTAGGTGGGTGTCTGTTTATTTTTTTAACCACCCTACTACTGCCACGTTGTAAAAAAAGATGGTGAACAGCGTTTATAAGCAGAGCTACTGAAAATACATAAGTTGCCATTGGATGCCTGTGGTTATTGGAGAGCACACAATAAACAGATCCAATCAGAGTGGCTCTGTGCCTTGTGATTGCTGGGATGGCCAATCATAGTGATCACAAATGTAAACGCTGCCTGAGGCCTATTCTCTAAAAACCGCTGATCACTGAAGCAGATCGTTCTTCCGGAGAGAGATGAGGGGAGAGCCAGGCTGCTGCCCCAGTAAAGCATATTATTAATATTATCATTATTATTACAAATTAATAAGTGAAGTTAAACCTTGATCAATAGCGGTCAGACCATAGCTTTACCCAGTGATTTCTGAGCCACCCCCTCCCCCTCCATATGCCTGTACATGTTTGAATATGACACCCCCTATATAATCTATATACCCCCCCCCACACACACTTCCTGTATATATGTGAATACGATACCCCTCCACCCCCCATAGAATGTACACACCCCACTCCTGCCTGTAATTGTGTGCATATGAGCCTCCCTCACCCCACCCATTGAAATACATTTTGGCCTAAATTTATAAAAAAAAAATATAGCAGAGAGTAGGGCAAACAATTTTTTTTTTTTTCATTTTTGAACATTTTCCTTATTTATTTTTATATATATTATACAAAAAAAATGTAAAAATTAAATACCACGAACATAAAGCTCTATTTGTAAAATGGCTGAGAAATGGTCTTGTAATAAAGGGGTATATACAGACTGGTAAGTGATTAAGAGTTCTATAGTAGGTTGGAATCAAACCAGGTTGCCTATGAGATTGGATTGTGCCTATGAGATTGTTGGCTAATTTTATTTCCAGGTCTTGCAAGTAATAATCAGGTAATGGGGGGCCATAGTTAAAATGACAGTTAAAAGTATAGAAGATAAGAAAAATTAAAGCTGTTCTAAACGCAAGACACTTACATTTTTTGCCTGAATATATTCCCTTCATTAAATGAAAAAAAAAAATCTTGCGTCTTAAACACCAGCCCCCCCCCCCCCCCCCCCGCCCAAATATTCACCTGACTCTTTTCTCTATCCAGTACTGTGCCAGCTCTCCATTTTCTCACTGGACACAGAGGAAGCAGCGGGAGCCATTGGCTCCTGCTGCTGTCAATCAAATCCTGGGAGGAGGGAGGGCAGGGCTGAGCCGCACTGTTAGGAAGCCCGGTTTAGAAATGCGCCCGCATGAGTGACCCACAGCACACAGCTTGCTATGAGGGCACTCAGAGAAGATGAGGAGCTGAGAGCGCTGGCTGGGGACCCCGAAGGAGTAGATAAGGGATCGCTCTGTGCAATACTGTTGCACAGAACAGGTAAGTGTAACATGTTTATTTTAAAAAAAGAGCCTTTACAAGTACTTTAGCCTTTATGAAACTGTCTCTCTTGGTCCTTTAGGAGCCAAGCCATTTTTGATGCCTTTACGTCAGATAAAAACACAAATGAAGAAATGGTTTGCTTTGAGCAGCACAAACAGTTTTTCTTTCGTGAACTGTCTATTTTGAGGCTCTTTATGAGCCCGCAGCAGTTTTTGAATATTAATGTCTGAGTGCTTGGTGCTTATTCTGTGGTGTGATGGAGGAAGGAAATAAAAAGGAAAGCAACATGGTAACACTGAATTTCTGATAAGGTTTTCTGCCAAACTGTCACAGATTTGGAACAATATTTTTATGAACGGAAATAAGAAACACATTGGCAAACTGAGAATCTGCTTAATACAAAAGGGCAGCCATTTTACTAGAATTCTTGGTGCACAAACAGAGTAAAAAGATAGCGGCTCTAAATGTCTCTCCCGAGATTCCTGACAAGTTGAAAGACGGCTGGTTATTGTTCAGCTCAAATCGCTCGCTTTGAAACAGATGTGACAGCTATGAAAGTGGATGCTGGTGTTCTGACTGCTGAAAGGAACAGAGATGGGGTATATAAATGAGATGCATGTACCTGACCACTTCGTCTGGTGTGTTTGGGTGCAATAATAGCAATCTGGCATGGTCCGCTTCAATAGGAATTTAAAGAGCCACTAAACTTAAAAAAAAAAAAAAAAAGAAGTGACGTTAAATAAAAGATTTAGTAATATTATTCACACTGCTGTGTGTTCAAAGTCCCCAAGTCTGTGGAGGAACGTACTGTACAAAAGTTTAAAGAATTTGTATAGGCCTGTCCCAAATTTGCCCCCTCTACTCCTCTAGGGCATGTCCTGGCATAAATATTTTCTTTTACATTGTGTATCAAGAAACATCTTTTATTATCCCAGTAACATCATCCCCAGGATTGTAAAGTTCTTGCAGCGGCAGTTACTAGGATAAAAAGCGTACGCCTCCAGTACTACATCTCCCAAGATGATCCCTTTCCCTGCACTTTATGTTGGAAAGTTTATGGTAGTCAAAACCGCTGTATTGTTTTACTAGAAAATAAATCAATGTATGCGAGGGACAAATAAATGATGGTGACAGGGCAGGGTTCTCTAGTCCAGCAGGGGAGAACTTGGGCAGGGGTGTGTCTTTGTCTTCCAGCAGCTGCCTCTGCCGACTATTGTATACTGACATCTGGCACTCGCGGATGTTGACACACACAGTTACACACACACACACTAATGCCTAGTACACACTAATAGTCTTTTTTTTTTCGTTCAACCCAGCGGGCTGAATAGAAAAAAACCGAAGGAGCTCAGGAGGAGCCGCTGTACTAACAATCAGATGTTAGTACAGCCATCTCCCCTGCTGAGCTTTTGTGTTCTGACAGGGGAACGGCCCCCCATCAGAACACACAGAGCCAATCGGCAGACCTTTTTTGGTCATGCCTCCTCGACGGAAGCTGGCTTCTGTCAGACCGGCTGCCATACACACGGGCCGAATGTTGGACGGTTTCTGTTGAACCAGCTTAATAGTAAAGACATCTGATTGGCTGAAGTAGCTGTTCTGTTGACTCTTTTCAGCCCACTTATAGCTATATAGTTTGTAAGGGTGAATAAAGACATCAGTCCATCCAGTTCAGCCTGTGTGGGTGTGTATATGCATTTATGTCTCTAGTACTTCCCATATCCCTGTATATTGGTTACGCTAACCGTTTTTTTGAAATTGTTACCACTTTCACTTTTGTCCCACACCTTTACCATTCTAACAGTAAAGAACCCCTTATGCAGTTTAAGGCTAAACCGCTTTTTGTCCAACTTTATTAAGTGACCACGTGTCCTTTTGAGCGACCTGAGACTAAACAGTTTTCTTTCTATCCTACAGTCACAATTTAAATATTTATATATATTTATACAGTCAGGTCCATAAATATTGGGACATCAACACAATTCTAATCTTTTTAGCTCTATACACCACCACAATGGATTTGAAATGAAACAAACAAGATGTGCTTTAACTGCAGACTTGCAGCTTTAATTTGAGGGTATTTACATCCAAATTGGGTGAACGGTGTAGGAATTACAACAGTTTGTATATGTGCCTCCCACTTTTTAAGGGACCAAAAGTAATGGGACAATTGGCTGCTCAGCTGTTCCATGGCCAGGTGTGTGTGTTATTCCCTCATTATCCCATTTACAAGGAGCAGATAAAAGGTCCAGAGTTCATTTCAAGTGTGCTATTTGCATTTGCAATCTGTTTCTGTCAACTCTCAATATGAGATCCAAAGAGTTGTCACTATCAGTGAAGCAAGGCATCATTAGGCTGAAAAAACAAAACAAACCCATCAGAGAGATAGCAAAAACATTAGGTGTGGCCAAATCAACTGTTTGGAACATCCTTAAAAAGAAAGAATGCACCGGTGAGCTCAGCAACACCAAAAGACCCGGAAGACCATGGAAAACAACTGTGGTGGATGACCGAAGAATTCTTTCCCTGGTGAAGAAAACACCCTTCACAAGAGTTGGCCAGATAAAGAACACTCTCCAGGAGGTAGGTGTATGTGTGTCAAAGTCAACAATCAAGAGAAGACTTCGCCAGAGTGAATACAGAGGGTTCACCACAAGATGGAAACCATTGGTGAGCCTCAAAAACAGGAAGGCCAGATTACAGTTTGCCAAACAACATCTAAAAAAGCCTTCACAGTTCTAGAACAACATCCTATGGGCAGATGAGACCAAGATCAACTTGTACCAGAGTGATGGGAAGAGAAGAGTATGGAGAAGGAAAGGAACTGCTTATGATCCAAACCATGGGGCGTGGCCTGCGGAGACATGAAGATGGACGCTTAATCCTCTCGCTCTGACCACCACGGAACAAAACGAGCCTGTGAGGAGGTCCACTAACCCTCAGAACTCGCACTAAGTATGGGGACTGCTTCCAGATCATCGTCCACTTCCCGATCCCGATCTCCGAGAGAGCATCCCGCCGGATTAAGCCAGAATATCCCTGAAATGTTCCGGGCACCCCGAGGGAACGGGGCACCTTCCCGCCGGGGCCGCACACAAACCTCGGATCTGACTGACTCCCCCCCACCACTACCACCGGCCACAAACCACGACCCACCGGGGATAGAGCTCTCACCTCAACCCCAGCTTAACCTACAAGATCTGCGGTCGGTAGCCACGGACATAAAGGACACCCTGTCAGCGGCCATCGCTGACTTAAAGCTGGAGATCCGCTCGCTGAATGACCGAGTCCAGGCCGTGGAAAAAACAACCAGCCGCCATGAAGCGACCATCGGCAAAGTCACCTCACGCATCGACACTCATACCAAACAGATGAGAGATATGCACCGGCACCTCGAGGACCTCGAGAATCGAAATCGGCGCCACAACGTCCGAATCCGGAATGTCCCCGAATCGATCGAGGGTGACCAGCTCACCCCCACAATAGTGAGCATCCTGAACGACTTACTAGGCCGGCCTCCCCAAGCTGCTATAAAAATCGACAGGCTACACCGTGCCTTGAGGCCAAAAGGCCGGGAAAATGATCCCCCGAGAGATGTTATCTGCCACATAGTCGATTTCACTCTCAAGGAGGACATTATGAGAGGCGCAAGGAGCAGAAACCAAATTCTCTATGAGGGTCGTGCTATACAAGTTTACCAGGATTTATCTGCCATCACGCTCCAGCACCGCCGGGACCTGAAGCCCCTGGAGGCCCTCCGCTCAAGGAACATTCCTTACAAGTGGAAGTTCCCATTCTGCCTTTCTGCCTCCACACAGGGTCGCACAGCTCTGCTGAAGGTACCTGAAGATTTACCTCACTTTTGTGAAATTCTGGGCATTCATCCAGTTGCAGTCCCAGACTGGTATGCAGACTTCAAACCTCTCCTACCGAAGAAAGTCATGCAGCAGCCCGATCCCATGGAGACCCAAGACAGCGGTGGCAGACGGAGACGCTCTCCTACTCCTATCGGCCGTCATCATTCATCCCACTACTCACGGCGGGACACGAGCCCCCTCAACTATCCTAGGGCCAGAAGAACCCGCCGGGATTACTGACACCAGTCAGTCCGCCTCACTCGGTCATACTATAACCTACTGTTACCTGAGTTGGCCATGTTCTGGCCCCTAACTGTTATTCGAGTTCACTGAATTAATACCTCCTAAACTCCTTCTGCTCCCCGGCCCAAAGCGCAGCACCTTAAGACACAAAGTGGAATGACCCCACATCATAGCTCCCTGCCTTTTTATTATTATTATCAACTTTATTGCCGCCAATACACTACTTTCAGGAGTGCGAAAGACTGAAAGACTGAACTGAACTTTTCTTTTTTTTTTTCCATCTCTGCTGTTTGGCGCGCACGTCGGTCCTTGGAGCATACGTTGACGCCCAGAGGTTGAACAAGCCCAGCTAAAACTACATCACCCATAAGACAACGCGGCGACCCTGCTGACGCACAAGCGTGCTGACGTCACGCGGACCATCCCTCCCCTGTGACCTGCGGCGTCTCGCTCCTCCGAATCTCAAGCCGCACCGGAACTCCTGTGCTCCCGATGCTCATCCATCACATGCTCTTCCGCCTCCCGGACACCCTCTCGAACCTCCTCTACACGCACATCCCTCAGCGGCCCGGCTTCTGATGCTGCCATTGCCAATGGGCCCCCACAACAACAACCCCTAAAGGGACAGCGCCAAGGGAATACCGCCAAGCAAGTATATGTCTTTGGTATTGCACCTACCCTCCATTCACTCACCGGACTCCTATAAGATAGAACTGTATTATTTTGCCGCTACTCACCCTGTGGTTCCTCTTACCCACAGCTCAAGGCCACAAACAGCCCCCCCGTTGCCAAACCTCACTCTAGTGAGGAGGCATTCCTGGGGGGATCATGCCCACCCTCTAGTAATGAGGCCATGAGCTGCTCATAGGTACGCTAATGATATGACCACAGATGACTCATCTAGCCTGTGCTGGTCTCCCCCGTCCCAGATAGTTTTTAGTTATTAGCTTTTAGTTCATGGCCTGACACTTACTACTGCCTCCTAGTACAGGCAGGCCGACTCACCACCGAACAGTCCCCCTCTAACTATACACACAAGATTTCACCTCCTATCCCTCCTCCTGTCCATCCGTGGTGGCAGACCCGACCCTGTTCTGTCAAATAGTACATCTTCCCAACTTCGCATCGTCAACCCCCACACGGTTGAAGATCAGAGTCTTGTCTCTCCTTCAGAGTGACACGCTCTGTTCCGACACCGAAACTCACCGATCATAGTGTCTCCGAGACTACTGGGCTAGTTCCACACGGCCTCATCGGTTTTGCCTCTGTATCAGTTTTTCCCCCAATCAGCTGTTCTATCAGACTTTGACTCTCCCCCCCTCACCCCTTCCCCCCATATCCCCTCCTACCGTCATGTCGCAAAACTCTGCCCCCCGAACCTCAGCTCCAAACCCACAGCTACAGCCACATCCCTACGCACTCAAACTATACTCGGTCAATATCCGAGGACTTAATACTCCTGAAAAGCGGTCACAGTTACTGCTCTCTCTGCTACGATCCAAAGCACACATAGCCCTTGTACAGGAAACTCACTTCAAAACCACCAACATCCCCAAATTGACCGATCACCACTTCCCCACTGTATTCCACGCTTCCAACACAGAATCTAAGTCCAAGGGTGTCTCTATCCTCATTTCAAAGAACTGCCCATTCCAAGTATCTGAAGTCCAGAGAGACCCACAGGGTAGGTTCCTCTTCATTAGAGGGACTTTACACCACAGAACCATCACAATTGCGAATATATACGCCCCGAACACCCAACAAGTTGCCTTCTTCAGAAACACGTTTGCCCAATTAACCAGCTTTCAATCAGGCACCCTACTCGTAGGCGGAGACTTTAACGTAGCTCTGACACCGGCCATGGACGTTTCCACTGGTACATCCTCCCTTGCATACAAAGCCCTTCGGGCAATAAAAATTCAACTCAGCAACCTCTTGCTCCACGATTCATGGCGCACGCTTAATCCCTCAGTGAAGGACTTTACTTACTTCTCTTCCCCACATACTAAATACACAAGACTGGACTACCTATTTCTCTCCCAAAATGACCTTACACACCTGTCCTCAGCCACGATTGAACCAATGACACTATCGGACCACAATCCGATCTCGATGACTCTATCCCTCCCGCAGACATTTACAAGATCCGGTATCTGGAGACTAGACAGCTCCCTCCTCACTGACCCCGAAAACATTCAAACTACCTCACTTTGCCTATCCAACTACTTTGCTGACAATGCCACAGAAGACATACCCCCCTCCACACTATGGGCTGCACATAAATGTGTCATCCGCGGAAACTTTCTCTCTCTCGCATCTAAACGATCCAGACTTAAAAAGGACCGAATTAATGAACTTACAGCTCACATACGCAAGCTAGAACAGACGCATAAGGCGTCTCTAGCCATAAACACCTTAACAGAACTAATGCAAGCTAGAGAGGAACTCCTAGGAGAACTTAATAACGTTCTGAAACGTAAGTTCGCTTTGTCCCATAAACTTTTCTACGAGTTTGGTAATAAATCCGGCAAACTCCTAGCTAGGGCCCTTCAAGCCAAAAAGGCGACCCACACCATCCACAACATAACAACCCCTTCCGGGACCTCCCTTGTCAAACCTAAAGACATCTCCGATCAATTCGTCAACTACTTCACAGACCTATATAACCTCCCTCCTGACCGTTCCACTGAAGCTCTCCCTGACAGAAACTCAGCATTATCCACCTTCTTGGCACAATACAGCCCATCCCCTATCACATCGGAAGATTCCGCCACTTTAGATCTTCCGCTCTCCACAGATGAAATAATGACAGCCTTAAAGCAAATGAAACCTGGCAAAAGCCCCGGCCCGGACGGTTTGACAGTCAGCTACTACAAAGCTTTCCCAGACGTCCTGTTACCTCATCTTGTCAAAGCTTTTAACACTCTGCTACCGCACTCCACCACCAGCAAGGAGTTCCTTGAAGCACACATCACACTAATCCCCAAACCGGGCAGGGATCATACCCTTGTCGCAAATTATCGCCCAATTTCTCTCCTCAACGTGGATCTAAAACTGTATGCTAAATCCATAGCAAACCGTATTCTCCCCCTGCTTAACAAGCTGATTTCATTAGATCAGGTTGGTTTTGTCCCTGGTAGGGAGGCCAGGGATAACACCATCAAGGCGCTGGATATACATCACTGGCTGTCCAAGTCATCAACCCAAGGGTTTTTCCTGTCTTTGGATGCCGAGAAGGCGTTCGACAGAGTGGCCTGGGACTACATGGAGACTACACTTCGGATGGTGGGTTTTCCCCCCCGCTTTATTCAAATGATAATGGCTCTTTATGCTGACCCATCTGCCAAAATTCGAGTTAATGGCCGCCTGTCGGACGCCTTCTCCGTCACAAATGGTACTCGTCAGGGATGCCCACTGTCCCCCATAATTTTTATCCTCACCATGGAGCCACTGCTCCGAAAATTAAGAGACAACCCAAACGTTAAGGGCATCGATATCCAAAACACCCATTACAAAATAGCCGCATATGCAGACGATGTCCTCCTGTTCTTGAGAGAACCCATAACCACGATCCCGAATCTCCTTGCGGATTTCTCACTATTTAAATCACTGTCCAATCTGCAAATAAATTTTAATAAATCAAAAGCTTTAAACGTCACCCTACCCCCGGCCTTGGTCTCACAATGCAAACTCAACTTCCCCTTCCGTTGGGAACCACATGCACTCACATACCTGGGTGTCAGAATCCCTACGAATTTGTCTGACCTATACGCACAAAACTTCCTTCCTACCCTCTGCGCAATTCAAGAAGATTTACACAAATGGCACTTCGGTTCCTTTTCCTGGATGGGTCGAATAGCCATATTAAAAATGAATGTCCTGCCCAGGCTCCTATACCTTCTCCAAGCTGTCCCCATCAAACTTCCGCCCTCGTTTTTTACGGCGTACAAACGAATGTGCAGAACATTCATTTGGGCATCGAAACCCCCTAGACTGAGTTGGGACAGATTAACACTCCCCAAATTATCGGGGGGCCTTGGTCTCCCCGATATACAAAAATATCACTGGGCAAGTCACTTAAATAGGATCGTAGACTGGCACGTCCACTCTCACACAAAGGCGTGGATAGCAGTAGAGAACACGGCCACAAAAACTCCGTTATCACATCTCCCCTGGAGTGAACATACATCTAACCTCGCTAACGGCTCTAAACACCCCCTCATTGGAGCCTCTCTGTCATGTTTCGCTAAAACATGCGGTCACTTAAAGGTCGCTCCTGCCCCGGGACCAATGACCCCACTGAACTACAACCCCGATTTCTCCCCTGGCCTACCCCCTCGTGACCCCACCACCGTCCCCGCAGCTACCCCACTCAGAGCACACACTTTCTTCCGCAATGGCAACCTCCTGTCTTGCCTGGAGATGTCTGAACTACTCCCAGAACATCGCATCACTTTCTTCAAACACCTGCAGATCAGACATTATTTCAATTCCGCTAGATCACCCGAAACCTGGACGAGACCCCTCACGCCTCTTGAAAGTATCTGCAACAACGGCGAACCCCAACGCCACCTTATCTCCACCTTATATGCCCTTCTTTTCCCCACACACACTTCCAACACCGATAAACTGACCCGACAATGGGAATCAGACCTGTCACTACAACTCACCGACTCGGACTGGGAACAAATTTTTACACACATGCACAAAGGATCTCTTAACGTATCCACTCAGGAAAATAGATACAAAATCTTTTCCAAGTGGTATAGGACCCCAGACAGACTTCATAAGTGCTACCCCCACATCCCTCCGACCTGCTGGAGATGCAACGCAGGCCCTGGTTCACTACTCCACATATGGTGGGAATGCCCCCTCATCCAACCCTTCTGGACCGACGTCCACCGCCGTATTTCCCAGATCACCACATTCACACCGGACTTCACCCCCGCCCAATTTCTACTGCATCACTCTCCCACACCCTTCGCTAGTTACAAAAAATCTCTAACCTTACACCTCATAAACGCAGCCAACTCATGCATACCCGCTCACTGGAGAAGCACCACCCCCCCTACGATTGAAGAGTGGCACCGCAGGACAGACAGAATAGCGGACATGGAACGACTCACATTTCAAGCCCGTGACACCCCTACATGTTTCACAAACACATGGGCCTGTTGGACACATTATAGGGAAACCACCGCACGACCTCCCCCAATCCCACATGACGGTTCACCCCCCTAGCACCTCTGTCCAGAAATCACATCATCCCCCCCCCTACTGCTCCCCCTCACCCCCTTTCCCTCCTGTTATTATACCCAAAATGATTCCACATAAGTCTACTCTCAAGTATACACCCAACAACTGACCCGAGCCTGTTTGAGTACATGAATTCCTCAGTCTAAACAATAGGACCCCCTCCCCCGCTGGCTGGAAAGATACTCCTACCCCCATTAGCTAAACCCTATTTACCTCACTATACCAATCAGAACCACAGACTCCGTTAACAGCAATGCAGCCCCCGCCCACTCACAGCTAGATCCCGTTAGGGGGTGAGTTGGACGAGGGCTGAGGATCATCACTGGTATTAGACATACATTCACAGGGATAATACCTCTGAGAAGCTCCCTCTCCCCTCTAGTTATAACACTTGTATAACCCCATTACACGCTCTTCATCCGTTCCCTAAGCCTCAAGAATGTGGTCGGACCCAGAGGACCACCATATCTTATTCTTTACTAGAGTCATGATTAAATCTACACTACATCTTATCTGTTGTTCTGTGGTTCACTTGACTCTGTTGACTATCTATTACTTGCCAGGATGCTTTCCTACATTCCTGCTACTGACACAAGTTAATGTCAATGTTATGTATTTTCTGTATTTTCTGTAATCCTGTTAAAACCAATAAACAATAAAAAAAAAAAAAAAAAAAATGATCCAAAGCATACCACCTCATCAGTGAAGCATGGTGGTGGTAGTGTCATGGCGTGGGCATGTATGGCTGCCAATGGAACTGGTTCTCTTGTATTTATTTATGATGTGACTGCTGACCAAAGCAGCAGGATGAATTCTGAAGTGTTTTGGGCAATATTATCTGCTTATATTCAGCCAAATGCTTCAGAACTCATTGGACGGCGCTTCACAGTGCAGATGGACAATGACCCAAAGCATACTAAGAAAGCAACCAAAGAGTTTTTTAAGGGAAAGAAGTGAAATGTTATGCAATGGCCAAGTCAATCACCTGACCTGATTCGGATTGAGCATGCATTTCACTTGCTGAAGACAAAACTGAAGGGAAAATGCCCCAAGAACAAGCAGGAACTGAAGACAGTTGCAGTACAGGCCGGGCAGAGCATCACCAGGGATGAAACCCAGCGTCTGGTGATGTCTATGCGTTCCAGACTTCAGGCTGTAATTGACTGCAAAGGATTTGCAACCAAGTATTAAAAAGTGAAAGTTTGATTTATGATTGTTAATCTGTCTCATTACTTTTGGTCCCTTAAAAAAGGGGGAGGCACATATACAAACTGTTGTAATTCCTACACCGTTCACCTGATTTGGATGTAAATGCCCTCAAATTAAAGCTGAAAGTCTGCAGGTAAAGCACATCTTTGTTTCATTTCAAATCCATTGTGGTGGTGTATAGAGCCAAAAAGATTATAATTGTGTTGATGTCCCAATATTTATGGACCTGACTATATGTGTGTGTGTGTGAGTGTGTATGTGTATATGTGTATATATATATATATATATATATATATATATATATATATATATATATATAATATATATTGTAATTAGTCTGTCATCAACTAGGATCCCCAGATTCTTTCCAATCCGTGATTCCCCCAGGGGTTTTCCCCATAGCGTGTAGTTTGCGTTCATATATTAAGCTCCCAGGTGCATTACTCTACATTTATCAATATTAATCAATATATAATAATTGCCCATCCCTTTTATTTTGTTGAGGTCTTCATGTAAAGTTGAATTATCATGTTGTGCAGTTATTACCCTTCTTCGCTTTGTATCATCAGCAAATACAGAGATTGAACTATTTATACTAGCCTCTATATCATTTATAAACAAGTTAAACAGAATTGGTCTTTGGAGGGGTGTTGTTGACACTGTCAATGTGGTGGGTAATCTTTCTCTTCCACTAGATCCTGCTCTGTGGCTCTTGGGCCTCGTGGAGGGTGTCGTAGCTACCAAGCATGGAACGTTATGTGTATTTTACTCAGCCTATTATGCACGGAAGGAGACTCTTCTGAAGTGGAAATCCCCTGCTCCTCCTATGGTGTGTAGCTGGAAGGCAACAATTAATGGGACCCTGCCTCTATACAAATTAACGTATGCCAGTAGGAAAAGCCCTTTATAGGTTTGGCAAGATCTGGAACTGTTGTGATGCTCAAGGTCTTACCATTTAGCTTTAAGGAAAGAAAAATACCCCCTAGAGAGAATGGGACTTTGAGAGTGACTGACAAACCAATGATTAGAAAATACAAAAATTATTTATTGGTTTACAAATGTTCATAAAATAGTAGTACATATATTACAAATCCGTATGATGGGTTGATAGGTGTGGATGCCTGTAAGCGTAGCTCTCACAACTTGACCCAACGTTTCTGGCACATAGTCATTCTTCAGGGGTTTAATTCAAGTTTCTAGAGCCAAACCATCTAGTGGAATATATATGTTATATTAGTGCAACAAAATTCAATAAAATGTATTCTATACATTGTAAAAGAGACCAGAAGAGCAAATAAAATCATGTAGGGGGGGGGGGGGGGGGGGAAGGGGAAGGAAAACAAAAAAAATGGATGGATAGTAGAGAGACTATCCATCCATTTTTTTGTTTTCCTCCCCCCCCCACATGATTTTATTTGCTCTTCTGGTCTCTTTTACAATGTATAGAATACATTTTATTGAATTTTGTTGCACTAATATAACATATATATTCCACTAGATGGTTTGGCTCTAGATACTTGAATTAAACCCCTGAAGAAGGACTATGTGCCAGAAACGTTGGGTCAAGTTGTGAGAGCTACGCTTACAGGCATCCACACCTATCAACCCATCATACGGATTTGTAATATATGTACTACTATTTTATGAACATTTGTAAATCAATAAATAATTTTTGTATTTTCTAATCATTGGTTTGTCAGTCACTCTCAAAGTCCCATTCTCTCTAGGGGGTAATTTTCTTTCCATTATTAGGGATGTGGTGACTGTCAAACATTTCTGTGAGTGGTGGGATATTTTTCCCTACCATTTAACTTTAGTTTCATTTGAGTGATTAAAGGGGATACCTGGCTGTAGGCCTACCTACTGTCTACATGTGCTGCTTTTCTTTACCCCCCCTGCTTCTTTTCCCCCTCCCTTCCCTTCCCTCCCCTTCCCTCCCTTCCCTTCCCTTCAACTCCCTTCCCTTTCCTCCCTTCCCCTTCTTTTTCTCCTGTTGACCACCAAGATCCTAATTAAACTCTGCTGGATGATGACTACGGTGTTACATGGGTGCATTGCATCTGTAGAACTTTGCAACTGGTGTTATTGTATTTATTTTTATTTTTTAACTTTATAATCTTTATTGAAAAGTTTTTCTCATTAAACATCTTCACATACGAAACATCCCTTATCCCCTCCCCCTCTCCCTCCCCACCCCAGTTAATATACAAAGATACAGAAAAAGAGAACATATTCACAATTTTTTTTTTTTGTTATTTGTTCTATACCAAGTCCCTCTTTCTCCCATAAATTTCTCATTTGAAACCTCCACTCCTGCCCTAATATAACCCTTTGTCGCACCATTAACTCCCCTTCTATTGCATCTCTTTCCTCACCATCCCTGCTCTCGCCTCCCTTCCCATCCATGTTTCCACACCTTTTGCCCTCATTCACACTACTCAACCATTCCTATTCATCACCTCTTATTTTAATTGCGTTAGTTCTTGGCCCATTTTCTTTTTCCTTTGATATAGGTATTGTTTATCTCATACCTCTCTTAAAACCTTCTTATACTTTTTCCTCTTTACAATTGGTTCATAACTATTAGTGTCTTCCACCTCACTCTAGGAAGATTATCCTTTTGCCTCCCACCAGGGTTTCCAGATCTCTTTTAACAGCCTTGTCTGACATATACAGATTTTTCCTTCCAGATGGTCTCGTTCATGCCTCGCTCCCATTCTATACAGGATGGGGGCGAGACCCACTGCCACCTTTTTGTGTTATCCATTTCCCCGCCTGAAATAAACATCTGAGGATTGCAATCTGGGTGCATCCAGGGTTTCCTTCTCCCTCTACAAGCCCCAATACACAGAGCCTTAGAGGTTCTCTGAATACCTGACTTATAACTCCGGACACTTCCAGTAACGGAATAGCTCCAAACCTTGTGTATTAAACCACCTTTCCTTTTCCCCACATCTTGGGCAACTAGCGTCTGATCTACGACCAAACAAAAAGAGTCTTTGAGGAGTATAATCAGCTCTATATAGCAGGAACAAATGTGACATCTTTTGGGAGGGAGATAGTGAAACCAAAGGGCTCAGTTCAAGGATTCTGTTCCATTGCTTTTCCGATATAATTCATACATCTTGTTCCCATCCACTCCTACTTAGTGGGGCTCTTAGATGTTGGTGTAGTTTTGGAAAGCTGAGATACTGTCTGTTGTAAGTTTGCAACTGTGCACCCCACTCACAACTCCAGACCGCTCCTTTGATTCTTCAATCGAAGTCTGTCAAGGCAGGTGGTGTCGACACGGCCACCCATAGCTCCAATTTTGGCCAATTCACAGTATACCCAAGACCGTAGACACACGTTTAAAAAAACTAAAAGTGCAATTTTGGGTTTGACAATCTGGAGTGATCCTTTTAATCTTGGCACTGGCCCTGTGAATGCACATTTGTGGGTTTTGAAGTTTTCAAAGAAAGGATATTGCAGCGCACCATACATCGACTTCCTTGTGACACGTCACTCCTTAGAATCCCACCTGCGACCATACCTCTGAATTTTATGTTTTAGAAGAGTTGTAAAGCCTATAGCACTCTGCAGTAGGTCCAGTGATTACTTTAAAAAGATTATTGCTCCATGTCCTGTGGTCCCAATCTGTGCATGATGCTACGTTCCCCTCGGTATACCAGCGTTAAGACCATTATATTTTTATATTTCAAAGCCTCAAGATGTGGCCTAGAGTAGACAAAGAAAAGAATTATATGTTTGGATGATCTCATAAAATCACATTGATAATTATGCTGTGGTGCTTATGAGCAGAGTCGCTTTGTGGCTATTTTTAATTGATATCCATTCCCGGAGCCAGAGAACACAAAGAGCAGTATAAAGGGTGTAAGTACCAGCAGTAGCATTTCACAGACAACACCGGGGGCTATGCTTGCTCTGTCTTAGCATCTGGAAGCCAAAGCATATGTTGGATGTTAGCCTGGGTGTATACTATGTGTCCTATTTATTTAAGGCTGCCTTGGAAGGCACAACTTGCAAGAGTGTTTCTTAGGGGTACATGTCAGAGTTGATTTAGCATTGAATTGAATTTGGATACTCCTGAACGGCAAAAAGGCAACATTTTTGGGCAGGAATGTGGCTGCTATGTGAGCAGCGATCTGTCACTTTCATTTATGTAGCTCTAGGTCATCTGTGAAAGCGCTATTGCGGAGATTTCAATAAATTAGAATAAGCTTTGTTTAAAGAACTGTTTATTTTTTTTCTTTGAGGCACTGCTCTCATACTTAAAGTAAATCTAAACTATGCAGGATATGGTTTAAATGGTTTGGAACTGGAAGATATTGTTTGCTAAAGCACTGTAGATCATAAACAATCAAAAACAAAAAGTGCAGCACACTACCACTCAAAAACATATATTTGTATAAAAATATCTGAATGTTAGTCATTCATATAATATTTTATAAAAGTCATTAGTCATTCAAAATACTTAGTGAAAACGTGATCATAACCCCCATAATATATATATATATATATATATATAATATAAATTTGTGAAATATAAATGTGCAAAGAATAAATATGTAAATATAGTGTATAAATAAAATGAAATAGGATGAAGTCCACACTGATTTAAA
The DNA here is from genome assembly GCA_029206835.1 of Rana muscosa. Classification (NCBI taxonomy): domain Eukaryota; kingdom Metazoa; phylum Chordata; class Amphibia; order Anura; family Ranidae; genus Rana; species Rana muscosa. The sequence goes on along the minus strand of CM055127.1, from coordinate 420,962,092 downwards.
TTTTAATGCCCTGCATTAAGATTGCATGCGTTCTCCAGGAACAAACGTGCCCAAATGAAGAATGTGCTCCAAATCTCATGTGCAAAAAATATAAATAAACATATTATACAGGAGTGTTCCTCCTCTATGTATCCACCACCAGTCTGAGCTGCCTCTTACCTCCACGGATGACGTACACAATGGTAAGTTCAACCAAAGCTGTCCCAGACACCTGGGTGTATATAATACTGCAGCAGTCCTCCAAAGAGTAGGTGAGACCAATTCTCCAAACCATGCCTCAGGAAACGTACCACTCAGCAGAAAGAATGAAACAAACCTTCCATAGTGTAATAAGTTTAAATGAAACCATTTTATTCATTAAGAGATGAAAAAGTACTCACAAACACAGTGCACTATAAATCCACCGCAAAATATAGAAACACCAAATTGCATTACATATACATTGCCCGCTTAAGCATGGACATTTGGAACAGATATGTAAGAAAAAAAAAATCTGACGGGATATAACCCTCCCATACTCTACAAAATGCACTTAATGCACTTGCTTCAATATTGGCTGCACTTCATTGCTCTGCACTGGTGTCCTGATGGCGCAATGTGTGTAGGGACCATCAACAGCTAGTTACCACTTTATTACAGGAAGTGCCTGAGCAAGGACCTTCATGGAAGGACCAGATATAATTTCAATAAAAGCTGCAAAAAATTAAATAAAAAATTAAAGTAACTATTGGAATTAAATTTACATTTCAACAGTGAATCAATGAACTGCAAGTCCCATCTGCCACTGCCACAAATGGACTTGAGTTTCTCAGTCTAACATGACTGCGGTGGTAACCACACTTGTAGTCTATTGACACTTCCTCCAGTTCTTCAACTGAAAGCCCATACATCTGGTTGCGGGTGCAGTGCTTTGCAGGATAATGTAAAAAAATAAAATAATAATAAATGCACATTTGTTTTTATTTAAAAGGGGGATTTAGCCTTTAACATACAATCCTTTAAAACATGGCACGATTGTACATAATTCTTCCGTTAGTACCAGAGCCTGATGGATGCAAAATATTGTAGACATGGTAAGACTAGGTATCGTGGTAAAACATGAAGGTTTAAATAACTTTCCATGGTAGCAGCTTGGACAAACACACTAAAAAGGGATAGCGGTTGAGAAATTAAGTTGTCAAAGGCCCTTTAAAATAGGTCGTCTCCATCCTTGGAACTCCAAAGAAGTTGGTAAGCTGAGCTCTGTGTAACAGAAGTTTCACCGCTATTGAAACTTCCTTTGATAAAAATTCTCCACCTTCTGAAGAAACAAGTGGTATTTGTAACTTTTTGCTGTTCATTTTCCAGTTTTTCATGAAAAAAACAGCTGTGTAAGGCCTCTTTTTCAACCTGAAGGGTTGAGGGTTGGAGAGCAACCCAGCTTTGTATGATACGATGTCTGGCTGTTAGTAAACAGATATGTAGCCATTCTGAAGACCTGACAATCTCTTTTTACACAAGTGACGTTGAAGACATATCATAACTGAAAACTATGGGAAGAAAGTCCCAAACTGTATGACATTTTAGTTTGGTAGAGCACTGTGCATTCCTTTTTTTTTGCATCTCAATTGCTCCCACAGTAGATGGACATCATTGCTCAGGGCCGGCTTCCTGACAATAGTGGATCATGCCCATGCAATGTGTGTTAATACAGCCACTTGTAGTCCCCACCAGGGATGCATGTGATGGGGTGACAACATAGGAGTACATTTGTCACCCCATAGCAGGATGTCCCTGAAACTCCATGGCAGAATCACCATGTATTTTTTTTTTTTTTAACAGAAGTTGCAGATTTAAAAAGATTGAAAACAACTTTTGAAATTACATTACCGGCATGTCAAATCGCATGCCAAATTGGCGGCTATTGCCAGCAATGGCATCGTCCTAATCGGTGCGAAGTTGCACCGATTCCCAAAAGTAGTTTCTGTACTACTTTTGGCGACTTCGGGATGCGATTTGTATAGACATCTGTGCATGAACCTGCACAGATGTCTCTGAAATTCGCTCCCTTAGTCGAAATGAAACAATTTCAATCCCGCTGTCAGTGTGAACCTGGGCTAAAAGAGAAGTTTGGCCAAAGCCCTTTTGGCCACACTTCTCATGTGGGTCACAGGAGTGCACTCAATTGTGATCACATGATCATTCAGTTCTCGGCTTAGAGCCGACGGGGGGCAGCTGGTAGGTAAGAATGCATGTTTATTTTTTTACCATTTTCCACACTTCGCCTTTAATGATTTTAAAATATAGCATATTAATGAAAGAGAAACTAAAACAAAAAAGTGCAGGAAAATAATTACTGTATATACTCGAGTATAAGCCGACCCGAATATAAGCCGAGGCACCTCATTTTATCACAAAAAACTGTGAAAACGTATTGACTCGAGTATAAGCCTAGGGTGTCTATCTGCATGCCTCACTTTGCCTCACTGTGTCCATGTGCATGCCTTACTGTGCCTCACTGTGTCCATATCTCACTGTGCCCATGGCTCACTGTGCCTCACTGTGCCCATGGCTCACTGTGCCTCACTGTGCCCATGGCTCACTGTGCCTCACTGTGTCCATGCCTCAATGTGCCTCACTGTGCCCATGCCTCACTGTGCCCAATCTCTGGCGCTGTGTGACTAGACTGACGTTTAACATGGGAGTCTATGGAAGGAGTGCTTTCCGGCCGTAGGTCGCCCGGACAACAAACTTTGCACACTTGTAGAGGAAAAGTATAAGCAGAGGGGGGCATTTTCAGCACAAAAAAATGTGCTGAAAAACTCGGCTTATACTCGAGTATATACGGTACATTAAAAGGTATATTATTAAATAGACAATAACAATAGTATACTATATATATCTATATCTATATATATATATCTATATATATATATATATATATATAGTAAAATAAACAGGATTAAATTGGTAGTAAACCGTATGCCTCGCATACTAGCACATTATGAAAGACTCCCCTTAGAATGAAGCCCTCCAGTAGGTGCACTGTCATGGCTCCCCGACGCTTCCATCTTCACTGGTCTTCCTTCCAGGTTCGCAGGCTTTGGTTGTTTGAGTGGCCGAGCCGCGATGACGTCACATGTGCTTTAGTAAAAAAAATTCTGAGCTGCAAGTCTGTAATCTTTGCATATTTGGTCTCTTGAATGCCTAAAGCCCCATACACACCATCAGATTTTCTGCAGATTTTTGTCTTCAGATTTACCAAAACTATGTAGTGCAAGGGCCTGCCTGATTGCATACAAATTGAAACTCCTAAGGTTTTGGTAAATCTGAAGACAAAAATCTGCAGAGAATCTGATGGTGTGTAAGGGGCTTTAGTTTCTAGGTGCCAGATCTGTGGGCCAGGGGCCACATGGGGTGTTCTTGTGGCACTTGTTTGCTGTGTAGGGCCCCTGAAAACGGTCATCTATATTTTGGTGCAGTTGCGTATGAATTAATAAATATTCTTTAGAATTACTTCTAGTGGGTACATGGTGTGGTTTATCTTTTCACTTTTTTTTGTTGAAAATTTTATATTTACGGGATTGAGCATAGACCTCCAGCTGGCCAATCTCATGGGACTGGTCCAGGTTAGAGAACTTTGCTGATGTTTTTACCAAACAGAAAGTAAGAGCTGTCTGCCTGTGACACCTTCCCCACACCTTCCCCTGCAGGTGCATATTTATATTAAAAAAGTACTTGCCCCTCATAGTTCTGGCCCTCGATCTTTAGCCTGCCTTTATATTGGATAAATATAATAGCACAGTTTACTACTTTTTTTTAGTAGTTTCTTTGCAGTCATGTGACTCCGCAAAGTTTTCTGTATTGTCTTTTTACTGGATAGTGGGGGTAGTGTTACTTTCCAAAGTGCATGGGTGTATTCATTTCATAAATAGAAAAAGAAAAAAAGAAAAGGGGGAATATATTATTACATACTCTGGGGGGGTTATTTACGAAAGGCAAATCCACTTTGCACTACAAGTGCAAAGTGCACTTGAAATTGCACTGAAAGTGCAGTCGCTGTAAATCTGTGGGGAAGATCTGAAATGAGGGGAAGCTCTGCTGATTTTATCATCCAATCATGTACAAGCTAAAATGCTGTTTTTTTATTTTCCTTGCATGTCCCCCTCGGATCTACAGCGACTGCACTTCCAAGTGCACTTTGCACTTGTAGTGCAAAGTGGATTTGCCTTTAGTAAATAACCCCCATTGTGTAGGTGCCACATCCTCAAATGTTGAAGAAGGTTATATTTATTTGTGACACACCATGGAGAAGTGCTCTCTCTTCCATACCACTGATGTAGCATTCCAGAAGGAGCTTTCAGGAGCCACTATAATCCAGTAAGCAGTGCTGGCTGAGGACCATTACCACTACTATGACCAAGGGAGCACAGAATCCTGTGTCTCAGAGGAAGCAGAAGGGTTACGCAAACTGACCACACACCAGCAAGGATCTGGTTTCGTGCATGGTGTGGTCAGAATGAAAACTAGCGAAGGAGAACTGGCAGGATCAATAGATACTTGGGAGGAATTCAAGAAGATCAAAATAAACTAGCACTATATACATACTGTACGTTACGTAATGTGTAATCATATATGCAGTATCATGTTTTAGGGTAACATACACTTTAATGTCTCTTCCATGCGGTGACAAATACTATATTTAGAATATGGAAAAAAAAGACAAGACAACAATTTTTTGCTGCTTCCATTTATTCGATTTGCTTGGATCTTTATTTTGTTTCCTTCCACTGGAATTGCTCTACACCTTGTTTTACATTCCCCTTGAACCTCCCGACTGTATTGCATCTGCTGTGCTGGTACTTCTGTGGCGGCTGCCAAACGAAAAGGAACATCCTTAGGTTCCATTAACATATGTTTCTAACAAAACCACATCTTGTACGTTCCTCAGCTGCACAGCATTATGGCAGCCTTCCCAAAAGCCTGGAGACCGTCCGCAAATTTCCTGCTGTACCTGTAACAATTTAATTGTAGAAGTCAGCCCAGTCAGGCATTCCCGGCTCGTGACTGGGGGACATGAAATTCATTGTCATTATTGTCCCTGTCATTTTGTATCATTATGTCTTGCTGTAGAATTTTCCTCACTCCACTGCCTCTCCTTCCTCCAGGAATCAGAGATTATGGCTGAGGTTGGGGCGCGGGCAGGACTATGAACTGCATTTACCTCAAGGGAGCCACATATTAAACTGTTTTTTTTTTTTTTTATCCCCTGCAACCAGCTAGATTTGACTGTTTCTTCCCTGCTCAGGCAAATGACAAAATTATATGTATTTTTATGGAAATGCTGCAGTCTGCAAGCTTGACCCTTTTCTGCCAAGAGGTATGGTAATGGGATGAGGGTCAGCCTTAGAGTTAAGGGGTTAAACATTAGTGCATTTAAAGGATAATGGTCCTCCATGCATGCAGTTCAGGGTTACTTTTTTTTACCTCCTAATGCATCTTTTTTCCCGTAATTTTTGTTACAGTTATTGCCAAAGAAAAATGCTGGAAGTAATTCTGCACAGAACATGACAGCCTGCTCCTCCTGAAAAATAAAATAAATAGTAAAAATAAAACCAAAATTACAGGTGTAAGGAAGTCCAGCATAATGTAAAGGATCAAAAGGAAAAAAAAATCAGTCTAGTCTTCTTTTTTCAATTTTATATTTGTATGCACTGATTTACAGATGTATTCTCACCATTGGCTGTTACGACTTTTTGTAGTATTAAAATATTCAAGTAAAATATATTTAAAGTGTATGTCTGGCCAGAATACAAAAAAAAAACATCATCCTCTTCTTGCATCTGCTCAAACTCCTCCATCCTCATCCCTCTGCTGACCCCCCCCCCTTCCCCTTCCATGTCAAGGAAATGTAAAGGCAGAAGGGTATTTTATCTTAATGCATTCTATGCATTAAGATAAATAACCTTCTGTGTGCAGCAGCCCCCTAATACTTACCTGGGCCCATCTCCATCCAGCAATTTTGCACGAAAGACTTGGCTGTCCGGGGCTCTCCCTCCTCAGATGGAGATGGAAGCAAAGTGCCATTGGCTCCCACTGCGGTCAGTCAAAGTCATTGAGCCAATGAGGTGAGAGAGGGGGCGGGGCCGAGCTGCTGCTCCGTGTCGGAAAGGACACGGAGCTGCAGATAATCTCGGGTTCTCTCATAACAAGCTCAGTGCTGTGGGGGCACTCAACAGGAGGGAGGGGCCAGAAGCCTCAAAAAGGGACCCAAGAAGAGGAGGATCTGGGCTTCTCTGTGCAAAACCACTACACAGAGCAGGTAAGTATGGCATGTTTGTTATTTAAAAAAAACAAAACAAGACTTTATCACTTTTGTTTTTGTTTTTTGGGAGTGGGTACATTTTCTCACCTAGGCAAGAATTACGTCAGCTTGGCCCACCCCTGCACGTCACAGATCCCAGGAGGCTGCGGGACAAGTCTAAAAGCACAGTGTAATCTCGTGCATGTGCAGTGGGGAGCGGCTGTGAAACAGGAAGTCACACCTGGCTCCCACATCCAAGATGGCAGTGCGAGAGGTCTGAACCCTTGGAAAAAATCATCTCCAATGAAGATAGTGCTAGAATAGCAACTACAGTATTTGTCATAATTGCTGACAATTTTTTTTTAACAGTGGACCGGAGCTCCCCTTTAAGTACACCTCTGCAGTACATGCATGTTTATGTAGTATGTGTTTTTAAAGGGATAAAACATTGTATTTATTACAGAAATGTATTGCGTGTGTTTTGTTTTTGTTTCCATGGACACACATTTTAAAGACTAACTTCAGCTTTACTTTTATACAAATAGAGCAGGAAGGGTTAAAAACTCTGCCAGGCCTTGTATTTCTGTTTGTGTCATTATTGGTAAGATTGTTTCAGCCTTACTCTAAACTCTTGGCACTAGCTTGAAAAGAAATTTTTAGTAGAGTAGGAAATGGTTAGATATTCTGACAATGTTTTGACTGATGTCAGTGCCTTCCTGTCCCAGTGACAACTACTCCCTCTGTTCCTTGTAGGGCATTCAGAGGAATAGGATGTGATCGAAAATTTTCCCAATAAGATCACAGACAAAGCCTATCCAAAACAAAAGCATTCTCTAGAGTTACAATTTAATTGTGTTTTTACAATTTGATTTTCACAAATTGTGTAAGGTTTTGACGGTACAAGTTTTTTACTGTGGCACAAAAAGCGGATCTTTTAAATATTTTTGTTATTACTAGATGTGACGGGAGTCACTTTGGGCGGGGGGGCTTGTGGAACCCAGCTTACCTTTAGGGCGGGGGGGGGCTTGTGGAACCCAGCTTACCTTTAGAGATGTCCGGAAACTCCTTGTCCAGCTCCCCCGACCTCTCCTATGTGTAAGTCACTCTGTGTCTATTAGGGGCACATGGTGACCGAGAACCCCAGTGAGGTCTGCACTAACCAGACTCGCTGTATGACCACACCGGACTCGGCATTTCATTTTTACCCCTGTTATCCTTGGTCTTATATGTGTGGTTTGTGTTGAAAGAATGAAGGGACAGTAATATTTCTGAATAATATCCCTCAAGAAATATATGAAGATAAATAATTTCACCTTTCAGACTGCTAGATAGTTTGAGGTAGGATGGGGGTTGTTATGTGTTTAAGTGCCTGTATCCCATTGTTAGATTGTTTGTCTGCCTTGGATACAAAGTTTTATGGAATGTATATGTGTATGTGGATTAGATGCTAGAGCGGAGAGGGGGTGGTTTCTCCAGCAGCCCCTCCTAAAGACGGAAGGAGGATGGCCGCTCCAGATGGGAGCCTTGGAAGTAAACCACCCACAGAGATCTCAGGTGCAGACAATGCAATCAGCAGGGTAGGAATAGCAAAGATGTATTTCTGGACAGCCGCACTCTTGAAAAATGGTAGCCTTTATTAAAATAAGGACAGCACTACAAGTAACAGCAAGCAAAACCTCGGACAGCTGACGCGTTTCACACTATATCTCGTGTTTAGTCATAGCCCTCCTAAAGACGATCTACTGTTGGAAAGTTGAATACACCTGTATGTCATGTAACTGGAGGTGGTGAAGTTTACCCGCCCTGTGTCATTATGCAAAAAAGGGGGATTGTCCCTGAGTGTAAATCTCTTTGTATCTGTGTTTGAATAAACAGTCTTGTGCTTCTCTTCACCCTACACTGATGTCTCGACAAGCGACTGGGTGGGCTAAGGGACCTTGGATCGTACTGGTACCGGGCAAGAGAAGCTTATACGGCAGACATACTCCTCTTGAGTATGGGAGTCCGTCACACAATATATTCCCTTAGTAAATACTTGGTAGGACTATGCTTGACTGTGTTTTATAATGTTTTTTTCAGAGGGGCGTTTCCCTCTTTGCACTCGCATCCTGCAATATTTTCCCATTTTTCTTGGAAAAAATTGCTTTAGCCCTGTTAAAATGGTTAGTGACTATTTGCTGCAGATTAACAGTTAAGCAGCCCATAGGCTGGCTGTACTGAAGTCCATTGGTAGATTGACTTCTGTACAACCATTGTCCCCATACATGGATCGAAATTCAGCCAGTCCCCTGGCTTTAGATTGAGGTCTGAACTTTGACTAGGCTTTTTAAATAAATATTTAGGCTTTTGGACTTAAACTATTCCAGAGCAGCTTCAGTTGTGTATTTTAACAACTGCAATACCAGACACTTTCACTCCCTTCCTGCCCAGGCCAATTTTCAGCTTTCAGTGCTGTCATACTTTAAAATGTAAGAACGAATGAATTATTTTTTTTTTCTTTTTTTTTAGACCGAGCTTTCTTTTGGTGGTATTTATTAACCACTGGATTTTTTTTTTTTTTTCTGGTATATAAATGAATAAATACTGAAAAGTTTGGGAAAAAATTGTGCATAAATTTAGGCCAACATATATCCATCCTAATCTCTTTGCAAAAATAACAGGAATCGGTGTATAATACTTAGAATGTAGGAAAGTTATTGAGTTTTCAAACTATGGTATATATTTGGAAATTGATCAGTTTTGATGTACTGATCAGGATTTTAAAAAAATTTTTTACAATATGATTGCTTAAAACAGTGATCACTGTTATAAGTGATCTTTATTATTAATTGCATTCATTCATTCATAGACATTCATTGTGTACTACTGTGATAGCTGTGATTGGCCACAGCTATCACACCTTACAGATGTACTGTGATTGGCCATGTCTGTTCCATGTTCAGCACAATAATACACAAAGAATGGCTATGAATGAAATCATCTGTCATCCGCTGTGTCCAGTGGAAACATAAGGTGACAGATCGCACTGCAGTGCAGCCCCTAGTGCTTGCGAGTGGTGCGTGACTGGGAGGCCGTTATAATGTCCTCTTAGGATAGGAAAGCTCCTGCTTGGCCGTCGTTTGCCTATAGGCCAGGAGGGAAACCGTTAACCTAAACTGTAGAAGCTGTGCCCAAAAAATGTAAACAAGCCTAAGCTGGTGTTTGTTTAGCGGCCATCTTGGTAGAGATTTTACTTCCCAATGTCAGCGCTACCCTCTAGGTGACTGGTGGCATAATATTGAACAAGCAACATTTGATGGCTTTTGGCTTTTTTCAGCTTTGGTACATGGTCATCTCAAAGCATAGGGGTTTTTGAGCTATATATTTTCCATTCTGAGCGAGGAAAAGTGTTGATATCTTTTTAACCCAAACATGATTGGTGCTTTTGCTAATGTTTTTCCTAGATTTGTTTTAATATCACCTTGATATTCATGATGTGGTTTGTTGGGATGATTTCACGAACACTTTAATTGCACACAAATAAACTCCATTCAGTGATTTATGTGACTGATGAAGGCAATTGGTTGCATTGGAGCTTATTTATTGGTTTTAGAGAAATTGGGTTGTGTTCTTTTGCTATCAAGACTTTCCCCTTTTTTTTTGTTATGTAAGTCGTTTGGAAAATTATGAATATTTTGATGTTGTATACGATTTGTGTAGATCTGTGAATTTGAAAATAAATTAGTTTCAATTGAGCTTGTCACACTGGAAGTGAAAAAAAAGGTGGTGAACATTTACAGTGTAGAAAGGGGGGAGATGGATATAGATAGATACTGGGGCTTTTTTTGTGGCGGAACGCCGTTCTGCCACCTTTGCCAGAGCATTTATTTACCTCCTCTCCTCCCCTCCTAATTGTATAACCTGCCTCTGCTGTCCGCGGAGAGATAAAACACAGGGGAACCTCTGCCAGAGCACTCCCCCCGTATCCTGTGTAGCTCCGGCTCCTCCTTTTCCTATGTAGCCTGCTTTGCACTGCCACTGCCCACAGGGATCAAATGGCTTCAGCATGTGAGAGCGGAAAGGGGAGTTATCTGTACTCAGCGGCTTTGCCCCGCCTCTCAGAGCTGTCCGGGAGTTTGGTTTGGCGCTGCGTGTCACGCTATCTGATGGTGGATAGGTAGGTAGCCAGGTGGTCCTCCTCCTCACTAGCCTCCCTCATGTCATGTAAACTGGGCTCGTCTGTTACTGTTGTGACTGAGCAAAATGCTGCTAATGAGGTTGTGCTGTGGACTGGCCTGTGTGGTCTGTGGACTGGCCTGTGTGGTTTGTGGACTGGCCTGTGTGGTCTGTGGACTGGCCTGTGTGGTCTGTGGACTGGCCTGTGTGGTCTGTGGACTGGCCTGTGTGGTCTGTGGACTGGCCTGTGTGGTCTGTGGACTGGCCTGTGTGGTCTGTGTACTGGCCTGTGTGGTCTGTGGACTGGTCTGTGTCGTCTGTGGACTGGTCTGTGTCGTCTGTGGACTGGTCTGTGTCATCTGTGGACTGGTCTGTGTCGTCTGTGGACTGGTCTGTGTCGTCTGTGGACTGGTCTGTGTCGTCTGTGGACTGGTCTGTGTCGTCTGTGGACTGGTCTGTGTCGTCTGTGGACTGGTCTGTGTCGTCTGTGGACTGGTCTGTGTCGTCTGTGGACTGGTCTGGGTGGTTTGCGAACTAGGCTGGGTGGTTTGCGAACTAGGCTGGGTGGTCTGTGAACTGGGCTGGGTGGTCTGTGAACTGGGCTGGGTGGTCTCTTTGATGTAGTGGGCTGTGGCTGTCTCTTTGCTGGACTGGGCTGTGGCTGTCTCTTTGATGTACTGGGCTGTGGCTGTCTCTTTGCTGGACTGGACTAGGCTGTCTCTTTGATGTACTGGGCTGTGGCTGTCTCTTTGATGTACTTGGTTCCCTGTTCTCTAAAGGGGCAGTTCTAGGGGCAGGTAGGGGTGTGACTAGGAGGGGGCAGGTGAGTTCCTGCACCTTTTCTCTGAGAAAAAAAGCCCTGGATAGATAGATAGAGATGGATAGAGATGGATAGAGATGGATAGAGATAGATAGATAGATAGAGATAGATAGATAGAGATAGATAGATAGAGATAGACAGATAGAGATAGATAGATAGAGATAGATAGAGATAGATAGATAGATAGAGATAGATAGATAGAGATAGATAGATAGAGATAGATAGATAGAGATAGATAGATAGAGATAGATAGAGATAGATAGAGATAGAGATAGACAGAGATAGATAGACAGAGATAGATAGACAGAGATAGATAGACAGAGATAGATAGACAGAGATAGATAGACAGAGATAGATAGACAGAGATAGATAGACAGAGATAGATAGACAGAGATAGATAGACAGAGATAGATAGACAGATAGACAGAGATAGATAGATAGATAGACAGAGATAGATAGACAGAGATAGATAGACAGAGATAGATAGACAGAGATAGATAGACAGAGATAGATAGACAGAGATAGATAGACAGAGATAGATAGACAGAGATAGATAGACAGAGATGGATAGATAGATAGACAGAGATGGATAGATAGATAGATAGACAGAGATAGATAGATAGACAGATAGATAGACAGAGATAGACAGATAGAGATAGACAGAGATAGATAGATAGATAGATAGACAGAGATAGATAGATAGATAGATAGATAGATAGATAGACAGAGATAGATAGATGGATGGATGGATGGATGGATGGATGGATAGATAGATAGACAGACAGAGATGGATAGATAGATAGATAGAGATAGAGATGGATAGATAGAGAGAGATATATATCTATCTATCTCTCTCTCTATCTATCTCTCTATATACACACACACACACACACACACACACACACACACACACACACACACACACACACACACACACACACACACACACACAGTGTGCTCAGCATAAATGAGTACACCCCTTTTGCAAAGGAAGATTTTAATCAATATCTCAATCAACACAAGAACAATTTTTTGCAAATTTTGACTCCGGCACTGTGATTGGCTGGAGCCGCAATGATGTCACTCCCGTGCGCATGCCGCCAGTCATGGCACAGGCCCTGAAGAAACGGCTGTTCCTTCAAAAAGCATGCGCCAAAGACGTAATCGGCACAGTATACAGTAAATATCTCCTAAACGGTGCAAGTTTAGGAGATATTTACAGTACCTATAGGTAAGCCCTATTATAAGCTTATCTATAGGTACAAACACACAAGGGGAGTTTACCTCCTCTTTTTAAGAAAGAGTAAGCATTAAAACAAAAATGCCGTAAAATGCACATAGTGCACAATTCGATAAAGTGTAAGGGGGGGGGGGCACATAGCCCAAAGTTAGGAAGGCCATAGAAGGTGCGAATTTCTTACCTGCAACCACGTGAAGCCGTTATAGCAGCCATTAGCGATAATCGCAAGTGAATCCAGTGGACTGGTTGTACCACACATGGTTCGAATCTCGGCTGGTTCCTGGTAAACTGGCTGAGATTTGAACCATCTATGGCCGGCCTTAGGTTGTCATTCTGTTTCAAAGCTGTAATCCAGACAGATACTGGGAGATCACCAACTAATTCAGTTCTGTGTTAGAAAAACTTTAAATGCATTCACGTTATTCCCTCACAAATGCTCTCAGACAGGGAGAGGGAATGGCCGACGTTGGCCTGTCAAGATTTTATTTTGTACACATATAATGCCAACATGACAGAAGAAGAAAGCAGAGTGAGCAGATTGATGACTTTTCAGTGTGCTTCTGCATCTTCAATGTCCAGTTAGCAGATTGGGTTGGGGAGAATATTTGTTGTGCTGTGTGGCAAATGTCTGTGGGATTCTAAGATTGGCCATCCAGAATTATAACATTTTTGGTAGTTGTAGCCATTTTCATATATAGCACAAACTGTGGAGATCAGCTTTAACTTGTCCACCCCTGCCTTGGAGAGATCATGGTAGCAGCCGTCAACAGAGGCTGAGATAGTAATACTGATATAATTCAGTTTATTGTTGTCAATGTATCTCCTTCAAACGATCTGACAGGAGGTTATCATATTCTATATTTAGCTTGACAGATTTTATTTATTTTGCTGCTCTTTACATCTCTCTTCCAATGCCATCCAATTCGCTGTGCACTCGAGTGAAGCGCACAAACTGCATTGACTTGGGAACGTATTCAGGTGTCTGTTAACATCAATTTCCTGACAAAATCAGGCTTCATCAGTAGCTCTAAATATCTACCTGTTGAACTGCTGCCAACACGGGGACTCTTCTAGGACAGATGAAGATAAATTACTTCCAGTAAACAGTTCTCAAATCCGTCACTGATGCACGGAGACACAGGCTGACCCCACTGCACCTCGCTTCTTACCGGCGTATTCACAGTGTTTGCCGAGGAAGCTTTAATACATTTTTGTCTCTGCCAGATGACAGTGTCGTCATTGAAATTGCCACATTGGTTATTGATCTGGACGGGCAAAATATATCAGATTCATTGCAACTTCTTTATTTGGAATTAAAGTTGAATGCCATGCCAACAATTTAAAGAGACACTGTCACCTTGCCCATGCAGGACAAGTATCAATTTCTCTGAAAAGCCCCTCCCAACCTCTTTATAGTTGCCTAACCAGCACTTCCTTGCAGTCCCATGCTCCACCGTAACCCATGAGGCTACCTGCTCTTTTGGTTGTGTAGAAAGCATGTGACTTACTCCCCTGTGAAGGTACCTGGGATAAACAGCTAAGTTTTAGGTTGGAGTACTGTCGCATGACCAGGAGAGTAATGTCACTCTTTCCCCTGGTTGCTGACAGCCAATCTCAATGTCCGCTGCAGAGGAGAAAGCGACTGCGAGGAAAGGCACGAAACATCAGTATGACACATAGTTGAAATATACTGTATGAATGAAGACTGATTTACCCGTTTAAAGATTTTTGTCCATTCATTCTTAGCTTTACACAGCTCTACTAGACTGCAGCTAGATTGGGGACCTTACTTTTTCCCTGCTGCATTTAAGGCTACTTTCACACTGGGGCGGTGCTGGCGTTAGCGGTAAAGTGCATCTCGTTTAAGTGGCGCTTTACCGCTGTTATTTGGCGGTAGCGGGGTGATTTTAACCCCCCCAAGAAGGGGTTAAAAAGGGGTTAAAAGCACCCATGATGCAGCGCTTCCGAATCACTTTTCAGATGCTTCCGAAGTGGTGCCTATTCATTCCAATGGGCAGGGGCAGTCTGGGAGCGGTGTATACACCGCTCCCACACCACCCAAAGATGCTGCTTGCAGGACTTTTCTTCCCATCCTGCAAGCGCACCGCACTCAGTCTTTCACACTGGGGAGGCTTAAGAGGCAGTTTTAAGGTGCTTTACAGGCGCAATTTTTAGAGCTAAAATGCCTGAAAACTGACTCAGTGTGAAAGGGGTCCAAGTAATATGGCTAGGTTACCACCATTTCCACAGCCTTTGGTAGGATAGTGGTGGAGTAGTAGCAGCAGTTCACCCCTATTCTCATGTCAGCGTGTTCCCTGTCAGCACATGTGCATGCTGAACATCTGATTGGTTCCTAGTACTGCACCACCCTCTTCCAGTCTGAGTGTTGTTTGGGGGTTTACAATAGGCTGACAACAAGTCAAATTTGGATACTTCCATTGATTGCATTCCGAAGCACATTACATTTTTTAATAATATAATTACATTCATTTGTGTTCTTTCAATATCTGCTTGCACATCGGCTTTAATGGGTCAGTCCCCCTAAAAGTGGTAGTTAAGGCTTAGTTTTAGTCTGGTGGTCTTTTGGCTTCTTGTATCATGACGAATGCCCAGCATAGGTTTTGAGTTCTGTTTTTACCCACCTTGAAATTTTTAATGCACCCTCTCACCTGCTCTAAGATAATACAGCAGATATAATCATACCCCCCTCATAAAGGCTGTACCACGTGTGATGGGATTAGTTGCAGAAAAGTTACTGGTGCAAGCCCTAATGGTCAGTTCACACAGCAGTATTGTCATCCTAGGCTGTGGGAGGAGCAGTGTTGTCACCCTAGGCTGTGGGAGGAGCAGTTTTGTCACCCTAGGCTGTGGGAGGAGCAGTGTTGTCATCCTAGGCTGTGGAAGGAGCAGCATTGTCACCCTAGGCTGTGGAAGGAGCAGTGTTGTCACCCTAGGCTGTGGGAGGAGCAGTGTTGTCACCCTAGGCTGTGGGAGGAGCAGTGTTGTCACCCTAGGCTGTGGGAGGAGCAGTGTTGTCACCCTAGGCTGTGGGAGGAGCAGTGTTGTCACCCTAGGCTGTGGGAGGAGCAGTGTTGTCACCCTAGGCTGTGGAAGGAGCAGTGTTGTCACCCTAGGCTGTGGGAGGAGCAGAGTTGTCACCCTAGGCTGTGGGAGGAGCAGTGTTGTCATCCTAGGCTGTGGGAGGAGCAGTGTTGTCATCCTAGGCTGTGGGAGGAGCAGTGTTGTCACCCTAGGCTGTGGGAGGAGCAGTGTTGTCACCCTAGGCTGTGGGAGGAGCAGTGTTGTCACCCTAGGCTGTGGGAGGAGCAGTGTTGTCACCCTAGGCTGCTTTTTTGACTTGGAATTCAACCCCCCCTTTTCCTCTACGTATCTCCATTACACATCTTCACAGACAATGTGACAAGCTGATATAATTGTTTTAGATTTCAGTTCAGTCCACAGGTAGTTCCAAGGATACTGGATTTTTGATAGAATCAATGGGTACAAAAAAACATATGAGGATTGGTAAACTGCAATATATTATATTTTTGTTTTTGGGATTAGGTTTGCTTTCGGTTAGTTGGAAATTCCTTTATCATCAAAATAATAAAGTTGCACAAAGCTTTGAGCTCTTATTTTTGTAATTTCTTTTTTCTTTTTATTAGTAATCTAAAAAGACCTTCTACCTTCTTTTCAATTGGATAAGCTGTATACATCCAAATGGGTTTCATTGAATAAATATAGTAAAGGAAACCAGGGGTAAATTTTACAATTTGTCAAGTAAGGTCCAGACAGCATGGCAGAAATGCAGATGTGAACTCACAATGTTATTTTTAATCCACCGCTGCCCTTTTCGGGGTAAACAGCTGCTGTATTTTACAGCCTGATAGAGACAGACCTGAATTCTGAGAGAAGGTGGCGGAGTGGTGTGTGCGTGTGTGCAGAGTGTGTATCAGACGGGGAACACACCCAAACACAAAACCGCACAAACAATTGTGGGAGTCTGGCCCGTCTGCTCTGTGTGCTGAGATAGCGCAACAAATTTATTTACAGCACTGTTTTCATACTACTGGATACAATGTAACAACTTTTTTTTAGCTTCCTTTGTTCTTGTTTTAAAAATAGTAACATTTTATCACACTTTGAACATTGTTTGACTAGTAATTGTCTTTGTTAAAGGACTCCGCTAAGTTGGATCCAGCATCCACATAACAGCCCTGTTTATGGTTTTAGAAACACTGCAATCATTTTTGTGATAGATGTTACTTTTTTAGGGCCTCTTCACACTTATTATAAATAGGCATTTATCTAGCTCCAGCAATTTACATGCTCTACATTCACATGAGTTTCCCAAGGAGCTTACATTCTAAGGTCCCTATCACACATACACACTTTTTAGGGCCAATTTCGTTTCATAATCTTTTTATTGGGTATATTTAAAATATATAATATATTATAAGAAATAAGTAATAATTACAGTAAAGCGACAGGTATAGTACTGGTGACCTTGTCAACTCAAGTAACTATTTTATAGAAGACGTTACAGGGAAAAATTTAGGATGTATACATGGGCACAGGACGGAATCTGCAAAAATATGGTAGCTACAGTTGTGCTCATAAGTTTACATAACCTGGCAGAATGTATGATTTCTTGGCCGTTTTTCAGAGAATATGAATGATAACACAAAAACTCTTCTCTCACTCATGGTTAGTGTTTGGCTGAAGCCATTAATTCTCAATCAACTGTGTTTACTCTTTTTAAATCATAATGACAACAGAAACTAGCTAAATGACCCTGATCAAAAGTTTACATACCACAGTTCTTAATACCGTGTATTGCACCCTTTAACATCAATGACCTCTTGAAGTCTTTTGTGGTATTTGTGGATGACGCTCTTCATCTTCTCAGATGGTAAAGCTGCCCATTCCTCCTGGCAAAAAGCCTCCAGTTCCTGTAAATTCTTGGGCTGTCTTGCATGAACTGCATGTTTTGAGATCTCCCCAGAGGGGCTCAATGATATTGAGGTCAGGAGACTAAGTGTCAAGGATTGATAATTGACCAGACTGTGTGACCTCATAAAAGGAAACCAAACGGGTGTAGGTGAAAATATATAATTTATTATGGTGAGTGACCAACATACAACAACCAATAGAACACAGTGCAATAAATCAACAGTGACTACAAACAGTATATACGAGTATGGGAAATACCAGAATCGTAGTGGAAGCCAGGCCGAGGTCATACACAAGGGAATCAAGCAGATGGGTATGGATGGGAGGAAGCAGGAACAGGGAGGGGATGGATGGATAGGCTGCAGAGCAGGGATCCGGGTAACAGAAGGGAAAGCTGCAGGATGGGCACAAGGTAGGGATCAGGTAGGATCGGGTAAAGCAGGATGCAGGTTCCAGGTAGGGATCGGGTCGAGCAGGGTGCAGGTTAGGGATCGGGTCAGATACAGGCTCAAGACAGGGTCACAGGTCCTAGGTCAGGGAGAGAGATACCAGGGCAACGAGTGTTTGCATTTGCCGGGTATATAAGGAAGTCCAGTGATTGAGCTTCAGGTCACAGCTGACCACAGGAAGTGCTGCCTGCTCCATACTGCCAGAATACACCCGCTGGTGGATGCCGGTACTGCAGTCCACGTATCATGTGTTACCACCAGCAGGTGAGATCCTCCAACAGAGATATTGGCTGCAGGAAGACACCTGCTGGCGGACACTAGCACTGCAGTCCAAAGGACCAACAGCACCACCAGCGGGTGAAGCCTTTCCTGACACTAAGATGGCCACTCCAGAACCTTCACTTTATTCTGCTGTAGCCAATGACAGGTCGACTTGGCCTTGTGTTTTGGATCGTCGTCATGTTGGAATGTCCAAGTACGTCCCATGTGCAGCTTCCTGGCTGATGAATGCAAATGTTCCTCCAGTATTTTTTGATAACATACTGCATTCATCTTGACCAAATTTCCTGTGCCTTTTGTAGCTCACACATCCCCAAGACATTAGCGATCCACCTCCGTGTTTCACAGTAGGAATGGTGTACCTTTCATCATAGGCCTTGTTGACTCCTCTCCAAATGAAGCGTTTATGGTTGTAGCCAAAAAGCTCAATTTTGGTCTCATCACTCCAAACGGCTTTGTGCCAGAAGGTTTGAGGCTTGTCTCTGTGCTGTTTGGCGTATTGTAAGCGGGATACTTTGTGGCATTTGCAAAGTAATGGCTTTCTTCTGGCGACTTGACCATGCAGCCTATCTTTCTTCAAGTGCCTCCTTATTGTACAACAGCCACACCACATGTTTTCAGAGAGTCCTGTGTTTCACCTGAAGTTATTTTGTGGGTTTTTCTTTGTATCCCGAACAATTTTCTTGGCAGTTGTGGCTGAAATTTTAGTTGGTCTACCTAGTCCGTGGTTTAGTTTCAACAGAACCCCTCGTTTTCTACTACTTGATTAGAACACTGCTGATTGGCATTCTCAATTCCCTGGATGTCTTTTTATATCGCTTTCTTGTTTAATACAGTTCAACTACCTTTTCTTGCAGATCCTTTGACCATTCTTTTGCTTTCCCCATGACTCAGAATCCAGAAACCTCAGTGCAGCACTGGATGAAAGATGCAAGTGTCTGTCAGGAGTCCAGAAACTCTTTGACCTTTTATACACACACACTAAGACCCCTTTCACACTGAGGCACTTTGCAGGTGCTATAACGCTAAAAATAGCGCCTGCAAAGCGCCCTGAAAGAGCCGCTCCTCACACTCCAGTGTGAAAGCCCGAGGGCTTTCACACTGGAGCAGTGCGCTGGCAGGACGCTAAAAAAAGTCCTGCTAGCAGCATCTTTGGAGCGGTGAATGATCGGTGTGTATACCAATCTTCCACCGCTCCTGCCCTTGGAAATCAATGGGCACCATGGCTATACCGCTGGCAAACAGATCACAGGTGAGGATGGTTACCTTCAATAGCCATTCAAACACCTTTGTGTCAACTTGTGTGCATGTTATCAGGCCAAAATTACCAGGGTATGTAAACTTTTGATCAGGGTCATTTGGGTATTTTCTGTTGTCCATATGATTTAAAAAGAGTAAACACATTACATTATGATACGCCTATGAGCAAAAGGTTGTTAGTACTGTTGTACTAATTTTGATCAACTGTTTTACTGTACTTAGATTTTTTCTTGGCTAATATACACTTTTGGGCCTGGGTATGCCTGGGGAGGCCCTGTTTTGTAATTTACTTATGCATATACTTTAATAAAAGGTTAAAAAAAAAACAACAACCTGACAAGTCCTGGAGTGCAAGGCCTTTGAATATAAGAGTATGAGTTAGGACTGACATCTCTAATTTGTGTTTTTAATACATAGGAAAAGACAAGCTATGGTCTGAATTTCTAGGGCCAATTTAGACAGTAACCAATTAACCTCCCAGTATGTCTTTGGAGCCTCGGAGGAAACCCATACAAGCACAGGAGAACATGGAAACTCCATGCAGATAGTGTCATGACTGGGATTTGAACTGAGGACCCCAGTGCTGCCAGGCAGAAGTGCTAAACACTAAGCCAGTGTGCATTACAGGCATACCCCACTTTTAAGTACACAATGAGTTTTATTTATTAACGCTGGAAAGTTCAAAATCAGGCTCACTTCTGCATAGAAACCAATGAGCTTCTAACCCCAGCTTGTTCAATTAAGCCTGGTAATAAAACCCGGAAGCTCATTGGTTTTTATGTAGAAGTGAGCCAGATTTTGCGCTTTCCAGCTTTAGTAAATAAAACCCATTGTGTACTTAAAAGTGGGGTATGCCTGTATATGTTCATTACAGGTAGTACTGACAGTTTATACAGCCTCTTTATTGTACATACTGTACATTTACTGCCATCAGGGAGCTTACAATCTCGAAATAATCGCACATACAAGGGCCCATTTGGAAAGGTGCTGTTTAACCAGCATGTCTTTGGAGTGTAGGAGAAACCTGGAGTACCCGGAGGTACACATGGGGAATATTCAAATGCAGAAGGTGCCCTGGAATATGAGCTGGGGAACCCAGTGCTGCAAGAAGCACCTGCAAAAAAAATGTGCATTTATTTTTTGAAAGGCAAACGTATTCTTTAAAGTTTACTGTATGTAAACCCCAAGACTGCTTTCACACATTTTAGTGGCGCTATTCGGCCGCTAGTGGGGTGCTTTTAACCCTCGCTAATGGCCGAATAATGGGTTAAATGCGCCAGTGTAGAGCCGCTGCCGAATCGCTTTGCAGGTGCTTCGGCAGCGGTGCCCTTCATTTCAATGGGCAGGGGCGGTGCAGGAGTGGTGTATACACCGCTCCTCCACCACCCCAAAGATGCTGCTTGCAGGACTTTTTTTAACATCCTGCCAGCGCATCGCCCCAGTGTGAAAGCACTCGCCCTTTCACACTGGGACTGCAGGGGAAGTGTTTTTCAGGTGCTTTACAGGCGCTATTTTTAGCCCAAAAGCGCCTGAAAAACGCCTCAGTGTGAAAGGGGTCTAACAATTAACTTCTCTTCTTTGTTTTGTTCTGTTAGAATAAAACACTTTCAATTGTATATTTATCAGTTTGATAACTGCAAAAATTACCTGTTGATTTTGTCATAAATCTTGTGAGCTGATACCTTCCTGCGCTTTCGGCCTGTACACAAGGAAGGGTTATGGAGATGCTGAGTGGTCTGTGTTCTTTGCAATCCTTCAAAAATACAGTAAGCAGGAATGACACAGTGTATTTAGGAATTCAGGGCTGTGTCATATCAAAGAGGATGGTACTATATTTCTGGAACATCAACAATTATTCTTCTGTACCTGCAGCATGTTTAAAGCCCCCCCCCCCCCCCAAAACTAGAAAACCCTGGTGCATGCATCTCTGCTTGCAGATCCCAAAATATTTTCCAGTCCTATTTAAAATAAAAATTATTTTAGTACTTATTACTGTATTTATAGTCACTTCCTGGATATTCAGAGGCACTGGTGACATAGCCAGTGCCTGACAGCTGCCACCTGGAAAGACTACATCACCAGTGCATTCCTGGGAGATTTCATTTGTAAGCTGCAAGATCTTGGACACAAACATTTTTTTCCCAAGGATGACAGCAGTGAGAATTCGGCACAGAAGAAGCTGACCACTGATGGTGTCAGCTGTTAAATTGGCAATGCAGGTTTACAGGAGGAGTAAGAATTGGGCATTAACATATGGGAACATAGTAAGAAATGAGACAACCAATAATAATTAGATGTATTTATCTAGAAAAACGTATTTCATTAATATGCTGGCAGTTTTAGATAACAGGGAAGGGGAGGTCTACGTTAAAGGGATAAATCACAGGTAAATGTTCCTGTATTCCAGACATGTGCTTTTCTACTTTAAATTCTAGTTATTGTTGAATACACATTTTTTTATGAATATTTTTGTGTGTGTGTGTTTTTTTTTTCCGCTTCTCTTTTTTTCCCCCGTTTTACTAGAGTGCAAGAAAAATTGCATAATCTAAGCAAATAGCTGAAAATCACTTCTCGTTATTGATTTAAGCGTGGCCACGACAGGACGTTAAGGGGAGTGGACAGAAGGCCCACTAAAGCATTGATCTCAGAATTGCCCTTTTGCCATAGACAGATTACTTGTGCAGCTCTTCCAGGCACACCAGACGGATCATAGGCCGCATATTTTACATAATCAATTTTGTGTTAAGAGTTTGGTATCCCAGCCGCATATATCAACAACCATTTCTATTACTCTAATGTCCTCCCATTTGGTATTTAGTGGGTGGGCCAGTGTTAACATTTCAGGATTTTGGTTGTTACTATTGCTGATCGGATAATCCCAAAATTAATTGCAAAATGTAGAGTAATTTCACTAAAGCAAGGCTCCAGGCCTTCGAGGCAAAATGATAAATCAAATACCCCATGTGAAGCCTGGATTGGAAAAGAAGATTCATTTTGTATTTTTTTTTATTTTATTTATTTTTTACAAACACTTGATCTTTAACTGTTTAGGAGAAAAAAGATTAGCACCTTGTTAATATGGTTTGCTTTAACCTACAGTACTCTGCACTCTGTAAGGTTATGTACAGACAAACTGTCAGCATACATTTCTGAAGGAAGTATAGTCATTGTTGTCCATGACATCTCATTAGTTCCTTCATTTTGTGCACACAAGGAGACTCTAATTGCTTGTTGTAAGCAATACAAACACTTTGATGCAGGAAAATTAATGCACCAGTATAGCTCTATAGGAGGAATTGAGGGAGGGTTGTCGAAAGACTCGCTGTGATTCAAGACTGCAGTACGAAAGAATTAAAGAAGAACTCTTACTAAATTTTGTAAACATTTTATTTAATCACCAAGGGGACCAAGTGCTTGTAGCAATTAGTACTTTTCAGACCAGTGGCCACATTGGGGATTAAAAGCACCTCTTGTACTGGCTGTAGTTCCACTTATTCTTAAACAGCCAGCACTGAGCCAGGTCTTCTTGTCCACATCAGTGCCTGCCCTCACAAATGCGCTTCTGGAAGAATGGTCAAACATTCCTAGAGACGCACTACTAAACCTTGTGGACAGCCTTCCCAGAAGAGCTGAAGCTGTTATAGCTGCAAAGGGTGGGCCAATGCAATATTGAACTTTACGGGTTGAGTATCCATTTTAAAAAGTCTATTGAAGCGACTCCTCTAAGAGTGCTTTCACACTGAAATCACTGGCCGTTAACACTAAAGGGAACTTTTAGCAGCGCTTTTCCGAAAAATGTCTACAGATCGGCACCTGATCAGCGCTCTCAACCAATAGCTGATCAGGTGCCAATCTGCAGTGATTTTTTGGTCATTCCCCTTCGACAGAAGCCGGCTGCCATACACACGGGCTGAATGTTGGTCTGTTTCTATTGAACCGGCAGATGCCACACGGTATTTGGCCGGTGTGTATGGCCCTTAAAGTGGATGTAAACCCTCCATACACCCAGTGAAGTGAACAGCCTCAGATGATACACAGGGATGAACCAAATCTCCCTACATAGGTTTTACATGTATATCTGCTGTCTTGACATTCATATACTGTTTAGAAAGTTCAGGTCGTGTTAGGAGATTTTCTCTTTCTGGTTAACACAGAGTGTGATGTCTGGGCATACAGCCAAGATAGCTAAAATTGCTGAAAGGAGGAAAGGAACACAGCCCCTCTCATCATAGGCAGAGACTCTCAGAGGTGTTTTGTAATAGGACCTGCTCCCTGCTAATCTTTTTTAGCAGCCTTCCTGGACTGAAGTTTCGGGCTGCCTTTGTCTAAAGTGTCTGAGAATTTGTCAGGAGTTATCAGGCTGATAACAGAGGAACAGGTCAGGAAAGAGCTATGGGGCTTAGCTCATTGAAGAGAGATAACAAAATACTGCAGATATATATGCCCAGCTTAAATTTAATGAATCAGGTTTACATCCACTTTAAGACAGGAAGTGTGTTACTGTCCGGATTACCTAGTGAAAATAAAGGGAAAAATCTTAAAAATAAAATGAATGCATTGCAATCACCATGTTTAAGAATTAGTAATGTCTTAAGCCTCGTACACACGGTCGGACTTCCATCTGACTTTTCCATGGTTTTTTGTCCGAACGGAGTTGGTCGGGAACACCCATAGCATACACACGCTCAGACTTTTCTGCAAACTTTCCCAAAACTTTTGGCAACATCACGTGGTTTTTCTGCTCTTTTCTGCTCTTTACCGCCACCCTTTGGTCAACCTCTGGTCTTGTTGGTTGATTTTAACATTAGTTGTTTTGTCCATCGGACTAAAGTCCGATGGTTTCCTGTACACACGGTCGGACTTTGCTCCATCGGACTTTTGTTGGGCAAAAGTTTGTCCGTTTGCAGACCCAACTTTTGTCCGATGAAAACAAAACCAAACGAAAAAAAGTTTGTCCGATGGAGCGTACACACGGTCGGATTGTTGGTCCAACTTGCTTAAAACGAAGTTTGTTGGGCAATAGTCCGACTGTGTGTACGGGGCTTTACATTTTTGTTTTTGGGTTTAAAGTGTTACCAAACCCAGGACTCTGCATTCACTATATCTGGTCTCCCACAGTACACAGAACATATAAACTGCTAAATACCTTTTCTCATCAGCAATATATAGCTGTCTTATGACTTACATCAGTGTCTGGTTAAAGCTTGTAGGAGAAGTTTTCATTCTAGTATGACTGTCCTATGAGGCTGACCCTGTGTCTAGACATTGCTGAAAAACTCTCTAGCAATACACACCAAACTGAGCATGTGCAGAGTGCCCCCAAGGCTCTGTTCTATCAGCATATGGGTTGGGGACTGTGGAAAAAGGGGAGGATCAGAGAAGACAGGATCAAACAGCCTTTTTACACAATGCAGAGGATGAACTCCTTAGGTTACACAATAAGTATAACAAGCATGCTTTACTGCATATAATGACTGATTTTACTGTTCTGGGTTTGGTAACACTTTAATATCATTTTAAGCCCACTTCACGATAACCTGGCTGGTTCTACACCTTGTTTTTGTTTTTTTTTGATAAAATGTAATTCCATGTACTTACTGATTGGTTGCTTTTATGCCTGTTTCCAACTATACTGCTAACCAGCTCATTATATTATCCATTAATCTTGAAGAATATAATTCTCTTCGCTGCTATTCAGTTCATCAGTCAATTATGTTATACTTTATGCTGAAGCAAATTAGTCTTGCACTTCCTTTGTTCACCAGTTGATTATATTATTCATGTTGAAGTAAAAGTGTTCTTGCACTTACATTGTTCACCCGATGACTATGCTCCATTAATATTGAAGAAAAAAAAATGTGTTTACATCTGCAAGACTAATCACATAGCATAGCAAGACAAATGTTTACTACTATTGCAGAGTGATGGCGACTTGTTAATTACCATGATGGCCCATTTTTAAATGAAGCTCTTTAAATACAGTGTTGATCTTTTGTGATTTATACAGCTCCTCTTTGTGTAAGGCGGAGTGATGAGTAAGAACTATTATTATTATTATTATTTATTATTATTATTATTATACAGGATTTAGCAACTATTATGCGTAGTACATACAATGAGAAAATCCGGCAAAAAATACCACTTTTGTACCGATCATTCGATAATCTGATCGTTGGTACAGATTTTTCAAGTACGACACTCACAAAAAAATTTCTTCTACGATACCAGAACTAACAATTTTTGTTAAATCAGTACAGTATCTGTCCATAAAAAAATTGAGTGACCAAGACCGTTTATGCTCGGAAACGAAAGAATATATTACAATACAATACATTACATCAACACAGGAAGTTGTATTCTGTCTTATGAGAATTTTTATAATTCTAGTAACCTATTCATTTTCGATAGAGAC
Organism: Rana muscosa; assembly: GCA_029206835.1. Lineage (NCBI taxonomy): Eukaryota > Metazoa > Chordata > Amphibia > Anura > Ranidae > Rana > Rana muscosa. The sequence continues at coordinate 420,936,241 of CM055127.1, read as the reverse complement.
TAGCATGCAAAAAATAAATAAAAAATAACTGATAATTTGTCTGATATTCTTATTGTGTATACTAGGCTTTTCTAAAGCCTTTTAATTATTAATTAATTTATTTATTACAGGTAGCATTGTCGATTTACGCAGCGTTTTACATATTGCACAAATTAAGTCTAAACAAAGGGGGAAAATTTATGATCATAGAAAAAATAAATAAAAAAAAATCAAGGGAAAGGAAGTATATTGGAATTTTGTGGATAAAATTTGGTGATGGGTTTAACATAGATGGATCAGTAGAAGATCAGTATAATTCATTAACAATCTATACTATTAAACCCCCCCTATTTATTTTTTTAATATAATATAATCTTATATATTATCCCGTGATTAACATATTAATACTGGAGGTATACCGTAATTGTAGTATAGATATTGGATTCTCTCTTTTTAATTTCTAATATCCTCTATTTGTCTTTGTTTGTAACGTCATTTTTTAATTAATAAAATGTATATATATTTTTTTTTTTAGGCCTCATGCACACTGGACGTTTTTTGACGTTTTTACAGCAGCTGTTTTTGGCTGTAGATGTTTTTTTCTACAGTCATTAAACTCTCCATCATGTTATCCTATGTGTCCATGCACACAAACTTTGTTGGTTCCGAGAGACATTTTTCAGCTGTAAAAACGCTGTAACGCTGATAAACGCTCGAAAACGTCGCTCACCAGCATTTTTTAACGTTTTTGATCCATTGAAAAAAAATTAAAAAAAAATGTTTTCTTAAAAAAAACAAAAACACTAATGCGGAAAAACGCTAATAAACGCTATTGCTAAAATGTTGAAAAAAGTTGAAAAACTCACTGCAAAGCTACTTGCGTTTTTAGAACGTTATTTTAACGTCCAGTGTGCATGAGGCCTAATAATCATAAGTATTTTATTGATGATTATGCCTGGAATCTTCTCCAAGAAAGCACATGCAATAACACCAGTACATTTTTTACAGCTGTGTGAATGAAGGCTTTGGATCAGTAAAAAAGCCATGAGTTCAGAGCCTTAGGCCTCATGCACACTGGACGTTAAAATAACGTTATAAAAACGCCAGTAGCTTTACAGTGAGTTTTTCAGCTTTTTTTCAACATTTTTGCAATAGTGTTTTTTAGCGTTTATTTGCGTTTTTTCGCGTTAGCGTTTTTTAGCATTTTTTTTTTTTTTTTTTTTTGAAGAACACTTTTTTTTCAATGGATCAAAAACATTTAAAAAATGCTGGTGAGTGTCGTTTTTGAGCGTTTATCTACGTTTTTCAGCGTTAGAGCGTTTTTACAGCTGAAAAATGTCTCTCAGAACCCACTAGGTTTGGATTTTTTTTACTGCTCAAAAACGCCACTGCCCAAAACTGCTGATAACAGCCCATGTGTGCATGGACACATAGGATAACATGATGGAGAGTTTAATGACTGTAGAAAAAAACGACTACTGCCAAAAACAGCTGCTGTAAAAACGTCCAGTGTGCATGAGGCCATAAAATTAAAATAGAAAGTGTTACGCTTTGAGTGCCGTAATATACGCATGTATACGTGCATAAATTGCAATACTGGCAACTAGAACAGGATGAAGAAGAATTGTACATATGTTTTGTTGCGCCTACACATATGTATATCTAAAGACTTTATGGAATGTTTTACTCTGTGTCTTTCTGTCTATCAGATCCTACATCATCAGTAAATTATGTCCGTGTGCAAGAGGCCTTACTTGAAATAAAAGGGAACTACAATGGGTGGAATTCAATAAAGCTGTTGTGCCACTTTTCTGGTGTCAATGCCTCTTGTTACTGTAATGCGCCAGTTCATGAAGCATTTGCAACACTTTTGGTTCTGACAGCGACTCGTGCACCAAATTCCGGTAGCTCTAAAATGTGCCACTTTTACTTTGTATCTCATTGAATGCTCCATTTCTACATTATGGGGGTTATTCACGAAAGGCAAATCCACGTTGCACTACAACTGCAAACCACAAGTGCAAAGTGCACTGGAAATTGCACTGAAAGTGCACATGGAAGTGCAGTCGCTGTAAATCTGAGGGGTAGATCTGAAATGAGGGGAAGCTCTGCTGATTTTATTATCCAATCATGTGCAAGCTAAAATGCTGTGTTTTTATTTTCCTTGCATGTCCCCCTCGGATCTACAGCGACTGCACTTCCAGTGCAATTTTAAGTGCACTTTGCACTTGTAGTTTGCATTTGTAGTGCAAAGTGGATTTGCCTTTAGTAAATAACCCCCTATATCTCATTGAATGCTCAATTTCTACATTGTATTTCATTGAATGCAGCAAATTCAAAAGTGGAGCTAATTAAGATCTCTCTTGGTGTACAGAGAGAAAAACTGTCTTTTGTGAAAGTGTCTCAAGTGCATTCTAAAAGTGGCGTACGCCAAATTCAGGTACAAGTACTAGACCGGTACATGAATTTGGCGCATTCTTCACCACTTTTAGAATGCATGAGAGACACTTCTGCAAAATCTGCCTGTACCAGTCTTTATGAATTCCAGGGAATGTGTTTTCCTTCACTGTTCTTTTTAAGTCATTATTGCAACATTTACATTTTTACTTTTTTATGTAAATCAACCTTATACTTGTTTGCAATTTTCCTATCCAACTTTATATAATCTACTTAATGACTATGTGTGTGTGTCAGGCAGTACAATCCGCAGCCTAGCTGAACAGACACTGAGAAGATACAATAGGATGAGCTACCTAGGGAGTACAGTAGGTTCAGTGACACATTTTGGATCCGTGCTGACTGGTAGACTTGTATTGAGATAATAATAGGAGCACTAACGCACAGTTACTGTGCATAAAACTCTATTTGATCCAAGTAAATATGTCGACCCTCCTGTACAGTAAAACCTTGGATTGCGAGCATAATTTGTTCCGGAAGAATGCTTGTAATCCAAAGCACTTGTATATCAAAACAAATTTTCCCATAAGAAATGATGGAAACCTAGCAATTTGAGTAGTGTAACCATAAAATATCCATCCACAAATGGAAGCCTCCACAAGGGGATTAGAAGCAAAATCCAGCAGGAGCTCCAGAGTATAAAAGAGAAGAGAGGCGCCTCTAAGTGTAGCAATATGGTTACATTTAATGAAGGTACAACATTTAGCAACTCACATGGTTAATTATTAAAATAAGCAAACTAAGTATGCAGGCATCCAGGGTAAAGCGATCCACATAGACCACCCTCCTCATCGTCAGCTCTCACCGCTGTCGGTCTGCAACCATGATAGGGAAGACTACCCTGCAGTAGAGCGATCTGAAAACGAGGCTTGAACCACTCGTGGAGCATAGCGTGGAAGGGATGACGTTGATGGCGGTGAGGAGGATGATCTATGTGGACAGCTTTACCCCGGATGCCTGCATACTTAGATGTGCCTGTTTTAATTATCAACCATGTGAGTTTCTAAATGTTGTACCTTCATTAAATGTAACCATATTGCTACACTTAGAGGCGCCTCTCTTCTCTTTTATACTCCATTTTGACACAACGCTATTTGAATATCAAGACATCGCTTGTACATCAAGTCAAAATTTAAAAAAAATTCAGCTTGTCTTGCAAAATGCTCTCAAACCAAGGTTTTACTGTAATTACAAATTGTAAATTTGTTTTGTTTTTTAATGAGGGAGTTGCGATTATTTATATATATATATATATATATATATATATATAGCGAGAGAGATCTATAATAACTTTTTTTTTGTAGATAGCTATATATGAGAATATTTATAAGAAACTGATAGAATTCCTTTAACAGCATCATTAGGTCCTCATGTACATAAGCAAAGTGGTGACATGAAGTCATGGGGCAGGTTAACGCTGTGATGTGGAAGAGACAATGTATCTTTAAATAATCCCTGTGAGATCCAGCCAGCCATCATGCAGATTGAGTGTGACAGGGACAGCTGTGACATATCGGTTTTGACACACTTCCATAGCACAAGTTAGTGGCTTGAGGTGACTCATGTCCTTCCCTTGATTGTGCCCTCCGCTGCAGGACAACACAACGATGCTCGGATGAACCTCGCCATCGCTCTCACTGCTGCCAGGTACGGGGCTGCCACAGCCAATTATACTGAAGTGGTACGCTTGCTGAAGAAGACAGATCCGCTGAACGGCAGGGAGCGCGTCTGCGGCGCACGCTGCAAAGACGTTCTAACAGGTATCAGACTTGTAGCCCGTTTGTGCATTTTCTAATACTTAATTTCAAACAAAAAGATTTTTATTTTATTTTTATTTCTTTGCTGTATTTTCCTGTAAATAATGTATTATAGGACCACAAGAGGCAAATAAAAAGTACAACCTTAGCTTTATGTAAAAGATCAATAAATAAAATGTTAGGTATGAAAGTTCTTCATACCTGAACAGAAATTGAGACCTTTTTATGCCCGTGTGATTTTTTTTTTTCCTTTTGCAAGGGGCATATTTATAAAAAAAAAAAAAGAAAAAGTAAATTCACCAAACATTCGCTGCAGGTGTATCTTCCTGGTGCTGAACTCTGTGCACAAAAATGTAATTGAAACATTTAAATTGCCACAGTGGATATAAATCTTCTGTGCACCAAATACCTTTGCAAACTTATTTGAAAACCGCACCAACATCATCACTATGCTGCACATAACTTGTGCAGAGAGCAGAGCTGTGGGAGGGACCCAGCGGGCTTCACCCACTGCAGACTACAGAAAACTACATAAGGGAGCGTAGACAAGACCAGGCACCCTGCATAAGGAAAGAAAGTAGCAATGACCAGTCTTTATTTTAGGAAACTCCTGCACAGAGGACACCACACAAAGCACACCATGATTCATGTAAGACATTGGTGCCCAACCGCTCACATGTGTGAGCCCTCTGATGTGGCCCGCGACCTCCTGCTCTGGGACGGCGGGTTGGGAACCCCATATCGCAGGTTCCTGACCCGCCATCCCAGAGCATCAGTGTTCTGAATGGAGCCGACACTAGAGGAAGCACGGCTGCGGAGGGAGCAGCCAACAGCAGCAACTATTACAAAACCAAATATAGATGTCAAACTTCTCTACATTGTAAAACACACATTAGTGTCCCATTTGTTAGTGTCAGTGGAAGGAGATAGTGCCTTGTTATTAGTATTAGTAGAAGGATTAGTGCCCCATCATTGGAATCATGAGTGTGGGGAAGAGTGCGCTGTTGTTGGTGTTGGTGGGAGGAATAATCCCCCAAGGGCAAATTAAAGGCATGCAAAGGTCTGATTCCATCCCACGGGCCGCAGTTTAGGAAGCACTGTAATAACAGCTGTTATAAAATACATTCTAGATTAGTAAAAATCATAGAAAAGATAGTCCCTCTGTATAATTCAGATATTGGACAGATTGCCTAACATTTTTCATATTATTGCTTCAAAAAATCTTCAAAGATGTAGGTTTTAAGAGTCATGTACACCATGAGGTTAATTGCAGCTTTTCTATCACAGGGCAAGAGTTTGATGTCCGCGCCAAATGTGTCATCAATGCCACCGGACCGTTCACAGACTCTGTGCGCAGAATGGACAATCAGGAGGTCAGCAAAATCTGCCAGCCAAGTGCCGGCGTGCATATTGTCATGCCTGGATACTACAGGTAACTTTAATGTGGTTCACCGTTAATCCTTAGAATAGATTTATATCTTATACCAAGCTTGTAAATGGGCCCTAACTGGACAAAGGGACAAATCCCTTTTTAAAAAAAAATTGAGCTAAGCCCTGGGTATAGTGCCAACGGGTGGGATCTACAAGAAACCTTTTTTTTTTTTATTTACCATGCAGACCCATTTATCTCAGATATTGGAAACCTAAATTTATTTATACATACACGCACACACACATATATATATATATATATATATATATATATATATATATATACCGTATATGTACACACACAGTTGTGCTCAAAAGTTTGCATTCCCTGGCAGAAATCATGACCAAAATTTTGCCATTGATATTGAAAATCTGACTAATCATGTCAACAAACTGTCTTATATTTTATAGTTTGTTACCCTAAAAATAAAAAGTGTATCCTGCTCCTTTTAAAGCATGTTATACAGTACAGTGCCTGTGCTGTGTAATTTGGCCCCCTGTATAACCCAAAATACCTGACTGATCCTGCCTGGTTCTGCCCTCCCCAATGTAAACTGACCACAGCCTAACAAACCACAGATAACAAACAGCGCAGTGACGTCAGCACGTCCGAGCACGAGCTGACGTCACCGCGCTGTTTGTTATCCCGGAAGACGGGTGTTTGATGCTAGCCGGCCTGCTATATATCTATATATCTTTGCACTATGGCGAGATTCTCTTTTTGGCTCATCCTTGTTAAATGGGACGTCGTTTGACTCCATTAGACCGGTTACGAGGGGTGGGAGCGTTTGGTTTCAGTGATCCATCCCAAGATCAAGCTCCATCTGCAAGGAGATGTCTGAGCTTACAAGGCCTTGGCTGGGCAATAGCCACAAGCTTATATAGCTTGCCATCTGGTAAGCGTGTCTTTCGTAAGGTGGTGGTGGTGTGAATTACTGTGGTGCTGTCGGTATATGAACTTCGAGACAGTGTTTACATGAGAACAACGCTTATTCCTCACGGACTTTGCAATTTATTTTATTTATTGAGACAACCTCCTATGTTTCTAAATCATAATTTTTAGCGCAGCTCTGTTTGTTTTTATTAATTGCCATTTTAACCTGTGTGTCTCACTTTGTGTGTCTATACCAAGGCCAAACATTCCAGGGGATGGAAACTTTTGATCAAGGCTATTTGAATGATTTATTTTATCATAATGATTTAAAAAGGAGCCAAACAACTGTGTGATGATAAATGGCTGCATGCGATCACTATCCTTAAATAAAACACAGTTTGTTGGCATGATCTGTCATATTTTTAATAGCAAATCCAAAATTTCATGATTTCTGCCAGGGTATGCACAAACTTTTAAGCACAATTGTGTGTGTGTGTGTGTGTGTGTGTGTGTGTGTATATGTGTATATATATATATATATATGTATATATTTATTATTATTATTTTTTTTTTTAAGCTACACCGGTAAATGTGATTTGGTTAAAGCGGAACTACAGTCATTTCTTCATCTTTCCACCTAGTAAATCTTCTGCCCTTGTTGTTTTAAGTTTGGATAGTAAATTTTTTTTTTTCTGCCAGTAAATACCTTCTACAGCCCACTTTCTGTTTCTTGTCTGGTAAAAAGTCTAGGCTTATGATATAATGCACAGCTCTCTCTATCACTCTCATGAGAGTTTGCCAGGAAGAGAGGGGGGGGGGGGGCAACGAGTCATAAGAGGGCCAATGAGAGCTGCAGAGCTGGAGGTGTGTCTGTGTAAATCCAGGAAGTGAACAGGCAGCAGTTTCACCTGGCAACAATTAAAATGGTTGCAGCCAGACTCGGTCGAGGGAGATTTCTGCAGCGTATTTGGCAAGTACAGAATCACAGTATATTTAACATAATATGCAAAGTGGGTGGAGGGAAGCTTCAGAATGACAAAGATGTTTTTATTACAAATTATGTGAGTTCCTCTTTAAATGGGAGTTCCGCCGGAAATAAAAAAAAAAAGCTAAAAGTCAGCAACTACAAATACTGCAGCTGCTGCCTTTTAAAATAAGGACACCTGTCCAGGGCGCCAACGATGTCCTCACCCAAAGGTGACCTGTCCCTCGGCTCCCGGGTGGAGGCACCGCCATCTTCAGTAAGGAGATTAGGAAGTGAAGTCTTGCGGCTTCACAGCCTGGTGCCCTATTGCACATACGCGAGTCGCGATGCACGTTCTGAGTGGTCCCTGCTGTCTTCTGGAACCTGTGTGTCTCCCAGAAAGCAGCGGGGGGGACGGAGGAGGGGCCCGAAATGGCGTAGATCGCCGTGGATACTGCGGCAATTTTTTTCTGGAAGTGGGAGCAAATACCTGTATTAGATAGGCATCTGCTCCCTCCTGAAAGGTGCCAAATGTGACACCGGAGGGGGGGGGGGAATCTGAAAAGCGGAAGTTTAATTTTTGGGTGGAACTCAGCTTTAATGCAAGTGGTACCTATCAATATTTTTATTTTTAAAATGTTGTTTATATACATAGTTTGTAAATGTTTCTGTATGTGGTGGCCCAATACATACCCAGGCTCTGTTTCCTGCTTAGAATTCTGTAAAATCATTGTAATTTGGTGCTTTCTTATTGCACGTTGGCTCAGACCAATTGAAAACAACAGATTCATTGGCTAATTGGTTATTTAGCAGAGTTCAGAAATTGGTTGCAATAATGGCTCAGAATGTGTTCTCACTGTAAATACACGATAACTCCTCATTAATATGCTCTGTCTTTCAGCCCAGATAATATGGGACTTCTGGATCCAGCCACCAGTGATGGCAGGGTGATATTTTTCCTGCCATGGGAGAAAATGACCATAGCGGGCACCACAGATACTCCAACAGAGGTCACACATCACCCCTGTCCCACTGAGGAAGACATCAACTTCATATTAACTGAAGTACGGAACTATCTTAGCACTGATGTAGAAGGTATGTGTCTATAAAATCAAAGCAATCTATAGTCCTAGGCAGGCATTTGGTACTTTCTGCAGTATTGCAAAGGCTACAGAAAAAAAAAGTTCTCTGTAGACTCTTCACTTACGTTTATTGTGAACACTGCCAAAATATCGCTATGTAGTTACAAGGCCTGCGGTTTCCAGCTGCTCTTTTTTATTTTTATTGTACTTCTCACAATAAAATGCCTCCAGAGTTGGTAGCCTATGACACGTGGCCGTCTTTCTGTTTTCTGCTGCCTGGGATCTTGGGTAGGCCTGTTTCCTACAGCAGTGGAGTCTTGCAGAGTAAAGCTGGCCATACATTATACCATTTCCTTTAGATTTACCTTCAACTATGTAGTACAAGGGACTGCCTGATTGCATAAATATTGTAAGTGTTTAGGTTTGACCTCATATTATAAGCTTTTGGTAACTCTAAAGGAAAATTGTACAAGAAAATTGTATAATGTATGGCCAGCCTTAGGCACCATCCACACATTTGATGTGGATGCGGGAATCGCTCCCACTGTGCTATTGTGTTCTGACTGCGAGGAAACTGCCCCCCCCGCCAACAGAACACATGCATCACTGCCACCAGGTTTAGCATTGGTGTGCGCAGCCCAGAGCACAAACACATGTGGGTGTATACCGGCAGAGCAATGGATGGTGTCAGTAGAGCAAAGATTGTTGTCAGTAGGGCAGTGGACAGTGTCAGTAGTTTTTTGTTTCAATAATTTTTTTATTATTTTTTACAATATCATTCTTTTTTTATTACTTTTTTACATACTTTTTAGGAGTCACGTTATGGGGCTTTGGTGAAATATCAAGGGTATCAAACAGACCTATGATGTCTCACTTTTGAGACAGAAAGAAACTGAGGACAGAGATTACCCAGTCCCTCTCTCTACAGCCTGCAGAAAACATAGTTTACTATGCTTCAGTTGAGAATGAAGACAGGAGTGATCGGTACAGATCACTCACTGTGTTCATTTGGAAAAGGAAGGGGCCGGTTAATGAAATATTATCTCCTAAGAGGAGAGGAGGGAAGTTGGCAGCACTGCATGGGGGAGACAGGGAACAGGGGGAAGCGGCACTGCATGGGGTGATTAGGGTGTGCCCAGGCACATCCGGCACACCCTGTGCGCACACCTATGAGGTTTAGCCAGTGGCACTGATTGATCGGGAAACATCCGACAGGCTGGTTGTACAGAATTTGATCGGTAAATCGACTTCTTTTCAACCTGGGTGCCCATACATGGATCGAAGTTCAGCCAGACTCTGCTGACCCAGACTAATTTTAATCCATGTATAGCCGGCTTTACAACCAAGTTCCCTCAAAGGCAGTGGTGGGTTATGGAGAAAAAGGCAGTTGCAGACTTTTTTGGGGAAAGGGAATAATCTTGTTTAGGTTTACTTGCTAAAGTGCTGTGAAAAAATTCACTACATCTCTCCAATACATTCAGTTGTCCTCATATTCTGCTGCAAGTACAGAAAATACCTGTCGATCTGCTAGAAATCTCGTGTGCTCCTAACTTTCTGTTTACTCTGCCTTATGCTCAGAGAAATGCCAGTATTCTTCTCCCAGACCAGTTCTCTTCCGTGGACTACAGAACGTCCCCATTATGTTATAGAGATGAGGAATGGGGAAGTGCTCTGTAGTTCAAATTAGGATGAAGCAGCCTAGGATGAGCATTGTCACCCAGGGGCGGGAGCAGGATTTAGAAAAATGTAAAGAAGTTACACTGAGCTGTTGAAAGAAATCTGAAGGGGTGAAGAAAGCAAGAAGCTATTTTTTTTTTTTATTATTATTATACTATTATTATTACATTTTCAACGTAGTACACAAAGGTTACATCAATTTTCTGAGGTAGGTACATTACAAGACACAAGGTACACAGAAAGCAATGTGCTAAGAAGTCAGTTGTTACAGTAGTGAACCAGGCTGTCACAATTCTATTTGATGCGGCTCAGGGGCCTGCCATCTCTGCCACTTGCCTCTAGACCAGTGGTCTCCAAACTGCAGCCCGGGGACCTAATGTAGCCCTTTGCTTGCCTTTATCTGGCCCTTGGGGCACTATTCCTCCCACTGCTATGAGACACAATTCTGCAACTGACACCAACAATGGGGCACCATTTCTCCCACTGACACCAATAATAGTGCACTATTCCTCTCCATGATACCAAAGCCTAATACCAAATGTGACGATGTTTGCTCCCACTGATTCCAGGAATATTTCCACTCCCACTGGCCACAATCCGGCCCTCCTAAAGTCTGAAGGACAATAAACTGGCCCTTTGTTTAGAAGGTTTGGAGACCCCTGCTCTAGACGATGTAGTAGGCACCAAACAATAGGAAAGAGGTTCGGGAAGGGAGAATGGTGAGCCCAGCCAGGAGAGCCCTGAGGTACCAGCACCATGACACAGAGAAATTGGGACAAAAGAAGGATTGGAGATAAGAGGAGTTGGAGAATTTAACTAAGGTGCTCCATGTTGCCAATAAAATGTTGGTCTCAATCATGCAGTTGGGCAGGTAATTCCTCCATTTGAATTATATGATTTAGTTCATTGACCCACTCCCTGATATGGGGAATAGTGGTCAATCTCCATTATCTAGGGATCAGCGCCCTACCTGCAGAGAGGAGGAATCACAATTGATTATTCTTCACTTCCTTGAGGGACTCTGGAAGTATAGAGAGGAGAGCTATCTCTGCAGTCTCCAGCAATGTTGTACATGTAATGTGGTTACATAGAATGAAAATATCCATCCAGTAGGGACAGATGTGCAGATAAGTCTACCCAGCATGGAACATTGTTCCTTCTTCTCCGCATCTCCGACAATGGTCAGAGACTTTGTAGTTCAGTTTTCTGTCATTGCCTCTTACTTCCCAGCAGTTTCTTAGAAGAACGCCAATGTCTGCCCCCTCTTCTTATCAACCCTATTTCCCAGTGCTGCCATAGTAACAAAGATAGGTAACAAAGATCGGCATAAACCATACCCGTGGGAGTGTGTGAAAGTGAAGAATCGCTGTAGTAGGCACTGCTACTCAAGTGATTGCGCAAATATTATCAAGGGCTCAAGTTATAGAAAGCCTTGCATTTTTCTCAATAAGTTCATGTTCATGGACGAGGTGGAGATCGTGACATCATCTCCCCTGCTTCTCCATTTCATCCAGTCAGAGAATTCTTTTCTGGCTCCCTTGCCGAGCAAAGAATCCATACCTGGAATAAAGCTTTAAAGAACTCCAGTAATATACTGATTCCGTATGAAATTACTTTGTCTCATTATAAGTTTTAGAATAACTCTAGTGCTCACTGGTTCCTCCTGCCTACCTCCATGTCGTGACCGGGAGGTTGGAGGGAGGAAACTGTAAATACCGTGGGGAACACAAACGGGCACCCCCACATGTGCAGGCTTCCCAGGAAACATCATCAATGGCTGATTTCACAGCAAAAGAGGTTGGTATAAAATCTCTTTTTTGTTTTTTTGCACATACAGCTCTTTTTCTATTTTAAAGCAGTATTAAACCCAAAATCGAAAAAGTAATACAGTGCAGCTTACCAAATCTTAAATGTAGAACCTGTATTTGTTTTCTACTTTTTTAGGCCTTTTCCCTCTGTTTTCACCTGGTGATCTGGCCAGTAACACACCTCCTATATTAGAGTGCCCCCCACTCTGGAAGAAAGAGCACAGGGGGCACCTTTGGACAGCATCATTGTCAGTCTGGGGATAGGGGAGTTTTAGGGGAACTAGCAGATTTAAATGCACTAACAAATTGAAGCCAAACTCCAGCTAATGCTTTATAATAAGTTACAGCAAATAGTATTTTTCCTTTGAGGATAAAGATTTTACATAAAGCTGATCATTTTAAGCACCTTTGCCAATTTTAGATGGTATGCCTAACCACTGTAACTGCAAAGAGAGCATGTTCTTTTGAAAAACAACAGGGTTTAATACTGCTTTTAATTTCATGACAGGGCTGGCTAACATCACAATTGAAACACAACTGCAATTTGTTTTCTTGCTGCAATATTTGAGATGCCTAAGGCTGCATTCACACCTGAGCGTATAGTTTTCAGGTGTTTTTTAGGGTGTTTTTTTAGGGCGTTTTTGCAGAGTTTTGGATAGGCGTTTTGAGGTCCAAAGGTTACAAATGTAAAAAGCAGTAAAATGCTGTAATCTGCCTAAAAAGCAGCTCATGTACTTTTTTGAGCTTCAGGCGACAGAACGCTCAGGTGTGAACATGAGCCATTTAACCACTTGCCGACTGCCTAACGTAGATATACGTTGGCAGAATGGCCCGGGCAGGCAAAGCAACGTACAGGTACTTTGCTTTGAATCTGGCACTTAGCGGGCATGCGTGCGCCCGCCGCAAGCTCCGTAACCGTGCCATCGGGACCAGCGGACTTGATGTCCACCGGTGTCCTGCGATCGTGTCATGGAGTGGCAGAACGGGGAAATGCCTTTGTAAACAAGGCATTTCCCTGTACTGCCTAGTGACAGGACACTGATCTTCTGCTCCCTGTCATCGGGAGCAGTTATCACTGTCATGTCAGTGGTAGCCCAGCCCCCACACAGTTAGAATCCCTCCCTAGGACACACTTAACCCCTTCTTTGCCCCCTAGTTGTTAATCCCTTCCCTGCCAGTGTCATTTATACAGTAATCGGTGCATTTTTATAGCATTGATCGCTGTATAAATGACAATGGTCCCAAAATAGTGTCAAAAGTGTCCGATGTGTCCGCTGCAATATTGCAGATCACCGCCATTACTAGTAAAAAGAAAAAATTATAATAAAAATGCCATAAAACTACCCCCTATTTTGTAGATGCTTTAACTTTTACGCAAACCAATCAATATACACTTATTGCGATTTTTTTTTTTTTTTTTTTACCAAAAATGTGTAGAAGAATACATATTGGCCTAAACTGAGGAAAACATTTTGTTTTTTTATATATTTTTTGGGGATATTTATTATAGCAAAAAGTAAAAAATTGCTTTTTTTATTTATAGCGCAAAAAATAAAAACCGCAGAGGTGATCAAATACCACAAAAAGAAAGCTCTATTTGTGGGAAAAAAAGGTTGTCAATTTTGTTTGGGTGCAACGTCGCACGACCGCACAATTGTCAGTTAAAGCGACGCAGTGCCGAATCGCAAAAAGTGGCCCGGTCATTGGGCAGTCAATTGTTCTGGGGCTGAAGTGGTTAAATTAATGGGATTTTGCTTGTTGGGTGTTTTGAAACTTTTGAGATGAGCCTTTTTTACGAGCTTAAAATGCTCAAGTGTGAATGCAGTCTTAATCTCCTTTGGTCTTGTTCTAAGCAACTTAGAATTACATTGGAAAAATGTGGAAACTTAACTTTTTAAAAACTGTAATATTATAACTGGATCCCACTCGGACATGTCCGCAATCCCTGTGATAAGAGCAGTGAGTTTGCTTTACTGCACAACAAGCTCTATATTATGCACTCTCGATAAATGCAGACGCAAATAATGTATATCTCTTCTGATAAAGTGGCGTACGTGAAGCGTGCAATTATTCAATATGTCCTATAAGATGACAGCAATTTGTCATTTGATCTGGATCCTTTAAGGTGACAGCCATCTTTTATTGTTTCTATTTTCGTGCAAAGTACCTATCTCCTGTTGTGCGGTACGCACCCCTGTGGTGGAACACTTCACACAGATAGAGATAAGCCGTCACATTGACAATTACACGGCTGCATCACAAACCGCTCTGCCTTCAGTTAGGTGGGTTTGCATTCAGGTGACAAAATTTGTAGTTATAAGTATAATTTTCCTCTAGTGATTATGCCTTGTATATTTTTTATTTGGTAAAATTGTTGTATTTTTTCCATAAATAACTTCACATATCCGTAATGTCTGCATTATTGGTTAATGAATCTGTGATTAAATACTTTTTAAAGCTGATATTGCACAAGTAAAATACGTATTTGTGTATTTTTTTATTTTTTATTTGGTAACTTTCTCCAGCCAGTCTGCCAGTCCTGTGACCCGCACACTTTGCTGCAGTGCATTAACAGGTAGCTGACACCCATATGTGTTATTACAGATACATTGTACAGCTGGTCACCTCTTAAAGCCGAACTTCAGTGATTTTTTCATCTTTCCATCTATTAAATCTTCTGCCCTTGTTTTAACTTTGGATAGCAAAACATTTTTTTCTGTCAGTAAATACCTTATACAGCCAACTTCCTCTTTCTTGTCTGGTAAAAAGCCTAGGCTTATGACATCATGCACAGCTCTCTCTCTCTCTCTCTATCTATCTATCTATCTATCTATCTATCTATCTATCTATCTATCTATCTATCTCACTCACTCACACTCGTGAGAGTTGGCCAGGAAGGGAGGGGGGATGATTCATAAGAGGGCCAATGAGAGCTGCAGAGCTGGCGGTGTACCTCTGTATGTCTGTGTAAATCCAGGAAGTGAACAGGCAGCAGCTTCAGCTGCCCACAGTTAAAATGGTTGCAGCCAGACTCAGTGGAGGGGGATTTCTGCAGCATATTTGGCAAGTACAGAATCACAGTATATATAAAATTATATGTAAACTGGTTTGAGGGAAGCTTCAGAATTGCAAAGATGTTTTTATTACACATTATGTGAGCAGACTGCAGTTCCTCAAAGTTTAGGTCTGGGCAAAATAAAAAACAAAAAACAGTACATTTATGCAATGCATTCAAAGTAAAAAAAATACCCAGAAATCCAGTGAGCTCCTAATTTCTTGTTTGAGCTGACAGATATGCTTCTCTGAAATCCCAAGAGGTGCTGGTTCCAGGTTATGTACGACCGAACCCCCTTATGGTGAGGAGAAAAGGAGGGGAGTTTTCTTTAGTTCAGTGCAAATTTTGTCAGGCAGAGCTGACAAAACTACCTGTGATTTCAGTACAGAGGCATTGTGTTGTCAGCTCAAACAGGAAATTAGGAGCTCACTGGATTTCTGACTGATCAGCAGATATTTTTCTGTATTTGCAGTGTTTTCAAATAGAGAAACAAGAGGACATGTGTGTTCCAGTTTGTTTGGCTGTACTTCTCCTGTGGATCAGAGGAGTGCTGTCGGCTGACGTCACAGAGCCGGTCCAGGCTCGGGTAAGATTGCGACCATATGGTCGGGCACCGGCCCACATGCTTGGACCAGCACCCAGCTCAGCCTCTCAGCGAGCCGCTGAGAGCTTGAGCCACCCGCTCCCGCCCCTCCACGGCTCAGCACTCCTATGAGCGTGGGGGGGGGGGAGCAGAGAGTTGCTGACTAATAGTCAGCAGTTCTCTGCTCAGGAAGCTGTGAGAACTGAGCGATCGGCAGTGTTTGATTGCAGGGTTCTCAGTGTTAAAGCTAGCGGGGGACAGATGCAGCATTGGACCGATGTAAGTATGATTAAAAAAAAAAAAGATCTTCTCATATTTCTCTTTTAAACCACAGCCAGATGATTGCACATTGAAGGTTCAGTTACACAATGAGATGATTGTGCCCCTTTAAGAAAATTCCTTTGGAAAAGTAGCCTGTATTGGGGGTGGGGGGTCTGAGAGACATCAGTTGGGCTGATTTTTCCTAATTGCTATTGGTCCCCCCTGAGTTAAAGTATAACTAAAGGCAAAACTTTATTTTTTAGTGTGGAGAGGGATTAGAATGCTTGTCAGGTTTTTATTGCTGGCTGTGCCCCCAATAAGGAGATTCACCCTCTATATTTGTCCTGTTTTACTATTATCATTGAAAGTAAAAGAAATTCGCAAATTTTGGGTCGTCCCCAGAAAAGTAATAGAGGGAAAATCTTCCAATGGGGAAACTAGTTCTGGTGAAATGGGGATTCCCAAGGAATTCCCTTAATTTGAAGGGATTTCCTCTCCCTTCCTGTTTGGCTATGGGACAGGAAGTGAAGGGAAATCTCCTCAATGGGACACAAATGGTGGAAAAATTCAGACAGAGGTTATAACCCTCCCTTTCTCTATCCAAAATGAAAGAAAAGTTTTCCCTATGACCAAATTCAGGGTCATGTTTTATGCGCTGGTTCCCGAGTTTTCTCACAGCAAAATGAGCGGGTCCTTGTTCAGCTGCCAACATGGGTGACTTTAGAATTTTCGGATTATCGTTCTTATTTTCGTTCTTTTAGAAAATTTGTTTTTGGATTTTCATTCTTTCAGATTTTGAAATTTCGGATTTTCATTCTTTCGGATTTTAATTCTTTTGGATTTTCCAATTCCGGATTTTCGTTCTTTTGTAATTTTTGTTTTTTTCGAAAATTTGTTTTTGGAAAAATGTGTTATACGGCTTTTCGTTAATTTGGATGTTTCCGAAAGAATGAATATGCCGAATTTTGACGAAAAACGAATTTGGAACAAAACGAATTGCACATGTCTAATAGCAAATGCCACATCTAAACGAATGGAACGTAATGAATTAATAATAATAAATAATAAACACTTTTTATTACTATTATTTATTTATTATTAATTTGTTACGCTCCATTCGTTTAGATGCGGCATTCGTTATTTCAGATAATTCGTAACTTTGGATAAATTCATATTCGTTACATTCCCTAACAGCCAAATTTGAAAGGAAATTCCAATACCTATAATTTAATAGTTCTTGGTTATTATTTGGGATCTTCGTTCCTATTTTCGGCTTTTTGTTCTTATTTTCAGATTTTATTTCTTATTTTCGGATTTTCAAATTTACAAATTTCGATCATAACGAATGATCCGAAAAATGAAAAAAATAAATGAATGAAACGAATACGAACATATTTTTTGGCAGTGCTCATGTCTACTGTTTACCATTCGCATTGAAAGTGATGGTAAAAGAGCATCCCAAATTTTGTGTTGTCCCCAGAAAAGTAATAGAGGGGAAATCTTTCAATGGGAGACTAATTCTGGTGATCTGGGGGTCCCCAAGGAATTCCCTTAATTTGCAGGGATTTCCTCTCACTTCCTGTTTGGTTATGGGACAGGAAGTGAACGGAAATTTCTCCAATGGGACACAGATGGTGAAAAAAAAAATCTAACAGGGGTTATAGCCCTCCCTTGCTCTATCCAAAATGAAAAACTAAAAATGCCTATAGTTGTTCTTTAAAAGAGAAGTATGGTTTTTTTTTTTTTTCCAGATTCATACTTGCTTAGGTGGATGCGGCATCGGTCTGATAAGCAATCCCAAAGTCCTGCCCTTTTTGTAGGATGCAAAAACCATTCTCACTCCTGTAATGCTGGGAGTGAGCATCCAACAGTTTTCCCAACAGTCCTAGCAACAAGATCAGATATGGAGATTGTTAAAAATGTTTTTTGTTTTTTTTGTTGTGCCAAGCATCTGGAGGGCCGAAATGGCCTACAGGTATGACAATAAAATTAGTGAACAGTGTGTAAAGTTGCCCCGTTTTTTTTTTTTTTTATCATTTAATTGGGCCTCCTATTTTCTTGAAAAGGTCAACTTATACTGAAATCATTTGGTTACTGTGGTAGCCCAGGAAGTAGTATTTTTAGAAGGCGCTATCCACAGTAGAAGCCTTATTTCCTTACTACAGATGGAGATTTGTAGATCAGACACTAGACAGAGCTCAGTGTCTCGGTACAATTAAGCCAGCCATGGATGGATTGAAATTCAGCCAAATCAACAGAAACTGGACAAACTTTGAACCATCTATACGCAGGCTGGTTGTACTGAAGTCTATTTATCGATTTCAGTAAAACCAGCCTGTCTAGCCTTTTTTTCCCCATTCGATCACTACCAGCAGCTATAGGCGCCAGTAGTGATTGTTGTATCCTGTATTCTGACGGCAGAGAAATCTTCCACTGTCAGAATACAAAAGCACAGCAGGAGGGATTCTCCCATCATCACTGACTTTTGTTGACAGGGGAATCCAACAATTTTCTTTCCTTCAACCCGTGGTTGAAGGAAAGATAATTGCATAATGTATGGCCTGCCTTACTGTCTTTCCCTGATTACTGTTGAAATAACATATCGGTACACAGAGAGTGCATTGTTTTCAGTGAGTTGTCTGTCCCATAGACTTTCATTGTGAGAGGGAGATGAAAAAGGACAACCACGGTGTAGCACAGCAAAGCATGAATCGGAGCTTGCAGATATAATTAACAAATACGATATGGTTCTAAACACATTACTACACTTTGGTAATATTATTTAAATCAAGCTGAAACTTATAATGTTATCTTCTATTTAAAAAAAAACACTTTTGTCTGCAGTAGACAATTCCTGGTTTATGTTCACATTCTCTGTAGCGTTTCAGATCCACAACTTCCCTGAACAGCTCGATTTGATCTCTCCTTAGTCAGCAGATGTTTCTGAAAGATTGGCTGATAATATCACTTCCTTTTAAGGTCGTGTCATAGCTGAGATAACACAGTTCTGTTCTTCCTCGTGCTTACTCCATGCTATTGTTTTCGTAGAATGCATTTTTCACACGTTGCTTGTATCAGTCCATTTCTTCCACTATTGGAAAAATACTGATCATTCTTGATGAACCCTTACATGTAGATATTGAAGCTGTCATTGGGTTAGTCTATCTAAGATTGATATTTGAAAGGAAAATATTTTCAATATCTGAAGGTCAATTCCTGAGATATAAATATATACAGTATCTCACAAAATTGAGTACACCCCTCACATTTTTGTAAATATTTTATTCTATCTTTTCATGTGACAACACTGAAGAAATGACACTTTGCTACAATGTAAAGTAGTGAGTGTACAGCTTGTATAACAGTGTAAATTTGCTGTCCCCTCAAAATAACTCAACACACAGTCATGTCTAAACCGCTAGGCAACAAATGTGAGTACACCCCTACGTGAAAATGTCCTATATTGGGCCCAATTAGCCATTTTCCCTCCCCGGTGTTATGTGACTCGTTAGTGTTCAAAGGTCTCAGGTGTGAATGGGGAGCAGGTGTGTTAAATTTGGTTTTATCACTCTCACTCTCTCATACTGGTCACTGGAAGTTCAACATGGCACCTCATGGCAAAGAACTCTCTGTATCTGAAAAGAAGAATTGTTGCTCTACATAAAGATGGCATAGGCTATAAGAATATTGCCAAGACCCTGAAACTGAGCTGCAGCACGGTGGCCAAGACCATACAGCGGTTTTACGGGACAGGTTCCACTCAGAACAGGCCTCGCCATTGTCGACCAAAGAAGTTGAGTGCACATGCTCAGCGTCAAATCCAGAGGTTGTCTTGAAAATAGACATATGAGTGCTGCCAGCATTGCTGCAGAGGTTGAAGGGGTGGGGGTTCAGCCTGTCAGTGCTCAGACCATGCGCCACACACTGCATCAAATTGGTCTGCATGGCTGTCGTCCAAGAAGGAAGCCTCTTCTAAAGATGATGCACAAGAAAGCCCACAAACAGTTTGCTGAAGACAAGCAGAGTATAGTCAAGCATGGTGGTGGGAGTGTCATGGTCTGGGGCGACACTGGGGAGTTACAGTTCATTGATGGAACCATGAATGCCAACATGTACTGTGACATACTGAAGCAGAGCATAATCCCCTCCCATCGGAGACTGGGCCGCAGGGCGGTATTCCAACATAACGACCCCAAACACACCTCCAAGACGACCACTGCCTTGCTAAAGAAGCTGAGGGTAAAGGTGATGGACTGGCCAAGCATGTCTCCAGACCTAAACCCTATTAAGCATCTGTGGGGCATCCTCAAACGGAAGGTGGAGGAGTGAAAGATCTCTAAAATCCACCAGCTCCGTGATGTCGTCATGGAGGAGTGGAAGAGGACTCCAGTGGCAAGCCGTGAATTTCTGGTGAACTCCATGCCCAAGAGGGTTAAGGCAGTGCTGGAGAATAATGTTAGCCACACAAAATATTGACACTTTGGGCCCAATTTGGACATTTATACTTAGGGGTGTACTCACTTTTGTTGCCAGTGGTTTAGACCTTAATGGCTGTGTGTTATGTTATTTTGAGAGGACAGCAAATGTACACTGTTATACAAGCTGTATGCGCACTTCTTTACATTATAGCAAAGTGCCATTTCTTCAGTATTGTCGCATAAAAAGATGTGATAAAATATTTACAAACATGTGAGGGGTGTACTTACTTTTGTGAGATACTGTATATTTGATATGCTCAGTGGTAATAGTGAACAGGCCATAAATTGTCCAAAAGATCACTTTCTTTTTCGTACATCACGGGACACAGAGCGACATAGTCATTACTAATGGGTTATATAGATACCGTCAGGTGCTGGCACTGGCAACTTCCAAAACCGGAAGTACCCTCCCCTATATAAGCCCCTCCCATCCGGGAGCACCTCAGTTTTTTGCCAGTGTCTAAGGTGTTGGCCAAGAAGAAACATGTGTTTTTCACTGAGCTTGCGTACAGGTTCTTTTGGGCCTCAGTAAGCTATTCCGGATCCGACCAAAAAAGCTTCATAGCTAAACGGTCGGTACCCGGGCCTTGCAGAGAAGAGCAAGGTTTTGCCTGTAATGCTTCTCTTAGGAGAATTTTTTTTTATATATATATTTAATATATTAGACTGCGGTACCTGTGTTTGTCCACTAGAGGCCGCTGTGGAATGTTTTCTTGTCATGTGGACTAGTTTCTTCTCAGCAAAGCAAAGTCCAGGCAGTTGGTGAGTTCTCTTATAGGAAACTGCTTCCTCTGCCATGTTGCAGTGCTCGTCCATCCCCCGGCCTGCGGCAAAGAGGGGCCCTGGCTCCTGTCCCTTTGTTTCCATTTTTGAAATTAGCGCCGAAGGCGCACGTGGCCGCGCGCGTGCGCGTGCACGCGCCTCTATATATAGAGGTGAGCCGGAAAAGGGGGCGGAGCCTGGGGGATGACGCTCTGTGCGCGCCGCAGCGCTTCTGCGCATGTGCGGGCGTCCCAGCAGGTTTAAAAACCACAATATTGTAGTAAGCTGGCTATGAAGTACAGAGACAGAGCTGGCAACATTTAAAGGCATACAGCAAGCGGTTGATACAGGCATCCCCTGGAAAGGCACATTAGTAGACACCAACTGTTTCTTATAGCAGCATTTATGCTAGACTATTATCAGTAACTGGTGTATTTCGGCTGGAATACCTCAGCTTTGTGGCTTAGGAATATGCCGTCTAAAAACTCCGGGACTAGAAATTCCAGGAGGAATAGGGGGTCTCCATCGGGCTCTGAGGATCTTGGGCATGCTTTGGCTGCACCAGTCTCCCCTGAAGAATCAGAGGTTAGTGACCGTAGGGCACCCCCAGGAGTACCTGGTACTGTGGCTGTCCTCAGTTCACCTGCTCCTGTGTATGTAACAGAGGAGGTTTTTTCCTCAGCTCTGGGAGGGCTGGAAGAGAGATTGTCAGCATTGATCGCTGCTTCCCTGTCACAGGAGAAAAGCGCTCGATCTCCGTCTCCTCCCTCAGAGTGCCTGTTAACAGAGCAACAGTCCCATACAGAGGTCGACCTACCTGAGGGGGATCAGGATGAGGTCGATTCGGTTGCAGAGGAATCAACAGTGGAAGAGCCGTTCTCAGCATCACATGCTGAAAGGTTATGGGTTCAGTCCCTGACTAATATGGTCCGATCAGCATTTAAAATGCCACTTGCGGAGCCATCCTCCACTTCTGTCTCCTCGTTGGGGTCGCTAAAAGCTCCCCAGACTGTTTGTTCCTTTCCGATCCATCCTTTACTGGAGGGGCTCATTTACCAGGATTGGGAGCATCCTGACAAAATATTTACTCCTCCCAAGAGATTTCCGGTGGTCTATCCTATGGAGGATAAGTTCATCAGAAAATGGAGGGTCCCTACAGTGGACGCAGCCATCTCTTGTGTGAATAAATCACTGACATGTCCGGTGGAAAATGTCCAAATGTTCAAGGACCCAATAGATAAAAAATTGGAGTCCTTATTGAAATCTGCTTTTTCTACAGCAGGATTGGTGACACAACCAGCAGTGGCAGCTATTGGGGTCTGCCAAGCAGTGAAGGATCAGTTGAAACAGGTCTTAAGGGACTTGCCAGATCAGCAGGCTCTTGCCCTAGCTGATCTACCTAGAGCCTTATGCTTTGCGGTGGACGCTATAAAGGATTCAATCCATCAGGCCTCCCGCCTTACGCTGTCTGTAGTACATATGCGCAGGCTTCTATGGCTCAAAAACTGGTCTGCTGAAGCTCCCTGTAAAAAATTGCTGGTCAGCTTCCCATTTCATGGGGAGCGCTTATTCGGGGAAGACCTGGACAAGTATATCCAGAGAATTTCCAGCGGTAAAAGTACACTTTTGCCGGTTAAAAATAGAGTTAGAGGTCCCTCTTTTAAGAGGCCGGCTTCTCCAGTCCCTAGGACATCGGCTGTGAAACAGTTCCGACGGCCTCCTCGGTCAAATCCCGGAGGTAGAAATCAGGGACAGTTGCAGGGTAACAAGAAGCCCTGGAGCAGGAGAGGTACAAAACCTCCCCCAAAGTCAAATGCATGAAGGGTTGCCCCCACCCAATCGGGTGGGGGGAAGACTTCAGTTGTTCACAGAGACCTGGCGGGACACGATCCGAGACAGATGGGTGCTCTCCGCAGTAAATCTGGGATACAAATTGGAGTTAAAAAACTCCCCTTCTTCCCGCTTTATAAGGTCAAATGTGCCAAGGGATCCCCAGAAGAGAGGATCCCTCCTGTTGGCACTAGAACAATTATTGCTACAAGCAGTAATTATAGAGGTTCCCCTGGAAGAGTGGGGGTTCGGGTTTTACTCAAACCTCTTTACAGTTCCGAAGCCAAACGGGGACGTGAGGCCCATACTAAATCTAAAAGGGCTAAACAAATTCCTGCATATCAGGACTTTCCGGATGGAGTCGATCCGATCGGTAGCCACTGCCCTACAAGGGGAGGAATGGTTAGCCTCGATCGACATCAAGGATGCTTATTTGCACATTCCCATCTTTCCAGCCCACCAAAAATTTCTACGCTTTGCGGTAGAAGGCCGCCATTTTCAGTTCAGAGCCTTACCCTTCGGTCTGGCCACAGCACCAAGAGTGTTCACAAAAATTTTGGCCCCGTTATTGGCCAATCTAAGAACACGAGGTGTAACGATAATGGCATATCTAGACGACTTGTTGCTGATAGACCACTCAGTGGAAAAACTAGAAGTGGTTGTTCACGAGACAATCAAGTATCTGGAATATCACGGTTGGATTATCAACCGAGACAAGTCAGCCCTAAAACCAGTCAAAAGTCTGGAATACTTGGGGCTAAGGCTGGATTCAGACCAGAGAAAAATTTTCTTGCCTCAAGAAAAGGGGTCGTCTTTGAGAGATTTGATCCACTTAGTGGGCTCAAAAAGACAGCCATCCATACGCCTGTGCATGAGGCTGCTGGGAAAGATGGTGGCATCATTCGAAGCAGTACCCTACGGTCAATTCCATTCAAGGAAGTTGCAAAGGGCCATACTGTCAGCCTGGAACAAAAAAGTTCAGGCTCTGGACTTACCAATGTCCCCTTCCGTTCGCAGGAGCCTCCGTTGGTGGTTGGTTCCCCAGAATCTGGAAAGAGGGAAATCCTTCAGTCCGATTTCCTGGAAGGTGGTCACTACAGATGCCAGCCTTGTAGGCTGGGGAGCAGTACTGGAGCAATGGTCTCTCCAGGGCAAGTGGTCAGAAGCAGAAAAGACCCTGCCCATCAATCTCTTAGAGATACGAGCAGCCCGGTATGCCCTAGTAGCATGGACATCCAAACTCCAAGGGTCCCCTGTCAGAGTTCAATCAGACAATGCCACAGCAGTGGCATATATCAATCGTCAGGGGGGCACCAGGAGTCGTGCAGCCCAAAGGGAAGTAAATTACATCCTGAGATGGGCAGAAAAATATGTCCCAGCCATATCTGCGGTATTCATTCCAGGAGTGGAGAATTGGAAGGCGGACTTTCTAAGTCGCCAACAATTATGCCCAGGGGAATGGTCCCTTCATCCCGAGGTTTTCCGGACAATATGTCAGCGGTGGGGAACACCGGATGTAGATCTGCTAGCATCCAGATTCAACACAAAAGTGGACAGGTTTGTCTCTTGGACAAGGGATCCCCTAGCTTGCGGCTCGGATGCCCTAGTGTTCCCTTGGGATCAGTTCAAGCTGATATATGCATTCCCACCGCCACAATTGTTACCTCGATTACTCCGCAGAATCAGGGTAGAAAAGAAACCAGTGATTCTGGTGGCTCCAGCGTGGCCCCGAAGAGCATGGTACGCGGAGATTGTAAAAATGTCTGTGGGGAGTCCTTGGACCCTCCCACATCGTCCGGACCTGCTTTCGCAGGGACCGATATACCACCCTTCCTTACCAGCCCTAGGTTTGACGGCCTGGCTATTGAAGCCCACATTCTAAAAAAGAGAGGGCTCTCTAATGCTGTGGTGTCTACCATGATCAATGCCAGGAAACCGGTATCCAGGCAGATCTACTATAGAATCTGGAAGGCGTACATCGCCTGGTGTGAGGCCAGAAAATGGCATCCACGTAAAGTACGTAATAGGTAGGATTCTGGACTTCCTACAGTGGGCTGTAGATAGGAAGCTTGCCTTGAGTACTATCAAGGGTCAGATTTCGGCCTTCTCAATATTTTTTCAAAGGCCCTTGGCTTTGCATTCACTAGTCAAAGCTTTTATACAAGGAGTGATGCGTATTAGCCCTCCGGTTAATATTCCCATATGTCCATGGGACTTAAACCTGGTTCTGTCGGTTCTACAGAAACAACCATTTGAACCATTACAGCACATTTCCTTGGTTCTTCTCACCAGGAAATTGATTTTTCTAGTAGCCATTTGTTCGGCTAAAAGCGTTTCGGAATTAGCCGCTATGTCCTGTAAAGAGCCATATCTGGTTATCCATAAGGACAGAGTAGTGTTACGTCCTCATCCAGCCTTTCTTCCTAAGGTGGTATTGAGGTTTCATTTGAACCAAGATGTGGTTCTTCCTTCTTTTTTCCCCAAGCCTACTTCGGTAGAGGAAAAGTTATTGCATTCTTTGGATGTAGTAAGAGCAGTTAAAGCTTATCTAAAAGCCACTGCTCAGATTCGCAGAACGGATACTTTGTTTATTCTGCTGGAAGGCCCCAGAAGGGGTCAGGCAGCGTCAAAATCTACTTTAGCCAAGTGGATTCGACAGGTCATAATACAAGCCTATGGCTTGAGAAGTAGACCGCCTCCGTTCAAAGTTAGGGCGCACTCCACGAGAGCAGTTGGAACTTCATGGGCAGTGCATCACCAGGCCTCCCTGGCTCAAATCTGTAAGGCCGCAACATGGTCTTCAGTACACACGTTTACTAGGTTCTACCAGGTGGACGTTAGAAGTCAGGAGGATGTCGCCTTTGGGCGCAGTGTGTTGCAGGCCGCAAAAGATCCTCATGTCTGATAGCGCTCAGCTTATATATGGTGTATCCCCCCCCTCATTTGGCATTGCTTTAGGACATCCCATTAGTAATGACTATGTCGCTCTGTGTCCCGTGATGTACGAAAAAGAAAATAGGATTTTTATAACAGCTTACCTGTAAAATCCTTTTCTTGGAGTACATCACGGGACACAGAGCTCCCACCCCTCTTTGGGGACACTTATTGCTTTGCTACAAAACTGAGGTGCTCCCGGATGGGAGGGGCTTATATAGGGGAGGGTACTTCCGGTTTTGGAAGTTGCCAGTGCCAGCACCTGACGGTATCTATATAACCCATTAGTAATGACTATGTCGCTCTGTGTCCCGTGATGTACTCCAAGAAAAGGATTTTACAGGTAAGCTGTTATAAAAATCCTATTTTTCAGTGCACTGGCAAGCACCAGTTTGTACCTCCTTCCCCCGAAAACCAGAAAACGTATACTTCCTCTCCCAAAATCCCTAGGATGACTGCCATTCACATTATAGGATTTAGTAGAGATTTGGCTTTCAAAGTCTCAGATGGTTATAGGGGGGAAATCTCCTTCCTCTGTGAAATCAGTTGTCTAATAATCAAGTACAGTGGAACCTCAGATTACGAGTATAATTCGTTCCAGGAGAATGCTCGTAATCCAAAGTACTCGCATATCAAAGCGAGTTTCCCCATTGAAGTCAATGGAAATTAAAATAATTTGTTCCGCATTGACTTCAATAGCATGCAATACCGCATGCGGCCAGAGATGAGGGGGCGCCGGAGAGCCTCGGGAACACACAGAAATGTCCGAGGACAGCTCAGCTGACCTCTGCAAACCTCAGAAAGGCTCGGGAACAGAGTATTTTCGAGTCTTTCCGAGAATTTCCGAACAGCGCCGTTCGGCTCCGGCGCCCCCCACCTCAGGCCAAACGTGGTACTGCACACCACTGTGGCTTGAATCCTGCTTGTTTTGCAAGACAACACTCGCAAACCAAGTCAGGATTTTTCCAAATACAGTGCTCGTATTGCGAAACGCTCGTTAACTGCGTTACGCGCAATGCGAGGTTCCACTGTATACCGCTTCTTTATTAGGGCATTGATGCCACACATAGGATGCTCATGGTGTGTGTGTTTCTTGTTTGAGGGTGGGGGGCATCCAATTCTGTGACTGCTGGTTATGATGTGTGGTCTGAATCAATTTGTTCATCTCTGGCAGCCAGAACAGTGGCTAGTCTCTTGGTCTGCAGAAAATTCAGAACCTGACACACTTCAGGAAGTTGTTGACACTTTGAAGTTGTTGACTATTTTAAGTGAATTATTTTCCATATTATAAACTTCCTTGATGGGCCCCGAACAATTATGCTGCTGCAAAAAATGTTTGTAATAGGAAAATATTTACGTCATAGTATTGAAGTATGTATTGTTTCAGTCATGCAATAGACCAAAAAAAAATAAAAAATCTGATTTTAACTGTTGCATAAATGCTACCTAGTTTTCCTTTTCGTTTACATTACAGAAACCACTGGCACATATGACCTATTTAGCACACAAATAAAGCGGTGAACAAAGCTCTTCTCTAGTCTGTTTTCAGATACCCAGCTGTTCCCCCGTTGGGTGCCGCCATCTTGCCTGTTTGGTGAAACCACGCTATCTGCGACAGTCCACAAATTGGTAACAGCTTTGTCTTTCCTTTGACATTCACTCGCTGCTGATCACAGCATTGCTGTCAGGATAAATCAGCAGCCAAGAGGAGTGGTTGGAGGTGGAGACGAGGACTTGGCTACTTGACGTTTGACAAATCACAACAGTAGCTATGATATTTAGCCTGCTTATCCTGAATGTTTTGAGGAGTGCATTTTACTTTACCAAGGTTGCTTTTACAATCTAACTACTCCTGTTCTCAAGCACCTTGTCCTGTACCCTATGTAAATTAATGCTTTTGGTGAGAACTAAGAATGTACATGTTTGCACAATCTTAGTGCTCAGATCTCACTGTCATTGACAGCTTCAGAACTCCCCTAGCGATTGGGAATCAATTGGTATGTTCCCCATAATGTGATCACCATAAGTGCACGTCAAAGTGACCACATGCTGGCTTGAGGTTCAGTTACAAAATGAACCTCTTCAGCCTGAAAATGCCATGACAATGTCTCTGTGTTTAATACTTTCATTGTCAAATACAATCACAATATTAAAAAAAATATTATTTAAACATTTAAAGATTTACATTCCAATGTTTTTAAAAAACTATTTATTTAGTGAAAAGTAATCCAAGGAAGAAAATTAGTCAAGTTTGGTCACCTTATCTGACACATACTAGGCATCTAGAATTTAGTAACCCCTAGTCATTAGTTAAAGAGAATCTGGTGTCCTCTTCTACGGCCAAATACCAAGTTGTTTTGCAAAGCTAGAGCTCCTATTCTACCACGTATAAGTGACCTTTTATCCCAAAACCTTTTTTGGGATCCTAAAGCTCCTCAGGCCAAAGAATCTCCTGTATCTGGTAGAATGACATCTCTTGAGCAGCACTTTGCAGGTAGATGTTGCTGTTTCTTTTGTAAGTAATGTAATTGGTTCGAGCAAGGTTTCTCATCAGGGTTCCTCCAGAGGATGCTCGGAGTTCCTTGAGCAATGAGCAATTTATGCCTCTCAGATAAGTTCCCACTGACACTACTGATCTTTTTAGCTATCTGTAAGGAGGTAAATCTTCCCAATGACCACAAGTGTAAGGAGCATTCTTCCCGCTGAATATAACACTAATATATCATGAGTTGTAGGTATAGAAAATTTTAGCAGGAGTTCCCCGAGCTAGGAAAGTTATTTTTTGGAGTTTTGTGTGGAATGTGTGAGATTGGGCTTTTTGACAGAAATGCAGGGGTGCCAATATTTTTGGGCATGACTGATTGTTTTAGGAAGTCATGGGCAAGCTGCTACCCTCCAACTGCAAAAAGTTGCAGTCTACCAGGGTATGCTGGTACTTTAAGTCCTGCGACACCCAGACAGAAGCAGATTATACCCAAATAGCTGTCAGATCATTGTAGTCTGGCATACAGACCATTTTTTTTTCCAGCTCAGCCGATTCTCCGCCCAGTCACATGCTTTTTTTTTCACTGATGCAATTAGCTCTATTTACAGATTGCCTGTTATTAAATGAACAACAGCGCTAGCCATATCAACTCACTGCAGACCTGCCTTTCCCTTGCCAAACACCGTGCCAAGGTTATCGACTTACACAGGCTTGGATGCCTTCCAGCTGTTTGATTATAATGTCTCATAAGCAGCTATTTCTGGTTCCATTAGTTTATAAATGTAATATGCAATTTTATCTCTGTGATTAGCACTTCATTTAGGGCAACTTAACAACCTGCCATCAGGCATCCCTCCTGCTTTTATCCCAGAGCATTCCTGCAGCCAGGTACATTGCATTTCTTCAACTACTATACCACCACAAGTACTGTTTAAGATATTATTTTTTATGACAGTATTGCCTTAATGGGAAATTATAGTGTGGTTTCAGCCTATATAGGGTTTAAGTTACTATTGCAAGTTTTTTCTGCAAGTATTTTTATTTAATGCTATTGTTATAAAAGTGTTTTGTATACAGATTTGTGGTGTCTTGTGAATAATCGTTTGTGAGATATTGTAATTGGCAATCTTTATGAATGACCACTGATTTCTGTAGTCACCTAGACATTGAATTGTTTGCAGTTAGTTCGTGCAGACTGATAAGTGTGCATTGAGAGAGAGGTAGGGTTTGCAACAGACAAGCAGATTGCTCCCTGTCAAATTCTAAAAAGGAACCACTAGATATATGTAGTAGGTCATGTTGGCTAACATTTGGATAACTATCATGTACCTGGTTAAAGGCAGAGATGACGAGGGCTTTCTTTACACCTCGGGTCCAGACAATTCTGGAGCATAGCGTAGGGAGTGAGAGGGCACAGAGTGGCATAGGTACCAGAAGTCCAATCAACAGAAGTTCTTTACTGGAGGCAGGCCTGACTGAAGTGCTTGTGCATACTGAAAGGATGGGGCCTGGGAAGAGGTCATTTGGATGGGAGCTGGTTGGGACACTGGAACACACAGCAGCTGCAAGCCGAGATCAAACCAGAGGGTCAGCAGAGAAAACCCATAGCCAGGAGCTAGCAGTGGTCAAGTCTGGTATTGGTGGATAAAAGCCCCAGTCATGAACTAGCCAAGATCAAACCAGAAATCAATAGACGCAAGTCATGGTCAATAGCAAGAAGGCAGACCAGAGACATGGCAAAGGGCATGTGAAGTCAGAAATTATTTCAAAGTAACAGCAACTTTCTGGCTCAGTTTTGTTCTTAAAAAGGCCATCTGGTGCCAAGGATAAGGCACGTGTATAAATCTGAATTTGCATGTTAACACAAACGTGCATGCACATTCAATCACCGGAAATTATCTTTGTTTTTTGCATTGGCCCAAATGCAAGTCATCTTCACGTTGACTTATTTCTCGACATAAGTTTAATTTATTACTGCATTGCACAACGGACAATGCTGAGGGATCAGACGTTTGCAGTATAGCCAGGCATGTGTTTTAGGATACTGTATTTAAATGACACTTCTGTATTTTTCTCTTGTATTTGATGCCATGTGACCTATATATCCATGGCAGCTAACCTAAGCTGTATGGTTCAGCACAACAATTAGAATATTGCCCTGGAAATGTTAACTGGTTAAGGCAGATACTCCTGGACTTCCTCCAGTGAACATATGTTTTCCCTCAAGTAACCTTCACAGTGTAAATGGTTAATTATATCAGGAAAGACAAGATCCTTGCCTATTATTTCTAAACTGTAAATGTTACATATAGCCTTAGGCGATTTGTATATTCAGATAGGTATATTATTTTCATATCCACAACCTGTACAGATGCCTACAGTCATGAGATTGTGTTCACCCAATTTAGTTGGTTTCAGTCAGGTAGAATGCTAATACTCCCCTTCAGAAAATCTAAAGACCAAGTACGTTGGCCTCCAGGCATGTAGGCAGCACTGAACAAGCCTTTCTCCAAGAAGAGAAAGTATTTCAGCTGTATTATTACCCATTATTTAAAGCCAACCTATGCACATAATATGCACATTAAAGTGTTTAAATAGTACAGGCAGTAAAATAACTTTTAAACAAGCCCTTGTTCACCCCTGTAGCTGTAGGCACTGTGGAGAAACAAATCCTAAAATTTACAACAGAGGCACTGAAATCGCAATTCCTCTCCCTTTACTCTCTAATGTAAACACCCAGCAGTTGCAAGAAACCCTTTAGCTATATAGATCAGTGATGGCTTTTTTTTTTCTTATCTCTTTTATTGCTTGTTAGGGATATGTAATGATGTAATGTCCATAGTCTGGGTACAGATGTTCTTTAAAGTATAATTAACGGCAAAACTGTTTTTTCAGTTTTAGACAGAGTAGAGATGGATTAGAACAGCCAATAAGTTGTTATTCACCATCTCTATTTGTCCTGTTTACCGTTATCATTGAAAGTGAAGCTGGGGTGCACTAGGTAGGAGGTAGGGTTATGCCGTGTACACACGATCGGTTTTACCGATGAAAACAGTCCGATGGACTTTTCTCATCGGACAAACATGTTTTAAATTTATCCGATGGGGAAAAAAACGATAGCAAATTCCGATCGTCTGTGTGGAACTCCATCAGACAAAAAACCCACACATGCTCAGAATCAAGTCGACGCATGCTCAGAAGCATTGAACTTAATTTTTCTCGGCTTGTCGGAGTGTTTTACGTCACGGCGTTTGGGACGGTCGGATTTTTGACTGATGGAAGTCAGCTTCATTGGATTTCCGATGGAAAAATCCATCGGATTGGAATCTATAGGAAATCCGATCGTGTGTACAGGGCTTTAGTTGTTTCTATGTATTATTTTAGCTAAATGCTTATCCCTGTCTGAAGGAGGCTGAATGCCCTCATCTTGTACGCATGTAGGCAAGAATAAGGATCATGTGTATTCTTACATTTACGCATCATGTACATTTTCCTATAAACATTCTGTATGGAAAATAGAAATAAAGAAAAAAAAAGGGGGGGGGGGAATTCTTCCGATGGGGACACTAGTTCTGGTGACTGGGGGGGTTACAAGGGATTAATTTGATTTGCAGAGGTTTCCTCTCATTTTCTGTTTTGACTAAGGGACACAAAGTAAGGTTAAGTCTCACCAATGGGGCACAGATGGAAAAAATTTGACTGGGGTTATAACCCTCCCTTACTCTATCCAAAGTGGAAAAAAAGTTTTGCCTCTAGTTCTACTTTAAGACCATTAACGGGTACCTAAATGCATTTTTTTTGTTTGTTTTAGATGGTGGTAAAAGTTTAGAACCTAAATCAGGTTATTGCTTATGGAAATATGGGAAAAACACTGTAGATAAAAAAAAAATAATAAAAAAATTCCACCAATGTCTCAGGGTGGACCCCTTTCTCAAGATTTTTTTTTTCCTTCGAAAAAAGAGCCCTCCGTGTCCCTGAGACACCATTGGAATTGCTTTTTTTTTTTTTATACTTTTCCCTTTTGTACTTATGACCTCAGTAAATGATTGAAGTTTTATCCACAGCATAATAACTATTGCTCTGTGTATATATAAAGAAATAAGGGTCACGCTCCAAATAATTAATATGTGAAAACTAACACAACCAGTATAAATGGCTAGATAAAAAATTACATAAACAATATTGTCAAACCCCGGCTAAGGGATGACAAATATTGGGCCCTATGAAGGGAATACGAGTAACGAGTGCACATAGACAACCAGTGATGGTGTCCGCACAAAAAATTGATGCAAGTGACGTGAATGCAAAATCACCAAAAAATCACAATTGAACATACAAGTGAAAAGTCCCTGAAGGCAAAGGCATATGAAAAAATATATATGATAAGAAAAGATAAAAATAACAATTGTCCCAAAACTCGTGTATCAACACAGATCTTCAAACGCAAAGTTTATAGAAGGTAATCCCAAAAGATCCAAAGTAAATTTCTTTGCAAATGAAACCTCAAGAGAGAGCTCAGGAAAGGGGTGTCAGTGGGGTGCATACATCCAACTTCATGTGACTATTTAACACCATGAATACACCACTGGAAGAAGTGTGCGCTTACCAGCTGCACAGACCAGATTAGCCTGTGGCTTAAACCCAGCCGGGGGCTTTTCCTCACGGTGGTCCCAAGGGATGGTCCTATGGCGCATGAGTTCAATAGTGGCTGTATAGCGCTGTTGACCTGGAACCGAAACAAAGGCAATAAACGGGGAAACGGCAGGATCACCAGGTAATATGTGGTGGCAGGGCAGGTGGGCCTTCAGTCCCAGCCAGTTCACATTTATGAGGCTCCAAGATTTTGTGCTAGGAGCACATTCACTATGCACTCCCAGCATACTGACCAAGCTTCAACAAATAGCTCCCAATCACTGTTCATGATCAGGTGCCAGTGGGATGGAACATCTGTGACAGCCAATCACAGTTATGTAATGATCAGGCAGCTGCCTCTGCCTTCAAGCGTGAACACCCCTGGGAGGCAGCGGGAAGGGATTAAATAAAGCTAATTTCTTTATCGTACACCACGGGACACAGAGCTAGTCATTACATAATGGGTTAAGGGTCACCAGCGGTGATTGGACACTGGCACAACCAATGGAAGACAGTTCCCCTCCATATAACCCCTCCCATCAGGGAAGTACCTCAGTTTTTTCGCCAGTGTCGAAAGGTGTTGGACGCGTTAGGAGGTGCTAAAGGAAAGCTCTACCAAAGAGACCCTCTGGGGGTAAAAGAGCTATGCTTTCGGATCCATCCAAGACGCCTACAAATGAGCTGAATCTGGATGGGATCCGGGCCTCATCCATGAGGCGTCGCCTGTAATGTCTCTCTTCGGAGGACTGGGCTCTAAGATCCAGCACTTTCGCTATTTCGCTATAAAGTCCTGGTAAGAGTCTTGTACAAGGCCCAGGGGAGAGGTATCCTTTAAATAGGAACCCATATCCCTGAAGGTTGGCACACATAGCCCACCGTGAAGGGTGAAGTTTGGTATCTGTCTGAAAACTTTCAGCAGAAAAACCTGCGGCGTGGATAAGGTGAGATTAGAAGGTCCATAACTAGGTTGGGACCTTTTTCAAAAAGTGGATGTCTTCTTTTTTTCCACCACTGGGGGGAGTAAAGAGCGGAATATACTCACCTCACTCTGTTCAGTGTCGGCTTCGGCGAAGTACACTGCTCGTCACCTCCGCTGCTGAGCTTGCTTGAGCACCCCGCTCCTCCTTCCGGTGGCCGATACAGACACCTGCAGATGCAGGTAAGTGGGGACAGGGGCTGATGAGAGTCCTCTCTCACTATGGCCACCACCATAGCGCTAAAGGCCGCGCGTGCGCGCGGGAGCGCGCTTTATCGGGGGGGGGGGGCGAAGGCGTGCGCGGGCACGTGGCGCGCGCAGGCACAGAAACGGCGCCAAATTTAAAAGACTGTCAGTGTGAGAAGCACTGCAGCAGCAAGCAAGCTCGTTAGTTCTCTTATTCCTGGCAGAGAAACACAGCAGCTATACAGGGACGTAAGACTCAATGTGGTTGGATTGGGTACTTCCTAGAAGACATCCATGTTATGCATAGTATGTGTTAAAAGTTGCATACTTAATGTATTTGCTAAACTGAACACGGTAGTATATGCATTTAGGTACCTTGTATTTTGTCTAAACAGTAAGCCTTCCAGGGGAAGTAATACGGACAAAAAGAGATAAGAAAGCACCACCGCCTGAGAGGCTAACTGTGCTGACTCGGTACCTTTCTCTCCTGTGTTGCTAAATGCACCTGTTCAGGATGAGCCATTACCTCTGTCAGGTATGGCGGCTTCCCCAGTGAAGCCTGGGCCTGTATATGTCACTGAGGACACTTTATCAGCTGCCCTAAATAATCTGGAGGAAAAAATTGCTACCTTAATCGCTAAGTCCTCTAAAAAGGGACAATAAGCGAAGCAGGTCTCTTCCAGTATTGGACCTCCCTTCAGAAGTACCTGAGGGAGGAGGATGAGGAGGAGGAGGCTACATCAGCAGAGGATGAGGAGCCAGATTTTAAGGTCACAGGTACAATGCTATAGCAGTGCATTTAAGTTAACCTCTGCGGAGGTAACGGAATTACCTGTCTCCTCCCTAGGGTCATTAAGATCCCTGCAAGGTGCATGCTCCTTCCCGGTTCATCCGTTACTAGAGGATCTAATATACGCAAACTGGCAACATCCAGATAAGCGTTTCTCACCTCCAAAAAGGTTTAACATTCTTTATCCTATGGGGGAATTTTTTTTTTTAAAGAAATGGAGCCTGCCTGCGGTAGTTGCGGCTATTTCTTGTGTAAATAAAAACCTGACATGTCCGGTGGATAATGTACAAGGGTTTAAAAGATCCTTCTGAGAGGAAGTTGAAATCCTCCTTCCTTTTGGCCGGCTCAATTACCCAACCTGCAGTAGCAGCAGTCGGTATGTGTCAGGTCATCAGCCAACAGGTAAAGCAGGGGCTGAAGGAACTGCCTTCAGAGCAGGCTAGAAATTGGGAAAATTTGCCTAAAGCCTTATGCTTCACAGTGGATGCCATGAGAGATTCTATCATACAGGCATCACGCCTTACACTCCAGCTGGTACAGATGCGCAGAGTACTTTGGCTTAAGCATTGGTCAGCGGAGACCCCATGCAAAAAGCTGTTGGCAAGTTCCCGTTCCATGGCGAACGCCTATTTGGGGAAGATTTAGAAAAATATATAAAGAAGATCAAGTGGTAAAACGACTTTTACCTGAGAGAAAGAAAAACAAGAGATCTTGTTTTAAACGCTCTCTCCCCAGCTCCCGGGAAATCTGACTCCAACCAGTGGCGGCGGCCTGTTTTAGCCGCCCACAAAAGCCAAGGGGCAAGCTCAGAAGAACAAGAAGCCGTGGGGTGCAAGAGCTAATAAGCAAGCCCCCAAAGCCTCTCAGTGAAGGGGCGCCCCCGCTCGGCCGAGTGGGAGGAAGGCTTTGTCAGTTCTGAGCGACTTGGTGGTCAGAAATCCAGGACAATTGGGTAGTATCCACAATATCCTCAGGGTACAAACTGGAATTTCGAGAGATCCCATCTTCTCAATTCCGAGGTTCAAGACTCTCCAAGGATCCACAAAAAAGAGAATCCTTCTTCAAAGGTTTGAATCACTTAATGGCTCAAGGGGTAGTTACAGACGTACCCCAAAAAGAGCGAGGTTCAGGTTTTTACTCAAACCTCTTTGTGATTCCAAAGCCAAATGGAGATGTCAGACCCATCCTGGATCTAAAATCCCTAAATCGGTTCCTGAACGATCGCCATTTTCGAATGGAAACGATCCGATCCGTGGCCGCCACTTTAAAGGGCGGAAAATTCATGGCGCCCATAGATATCAAGGACGCACATTTACACATACCCATCCTCCCCGCTCACCAAAGATTCCTAAGGTTTGCGGTAGAAGATCGCCACTTTCAATTTGTGGCTCTGCCGTTTGGTGTAGCCACCGCGCCCATAGTATTCACAAAGGTGCTAGCTCCTCTGTTAGCAAACCTAAGAACACGGGGCATTGCGGTAACAGCCTATCTGGACGATCTACTAGTAATAGATCAGTCAAAGGACGGATTGGGTCACGCTGTACACACTACAGTAGGATACCTGGAGCATTTAGGATGGATTATAAATTTACAAAAATCCTCTCTCCAGGCCCAAAGAAGGATAGGGTACCTGGGCATGATCATAGATACAGCCCAAAACGGGGTATACCTGCCAGAACCGAAGATACAGTCTCTGAAAGACCTGATCCACAAGGTCAAAGCAAACAAGAGGCCGTCTATTCGCCTTTGCATGAGACTATTGGGAAAGATGGTAGCCTCCTTCGAGGCGGTCCCTTACGCCCAGTTTCATTCGAGACTACTTCAAGGCAATATTTTAGCTTCCTGGAACAGGAAGAGCCAAGCTCTGGATATACCCATGCGCCTGTCCTCACAAGTACGCCACAGCTTCGATTGGTGGCTAGAAGCCAGGAATTTACGGAAGGGAAAGTCCTTCCTCCCAGTGGCCTGGAAGGTGGTATCTAGGGATGCCAGCCTATCGGGCTGGGGTGCAGTATTCGAGGAGGCTTCTACCCAGGGAACCTGGGCCAAGACTCAGGGGATCCTGCCCATCAATGTGCTAGAGAGCCGGGCGGTATATCTAGCCCTCAAAACCTGGACATACAGGTTACAGGGCTACCCAGTTCGGGTTCAATCCGACAATGCTACTGCAGTAGCTTACATCAATCACCAAGGAGGCACCCGCAGTCGGGCAGCCCAAAGAGAGGTGAACCGGATCCTGGCATGGGCAGAAGAGCATGTACCTTGCCTTTCTGCAATCTTCATTCCAGGGATGGAAAATTGGCAAGCAGACTACCTGAGTCGTCAGCAGCTGCTACCAGGGAGTGGTCTCTTCACCCCGAGATCTTTCAGGCCATATGTCTGAGATGGGGAAACCCAGATGTAGACCTGCTAGCTGCCAGGTTCAACAAGAAATTGGACAACTTTGTGTCCAGAACGAGAGATCCTCTAGCCTACGGGACAGACGCTCTAATAATACAGACGCTCTAATAACTCCATGGAATCAGTTCTCGCTGATCTAGGCATTCCCTCCGATCCCTCTTCTACAAAGACTGCTTCGCAGGATCAAGGAGGAGGGAATACCAGTAATCCTAGTGGCCCCAAACTGGCCCAGGAGGCCTTGGTACGCCGAGATTGTAAAAACGGCGATAGGAAGGCCCTGGAAGTTTCCACTCCGACACGACCTG
This sequence comes from Rana muscosa, assembly GCA_029206835.1. Lineage (NCBI taxonomy): Eukaryota > Metazoa > Chordata > Amphibia > Anura > Ranidae > Rana > Rana muscosa. The sequence continues at coordinate 420,898,535 of CM055127.1, read as the reverse complement.
CTGTCACAGGGTCCAGTATTCCACCCTTCCTTACAAAGGCTAAAGTTGACGGCCTGGCTGCTGAGACCCACATTTTTAAAAAGAGAGGGGTCTCTGGTCCGGCTCTTTCTACGCTCATTAATGCTAGAAAGCCAGCCTCCAGACTCATCTATCAGAGAGTCTGGAGAGCATACGTTTCCTGGTGTGAATCCAGATGTTGGAATCCTCAGAAGTATGAAATAAGTAGGATTCTTGCTTTTTGCCAGTTAGGAGTGGATATGAATTTAGCCCTTAGCACCATCAAAGGGCAAATATCGGCTCTATCAGTCTTCTTTCAGAGACCATTGGCATCTCACTCCCTAGTTCGGACATTCATTAAGGGGGTACTGAGGATAAATCCTCCAGTTAGGACTCCCTTGTGTCCATGGGATTTGAATTTGGTATTGTCAGTGTTGCAAAAGCAACCTTTTGAACCTATTCGCCATATTCCTTTAATTATATTAAGTAGGAAGTTGGCCTTTCTTCTTGCTATAGCTTCTGCTAGGAGAGTATCAGAGCTAGCAGCTCTTTCTTGTAAAGAGCCTTATCTAATTTGTCACAAGGACAAAATCGTACTACGACCCCATCCGGCTTTTCTACCTAAGGTGGTGTCGGCTTTTCACTTGAATCAAGACATTGTTCTGCCTTCCTTTTTTCCAAACCCGCGGACGGCGGGGGAAAAATTATTACACTCTCTAGATCTAGTGAGAGCGGTAAAGGTGTATCTGCAAGCAACCGCTCAGATACGTAAAACAGATGTTTTGTTTATTTTACCAGATGGGCCCAAGAAGGGCCAAGCGGTATCAAAATCCACCATTTCCAGGTGGATTAGACAAGTAATTATTCAAGCTTATGGTTTAAAGAACAGGACTCCTCCTTTTCCTGTTAAGGCGCACTCTACCAGGGCGATAGGTGCTTCATGGGCAGTGCACCACCAGGCTTCGATGACTCAGATCTGTAAAGCTGCAACTTGGTCTTCAGTCCATACATTTTCCAAATTCTATCAAATAGATGTGAAAGGACATGAGGATTCCGCCTTTGGGCGAAGTGTGCTGCAGGCAGCAGTATAGGGCTTCTGGTCCGCAAGTGGCCTGTGTTGATCTGTGTCTCCCCCCCTTCATATGAGCATTGCTCTGGGACGTCCCATTATGTAATGACTAGCTCTGTGTCCCGTGGTGTACGATAAAGAAAATAGGATTTTTATAACAGCTTACCTGTAAAATCCTTTTCTTGGAGTACACCACGGGACACAGAGGTCCCCCCCTTCTTATGGGAACCTTACTGCTTTGCTACAAAACTGAGGTACTTCCCTGATGGGAGGGGTTATATGGAGGGGAACTGTCTTCCATTGGTTGTGCCAGTGTCCAATCACCGCTGGTGACCCTTAACCCATTATGTAATGACTAGCTCTGTGTTCCGTGGTGTACTCCAAGAAAAGGATTTTACAGGTAAGCTGTTATAAAAATCCTATTATAAGGACTGTACTTTTTATTTTGCACATATTATTGGAACCTTGCAAAAAAAAATGTTTAGCCTGAAGAAATACTTTAACAGATCTAGTGGTAATATTTAAGTATAGGTCCATTTTAAATTTGGTTATAATGCTTTGAAAGTCCGTTTTTTCTGGGAAGAATGGTTCAGGTACAGCACTTGTTAAAAGCATGCCTTCGTACAATCTTTGTATCAATGCCAGCAGAAACAACGAGTAAATGTGTGACACACGCAAATAACTTTCTGACTTTCCAATGTAAATGCAAACTTTTGCTGTGCTATTTGATAACCTGTCCACTATTATCTTGTTGACAGTTCGGAGGGGAGATGTACTCGCAGCTTGGAGTGGCATTCGTCCATTGGTCACAAATCCCAATTCTACAGACACGCAATCAATATCTCGCAATCACGTTGTTGATGTTGGCGAGAGTGGTCTTGTCACAATAGCAGGTAACATAATCTTCTGGCAAATAGACATTTTCTACCAGTATTGACTCTTCATCCACAAAGCAGAACATTTTATTTAATTCCTTGCTTTTAGACCTTTGCTTGTTTTAAAGGAAGACTCCGACCAAATAGACAAAGAAAACCTATACAATAAAAAAAAAAAAAAAAAAACTTTAGCTGCTATATTCACCTTCAAACTACAGATTTCCCTCGCTGTACTATTTTCTGCCACTAGATGTCTTCAGTTTGAGAGCCAGAATTATCCAGCTCACTTCCTCTGAACACAGGTCACCCGTACCCACCCAAGTCTGTGACTGAACAATGAAAGCAATAGCAGCACAGTGACGATTGTATATCTCTGTCACTCTGCTTTCTCCTCCTATTTAGCATGCCTATTGTCATCACATGAAGGTTTTGACTCCTTGAGACCTAGGACCTTAACTTTTGTTAAAGGGCCAGTCCACACAACTGATAATTCATTTTTTGGTACATTCAGGTAAGGCTCCTAGCAATTTCTTATATCTCTCAGGGGCTCTATTGCCGAGATCTCTGATTTTATGTTTCGGAGTCTGCACAGACATGTAGATGGCACATGATGGGCAGTTACCCTTGCTTTTTTAAAAATAAATACATCTTTTTGGTTAGTTTGCTCTCTAAAAAAAAAATTGTAACATTGGGATATTGCCGCAACTACTAGGGATGAGCTTTATGTATGAGTTTGACTCCTACATACGCGAACAGCGAACAATTTGGGGTGTTCGCGGCAAATTTGAAAAGCCGGGGAACACCGTTAAAATTCTATGGGAGAAATCAAAAGTGTTAATTTTAAAGGTTAATATGCAAGTTATTGTCAAAAAAGTGTTTGGGGACGTTTTTTCGGGAGCAGTGATTTTAATAATGCTTAAAGTGAAACAATAAAAGTGAAATATTCCTTTAAATTTTTTACCTGGGGGTGTGTATAGTATGCCTGTAAAGTGGCGCATGTTTCCCGTGTTTAGAACTGTCCCTGCACAAAATGTAATTTCTAAAGGAAAAAAAGTCATTTAAAACTACTCACGGCTATTCATGAATACTATAGACACCCCCCAGGTATGAAATTTAAAGGAATATTTCACTTTTAGTGTTTCACTTTAAGCATTATTAAAATCGCTGCTCACGAAAAAACAGCAGTTTTTAAAACTTTTTTTCTGCATTGATACATGTCACTTTTTATGACAATAACTTGCATATTAACCTTTAAAATGAGCACTTTTGATTTTTCATGTTCGTGTCCCATAGACTTTAACGGTGTTCGCGTGTTCGAACAAATTTTTTGCCTGTTCGCATGTTCTGGTGCCGGGGGGGGCGGGGGGGGGGGCTGTGTTCGGCTCATCCCTATTCGCTACCTTACATTTGTATAAATAAAATGTTTCTGCACAGTGTGAAATTGTCTAGCTTAAAGTGTCACTAAAGGCATTTTTTTTTTCTGGCTAGAGGGGAGATGGATTAGAACACCTGTCAGGTTTTATTGCTGTCTGTGCCCCTATTACAGAGATTCATCCCCTCCATTTGTCCTGTTTACCGTTTTAATCGAAAGTGAAAGTAAAAGAAAACCCCATCTTTTTGGTTGTTCCCAGAAAAGTCATAGAGAGGAAATCTTCCAATGGGGACCCTGGTGACACCCCGGGAATGCCTCACTTTGGAAGGATCTTTTCTCACGTCCTGTTTTGGCAATGGGACAGGAAGTGAAAGGAATCTCTGCAATGGGACACAGATAGCAGAAAAAATAAAAACTTATATATTTAAATGGTACAACACTACCACTTTTAACATATCTCCATATTTTTACTGGTTTTGGATAATATTGCCCATAGGCTAATATTCTCCTATATATCTCCCGTATGTTTTTTTAAATCAACATGTGAAAAAAACTGTAATCCCCTGTACACACGACCGTTTTTCCTGTCAAGCCTGCCTTGCATACACACAGTCACGCAAAAGTCCAGTGAACTTTTGACTGCCAAGAATGCGGTGATATAAAAGACTACGACGAGCCGAGAAAATTAAGTTCTATGCTTCTGAGCATGCGTGGATTTGTTTCCGAGCATGCGCATTTTTTCCCCCTCGGAAAAGCATACAGACGAACGGTTTTCCCGCCAGGATTTTTTCCTGATGGGGGGAAAAAAAGACATCCTGCTCTCTTTTTTTTTTTATCCGGCAGTTTTCCCCGTCAGAAAAACTGCGATGGAGCATACACACGGCCGGAATTCCCGGGCAAAAGCTCTCATAGCAGTTTTCCCATCGGAAAAACCGGCCGTGTGTACGAGGCATAAGGCCTCATGCACACTTGATGTTTTTGGACGTTTTTACAGCAGCCGTTTTTGGCTTTAGATGTTTTTTTCTACAGTCAATAAACTCTCCATCATGTTATCCTATGTGTCCTTGCACAGGCTGTTATCAGCAGTTTTGGGCTGGGGCGTTTTTTGGCTTTAAAAAAAAAAAACTAGTTGGTTCTGAAAGTAGGATTTTTATAACAGCTTACCTGTAAAATCCTTTTCTTGGAGTACACCACGGGACACAGAGCTAGTCATTACATAATGGGTTAAGGGTCACCAGCGGTGATTGGACACTGGCACAACCAATGGAAGACAGTTCCCCTCCATATAACCCCTCCCATCAGGGAAGTACCTCAGTTTTGTAGCAAAGCAGTAAGGTTCCCATAAGAAGGGGGGGGACCTCTGTGTCCCGTGGTGTACTCCAAGAAAAGGATTTTACAGGTAAGCTGTTATAAAAATCCTACTTTCTTTATCGTACACCACGGGACACAGAGCTAGTCATTACATAATGGGACGTCCCAGAGCAATGCTCATATGAAGGGGGGGAGACACAGATCAAACAGGCCGCTTGCGGACCAGAAGCCCTATACTGCTGCCTGCAGCACACTTCGCCCGAAGGCGGAATCCTCATGTCCTTTCACATCTATTTGATAGAATTTGGAAAATGTATGGACTGAAGACCAAGTTGCAGCTTTACAGATCTGAGCCATCGAAGCCTGGTGGTGCACTGCCCATGAAGCACTTATCGCCCTGGTAGAGTGCGCCTTAACAGGAAAAGGAGGAGTCCTGTTCTTTAAACCATAAGCTTTAACAATTACTTGTCTAATCCACCTGGAAATGGTGGATTTTGATACCGCTTGGCCCTTCTTGGGACCATCTGGTAAAATAAACAAAACATCTGTTTTACGTATCTGAGCGGTTGCTTGCAGATACACCCTTACCGCTCTCACTAGATCTAGAGAGTGTAATAATTTTTCCCCCGCCGTCCGCGGGTTTGGAAAAAAGGAAGGCAGAACAATGTCTTGATTCAAGTGAAAAGCCGACACCACCTTAGGCAGAAAAGCCGGATGGGGTCGTAGTACGATTTTGTCCTTGTGACAAATTAGATAAGGCTCTTTACAAGAAAGAGCTGCTAGCTCTGATACTCTCCTAGCAGAAGCTATAGCAATCAGAAAGGCCAACTTCCTACTCAATATAATTAAAGAAATATGGCGAATAGGTTCAAAAGGTTGCTTTTGCAACACTGACAATACCAAATTCAAATCCCATGGACACAAGGGAGACCTAACTGGAGGATTTATCCTCAGTACCCCCTGAATGAATGCCCGAACTAGGGAGTGAGATGCCAATGGTCTCTGAAAGAAGACTGATAGAGCCGATATTTGCCCTTTGATGGTGCTAAGGGCTAATTTCATATCCACTCCTAACTGGCAAAAAGCAAGAATCCTGCTTATTTCATATTTCAGAGGATTCCAACTTCTGGATTCACACCAGGAAACGTATGCTTTCCAGACTCTATGATAGATGAGTCTGGAGGCTGGCTTTCTAGCATTAATGAGCGTAGAAAGAGCCGGACCAGAGACCCCTCTCTTTTTCAAAATGTGGGTCTCAGCAGCCAGGCCGTCAAATTTAGCCTTTGTAAGGAAGAGTGGAATACTGGACCCTGTGACAACAGGTCGTGTCGAAGTGGAAGCTTCCAGGGCCTTCCTATCGCCATTTTTACGATCTCGGCGTACCAAGGCCTCCTGGGCCAGTTTGGGGCCACTAGGATTACTGGTATTCCCTCCTCCTTGATCCTGCGAAGCAGTCTTTGTAGAAGAGGGATCGGAGGGAATGCATAGATCAGTGAGAACTGATTCCATGGAGTTATTAGAGCGTCTGTCCCGTAGGCTAGAGGATCTCTCGTTCTGGACACAAAGTTGTCCAATTTCTTGTTGAACCTGGAAGCTAGCAGGTCTACATCTGGGTTTCTCCATCTCAGACATATGGCCTGAAAGATCTCTGGGTGAAGAGACCACTCTCCTGGTAGCAGCTGCTGACGACTCAGGTAGTCTGCTTGCCAGTTTTCTATCCCTGGAATGAAGATTGCAGAGATGCAAGGTACATGCTCTTCTGCCCATGCCAAGATCCGGTTCACCTCTCTTTGGGCTGCCCGACTGCGGGTGCCTCCTTGGTGATTGATGTAAGCTACTGCAGTAGCATTGTCGGATTGAACCCGAACTGGGTAGCCCTGTAACCTGTATGTCCAGGTTTTGAGGGCTAGATATACTGCCCGGATCTCTAGCACGTTGATGGGCAGGATCCCCTGAGTCTTGGCCCAGGTTCCCTGGGTAGAAGCCTCCTCGAATACTGCACCCCAGCCCGATAGGCTGGCATCCGTAGACACCACCTTCCAGGCTGCTGGGAGGAAGCACTTTCCCTTCCGTAAATTCTTGGCTTCTAGCCACCAATTGAAGCTGTGGCGTACTTGTGAGGACAGGCGCATGGGTATATCCAGAGCTTGGCTCTTTCTGTTCCAGGAGGCTAAAATATTGCCTTGAAGTAGTCTCGAATGAAACTGGGCGTAAGGGACCGCCTCGAAGGAGGCTACCATCTTTCCCAATAGTCTCATGCAAAGGCGAATAGACGGCCTCTTCTTTGCTTTGACCTTGTGGATCAGGTCTTTCAGAGACTGTATCTTTGGCTCTGGCAGGTATACCCTGTTTTGGGCTGTATCTATGATCATGCCCAGGTACACTATCCTTCTTTGGGCCTGGAGAGAGGATTTTTGTAAGTTTATAATCCATCCTAAATGCTCCAGGTATCCTACTGTAGTGTCTACAGCGTGATCCAATCCCTCCTTTGACTGATCTATTAATAGTAGATCGTCTAGATAGGCTGTTACCGCAATGCCCCGTGTTCTCAGGTTTGCTAACAGAGGAGCTAGCACCTTTGTGAATACTCTGGGCGCGGTGGCTACACCAAATGGCAGGGCCACAAATTGAAAGTGGCGATCTTCTACCGCAAACCTTAGGAATCTTTGGTGAGCGGGGAGGATTTGTATGTGTAGATATGCGTCTTTGATATTTATGGACGCCATGAATTCTCCGCCTTTTAAAGTAGTGACCACGGATCGAATCGTTTCCATTCGAAAATGGCGAACGTTCAGAAACCGATTTAGAGATTTTAGATCCAGGATGGGTCTGACTTCTCCGTTCGGTTTTGGAATCACAAAGAGGTTTGAGTAAAAACCTGAACCTCGCTCCTTTTGGGGTACCTCTGTAACCACACCTTGAGCTATTAAGTGATTCAAACCTTTGAAGAAGGATCCTCTTTTTTGTGGATCCTTGGAGAGTCTTGAACTTCGGAATTGAGAAGATGGGATCTCTCGAAATTCCAGTTTGTACCCTGAGGATATTGTGGATACCACCCATTTGTCCTGGGTTTCTGTCCGCCAAGTCGCTGAGAACTGACGAAGCCTTCCCCCCACTCGGCCGAGCGGTGGCGCCCCTTCAATGAGAGGTTTTGGGGGCTTGCTTATTAGCTCTGGAACCCCACGGCTTCTTGTTGTTCTGAGCCTGTTCTTTGGCTTTTGTGGGCGGCTGAAAAGGCCGTCGCCACTGGCTGGAGTCTGATTTCCCGGGAGCTGGGGAGAGAGTGCGTTTAAAACAAGGTCTCTTGTTTTTCTTTTTCTCAGGTAAAAGTGTCGTTTTACCACTTGATATCTTTTGGATATATCTTTCTAAATCTTCCCCAAAAAGGCGTTCGCCATGGAACGGGAAACTTGCCAACAACTTTTTGCATGGGGCTTCCGCTGACCAATGCTTAAGCCAAAGTACTCTGCGCATCTGTACCAGCTGGAGTGTAAGGCGTGATGCCTGTATGATAGAATCTCTCATGGCATCCACTGTGAAGCATAAGGCTTTAGGCAAATTCTCCCAATTTTTAGCCTGCTCTGAAGGCAGCTCCTTCAGCCCCTGCTTTACCTGTTGGCTGACGACCTGAAACATACCGACTGCTGCTACTGCAGGTTGGATAATTGAGCCGGCCAAAAGGAAGGAGGATTTCAGTAGGGATTCCAACTTCTTCTCAGAAGGATCTTTAAACACTTGTACATTATCCACTGGACATGTCAGGTTTTTATTTACGCAAGAAATAGCCGCATCTACCGCAGGCAGGCTCCATTTCCTTAAAAAATTTTCCTCCATAGGATAAAGAATGTTAAACTTTTTTGGAGGTGAAAAACGCTTATCTGGATGTTGCCAGTCTGCGTACATTAGATCCTCTAGTAACGGATGAACCGGGAAGGAGCATGCACCTTGCAGGGATCTTAATGATCCTAGGGAGGAGACAGGTGATTCTGTTACCTCCAAAGAGGGTAACCTAAATGCAGATCGCACGGCTCCTGCATAGCATTGTACCTGTGACTTTAAAATCTGGGATACCGAAAAAGGCCCATCCGATATCCCTGATCCGTCTGACTCCTCATCCTCTGCTGATGTAGCCTCCTCCTCATCCTCCTCCTCCTCAGGTACTTCTGAAGGGAGGTCCAATACTGGAGGAGATCTGCTTCGCTTATTGTTTTAGCGATTAAGGTAGCAATTTTCTCCTCCAGATTATTTAGGGCAGCTGATAAAGTGTCCTCAGTGACATATGCAGGCCCAGGCTTCACTGGGGAAGCCGCCATACCTGACAGAGGTAATGGCTCATCCTGTACAGGTGCATTTGGCAACACAGGAGAGGAAGGTACCGAGTCAGCACAGCTAGAGCCTCCTGTCTCAGGCGGCGGTGCTCTTTTATCTCTTTTTGTCCGCATTACTTCCCCTGGAAGACTTACTGTTTAGACAAAATACAAGGTACCTAAATGCATATACTACCGTGTTCAGTTTAGCGAATACATTAAGTATGCAACTTTTAACACATAACTATGCATAACATGGATGTCTTCTAGGAAGTACCCAGTCCAACCACATGGAGTCTTACGTCCCTGTATAGCTGCTGTGTTTCTCTGCCAGGAACAAGAGAACTAACGAGCTTGCTTGCTGCTGCAGTGCTTCTCACACTGACATTCTTTTAAATTTGGCGCCGTTTCTGTGCCTGCGCGCGCCACGTGCCCGCGCACGCCTTCGGCCCCCCCCCCCTCCGATAAAGCGCGCTCCCGCGCGCGGCCTTTAGCGCTATGGTGGTGGCCATAGTGAGAGAGGACTCTCATCAGCCCCTGTTCCCACTTACCTGCATCTGCAGGTGTCTGTCGGCCACCGAAAGGAGGAGCGGGGTGCCCAAGCAAGCTCAACAGCGGAGGTGACGAGCAGTGTACTTCGCCGAAGCCGACACTGAACAGAGTGAGGTGAGTATATTCAGCTCTTTACTCCCCCCAGTGGTGGAAAAAAAGAAGACATCCACTTCTTGAAAAAAGGTCCCAACCTAGTTATGGACCTCCTAATCTTACCTTATCCACGCCGCAGGTTTTTCTGCTGAAAGTTTTCAGACAGATACCAAACTTCACCCTTCACGGTGGGCTATGTGTGCCAACCTTCAGGGATATGGGTTCCTATTTAAAGGATACCTCTCCCCTGGGCCTTGTACAAGACTCTTACCAGGACTTTATAGCGAAATAGCGAAAGTGCTGGATCTTAGAGCCCAGTCCTCCGAAGAGAGACATTACAGGCGACGCCTCATGGATGAGGCCCGGATCCCATCCAGATTCGGCTTAACTTGTAGGCGTCTTGGATGGATCCGAAAGCATAGCTCTTTTACCCCCAGAGGGTCTCTTTGGTAGAGCTTTCCTTTAGCACCTCCTAACGCGTCCAACACCTTTCGACACTGGCGAACAAACTGAGGTACTTCCCTGATGGGAGGGGTTATATGGAGGGGAACTGTCTTCCATTGGTTGTGCCAGTGTCCAATCACCGCTGGTGACCCTTAACCCATTATGTAATGACTAGCTCTGTGTCCCGTGGTGTACGATAAAGAAAATAGTTTTTCAACTGTTTTCAGCTGTAAAAACACTCTAACGTCAAACGCTGATAAACACTGATAATCGCTCAAAAACGGTGCTCAACAGCGTTTTTTGACATTTTTGATCCATTAAAAAAAAAACGCTAAAAGACCCTATTGCAAAAACTTTGAAAAACTCACTGCAAGGCTACTGGCGTTTTTATAACGTTATTTTAACATCCAGTGTGCATGAGGCCTAATAATAAAAGCCGTGATTAGATTGTGTGTGTGTACAGTGGGTACGGAAAGTATTCAGACCCCCTTACATTTTCCTTTCTTTGTTATATTGCAGCCATTTGCTAAAATCATTTAAGTTCATTTTTGTCCTCATTAATGTACACACAGCACCCCATATTGACAGAAAAACACAGAATTGTTGACATTTTTGCAGATTTATTAAAAAAGAAAAACTGAAATATCACATGGTCCTAAGTATTCAGACCCTTTACTCAGTATTTAGTATTTGCACCCTTTTGATCTAATACAGCCATGAGTCTTTTTTGGGAAAGATACAACAAGTTTTTCACACCTGGATTTGGGGATCCTCTGCCATTCCTCCTTGCAGATCCTCTCCAGTTCTGTCAGGTTGGATGGTAAATGTTGGTGGACGGCTATTTTTAGGTTTCTCCAGAGATGCTCAATTGGGTTTAAGTCAGGGCTCTGGCTGGGCCATTAAAGAACACTCACGGAGTTGTTGTGAAGCCACTCCTTCGTTATTTTAGCTGTGTGCTTAGGGTCATTGTCTTGTTGGAAGGTAAACCTTCGGCCCAGTTTGAGGTCCTGAGCACTCTGGAGAAGGTTTTCATCCAGGATATCCCTGTACTTGGCCGCATTCATCTTTCCCTCGATTGCAACCAGTCGTCCTGTCCCTGCAGCTGAAAAACACCCCCACAGCATGATGCTGCCACCACCATGCTTCACTGTTGGCACTGTATTGGACAGTGATGAGCAGTGCCTGGTTTTCGCCACACATACTGCTTAGAATTAAGGCCAAAAATTTCTATCTTGGTCTCATCAGACCAGAGAATATTATTTCTCACCATCTTGGAGTCCTTCAGGTGTTTTTTTAGCAAACTCCATGCAGGCTTTCATGTGTCTTGCACTGAGGAGAGGCTTCCGTCGGGCCACTCTGCCATAAAGCCCCGACTGGTTGGAGGGCTGCAGTGATGGTTGACTTTCTACAACTTTCTCCCATCTCCCGACTACATCTCTGGAGCTCAGCCACAGTGATCTTTGGGTTCTTCTTTACCTCTCTCACCAAGGCTCTTCTCCCCCGATAGCTTAGTTTGGCCAGACGGCCAGCTCTAGGAAGGGTTCTTGTCATCCCAAACGTCTTTCATTTAAGGATTATGGAGGCCACTGTGCTCTTAGGAACCTTAAGTGCAGCAGAATTTTTTTGTAACCTTGGCCAGATCTGTGCCTTGCCACAATTCTGTCTCTGAGCTCTTCAGGCAGTTCCTTTGACCTCATGATTCTCATTTGCTCTGACATGCACTGTGAGCTGTAAGGTCTTATATAGACAGGTGTGTGGCTTTCCTAATCAAGTCCAATCAGTATAATCAAACACAGCTGGACTCAAAGGTGTAGAACCATCTCAAGGATGATCAGAAATAATTGACAGCACCTGAGTTAAATATATGAGTGTCACAGCAAAGGGTCTGAATACTTAGGACCATGTGATATTTCAGTTTTTCTTTTTTAACCACTTAAGGACCGCCGCACGACGATGTACGTCGACAAAATGGCACGGCTGGGCACAAGGGCGTACAGGTACGTCCCCTTTAAGATCCCAGTCGCGCGCCGCCGCCAGCAGGCTCGCGACCCAGTCCTGAGCTCCGTGACCGCGCCCGTGGGAGCGATCACCGCCGGTGTCCCACGATCGGGTCACAGATCTAAAGAACGGGGAGAGGTAAGTGTAAACAAACCTTTCCCCGTTCTTCCTAGTGGCAGTGTCAGTGATCGTCTGTTCCCTGTCATGGGGAACGACGAATGGTGATGTCACATGCCAAGCCACGCCACGCCACCCCCACAGTAAGAATCACTCATTAGGTCACACTTAACCCCTTCAGCCACAGTAAGAATCACTCATTAGGTCACACTTAACCCCTTCAGCCACAGTAAGAATCACTCATTAGGTCACACTTAACCCCTTCAGCGCCCCCTACAGGTTAACCCCTTCAATGCCAGTGTCCTTTTTACAGTAATCACAGTGCATATTTATAGCACTGATCGCTGTAAAAAGGACAATGGTCCCAAAATGGTGTCAAAAGTGTCCGATGTGTCCGCCATAATGTCACAGTCACGATAAAAATCGCTGATCGCCGCCATTACTAGTAAAAAAAATTATTAATAAAGATGCCATAAATCTATCCCCCTAATTTGTAGACGCTATAACTTTTGCGCAAAGCAATCAATAAACGCTTATTGCGATTTTTTTCCCCAAAAATACGTAGAAGAATACATATTGGCCAAAACTGAGGAAAAAATTATTAAAAAAATAAATAAAAATTGCGATATTTATTATAGCAAAAAGTAAAAGATATTGTGTCTTTTTTTCGCAATTGACGCTCTTCTTTTGTTTATAGCGCAAAAAATAAAAACTGCATAGGTGATCAAATACCACCAAAAGAAAGCTCTATTTGTGGGAAAAAAAGGATGCAAATTTTGTTTGGGTACAGTGTTGCAAGACCGCGCAATTGTCAGTTAAAGCGATGCAATGCCAAATTGCAAAAAGTGCTCTGGTCAGGAAGGGGGTAAATCCTTCCCGGGGCTGAAGTGGTTAATCTCAAATGGTTAAAAACGCTCACAGGTACAGCGTCGCACGACCGCGCAATTGTCAGTTGAAGCGTCGCAGTGCCGTATCGCAAAAAATGGCCTGGTCATTGAGCAGCCAAATCTCCCGGGGCTGAAGTGGTTAAGAATATAATTGTGATTACCCATGATTGCACATATGGAGACATGAATACTGTATTGCCTTTTAATATTAGAATATTTATGCAAATTAAGATATATCAATTTAAAGGGACAGCGCCGTGAGGAGTTTTTGAAGAAAAGAAAATCTGACAGAAGTTATAACCCTCTCTTATTCTATCCAAAATATAAAAAAAAGTTTTGCCTTTAGTGACAATTTATTTAATACATTGTAATACACATTTATGTCTCAGTGCAGCCATTTTGCATTATTAAAGAAATATTGTCAAGGTCTCTCAACATCGATTTCTGTAACCGATACTTAAAGTGGAGTTCCACCCAGAAAAATTTTTTGCACAAAAAAAAACAAAAAAAAAATTGAATTTTTTATTTTTTTTTATACTCCCCTGAAATACCCGTTGCTATACGGAAGTCCGTAACCGCGGTCTGTTTTCTTCCCCAACCTCTTCTAGTGAATGGGGCGCGCTGCTTTCTGGGAACCGTGTGTAATCCCAGAGAGCAGCCGCCCATTCACAAGTCGGTGCGAGACTCGCGCATGCGCAGTAGGAAACGGGCAGTGAAGCCGTAAGGCTTTACTGCCTGTTTCCCTTAGTGTGGATGGCAGCGCGGGACCTGCACCGATCGAGGGATCGGCATCGGGGGGGGCCATCAGCACGAGAGAGTAGGACAGGTAAGTGTCCTGATTAAAAGTCAGCAGCTACAGTGTTAGTAGCTGCTGACTTTAAAAAAAAAAAAATTCACGGGTGGAGCTCCGCTTTAAATTGGATCTTGCAGGGTGCGCTTTACAAACGAACTAATGTTAGTAGTTCCAAAACGTACCTACAAATTTAAAAAGATTAGGTTTATACTGGCCTTACCCCCATCTTCTGCATTGCTGGGCATGCTGTCACCATCTTTTTGGGAAGATCTTGGGGATCTTCTTTAGAGCAGTCAAAATCTTGCAAGAAGATACTCCAGTCTTTCATACATTGTGTCTAAGGATGAGCTCCGGCGTGTTCGCAAAGCCCACGTGCAGAGCCCGCCAGGAAGTCGGCACTGCGCTAATCACAGGCAGTGAGACATTTCCCGATCTCTGCAGCCGCACATCGGGACAATGTCTCACTGCCTGTGATTAGCGCAGCGCAGTGCCGACTTCCTGGCGGGCTATCCACGTGGGCTTTGCGAACACACCGCAGCTCATCCTTAATTGTGTCTAGGCAAGGATGACATCACCATCCTTCTAGTTTAATCCTTGGGATATACAGAGCCTGAAATTTTGTGAGAAGCCACTTTTACAATAGACTGGAATGTCTTCTCTGAAGATTTCACCCACTTTTCATTCCCTGGGTATTTTCCTGAGAGAATGGTGACATTACACCCAGCAATGCAGAAGATTGAAGTAAGGTAATATAAATTTACCTTTTTCCTTTACAGTCCATCTTGGAACTACTAACATTAGGGGTTTTTAAGCATGGAGGGGTCCGGATATTAAATGCAGACCTTACATTGTACTATGAGTAATATGAGAATGCAAAAACCTCAAATTTTCCACTGCTGTTGCAAGGACAGCTGGAATTTAAAAAGTTAATGCCATTTCACATGTTTCTGACTGAACTATGACCCAGTGATCATTTTGCATTGCTGACAGATTAATTTTAAAGGGTATGTCCAGCTAAAATATTTTTTTTTATTTTTGGATACAGTGGGGAAGGTTCAGAACCCCTGTAAGGTTTTTACTACTGTTACAGAGATTTACCATCACTTCCTATTCTGCTGAACATATTGTACCTGGCAGGAAGTGAGGGGGAAGAGTCTCCAAAAGCAATACAGACAAAACAAATGTTTTTTTGTTTTTAAGTAGAGTGTGGAAAGTCTAAGCCCTGTCAGAGTTTTATTTCTGTGTGTGCCCGTTACAAAATTTCCATCACTCCCGGTCTGGTGAAAGGATTGTCAACATAGCCCCAGAAATCATTACAAAGCCTACTAATTCTTCCCCACTCTATCCAGAAAAAAAGAAAGAAGAATCATTTAATTGATTTCACAAACCAACATTACACAGAACCACTTTCACAACATCACACATTCACGGACCTTTATCATAAGAAAAATAGCAACTTTGGCAATATATAATAGCAGCCAATCAGAATGATTTTATTTTTTATCTGACTCCAGTAAACTGGTAACTAATTTGGTTGGTACTGGTTTCTGAATTTTGATTATCAGAATTTATTTTTACACAACCTTATATTATGCAGAGATGTTTCATCAGCCTGAGCAGGTGGCAATAATCAATTCTTTCAAAAGAATTCATAGCTTGGCTTGTCCCCTCCCACTTCATGTTTGAGCTTTGGTTTCACTTCTGCTACACCTTTTTTTTTAGTATGCAGTCCTGGAAACATTCCATTAATTTTTGCTTTAAATGTTAATAGGAGGAAAATGGACAACATACCGCTCCATGGCAGAGGACACGTTGGATGCCGCAATCTCAACACACAACCTGAAGGCTGGTCCATGTAAGACTGTGGGGCTTTTCCTTGAAGGGGGAAAGGACTGGTCCCCTACCCTTTACATCCGTCTTGTCCAGGATTATGGCCTAGAGAGTGAGGTATCTACCATTCCATTGAAAAGCATATAAGGTTCCCTGTATGCTTTGTATGTGTCTTCTGAGACAAAAGCTTGTGAATCTATATGTAGGAGACGTGACAGTCTAGTTCTGGTCATGGTGGATCTAAATGGTGTAGACAATCCATTGCTGGGAAATCTCACCTATGAAGTTTTTGAAAGATACAATTAGATGACTCATGGAGGCCGCTATTGCTGACTTCCTATTTTGCAAATGAAAGTTCCCTAGCTGTCATTCTGATCCAGTTCACCAATCCAGCATACGCATGCAGATTGGGGCTTATTACTTTCATCTTTGAATCTCTTTTGCATTTGCATACTTGTTCTTTGTGCTTATTTAAGAAATTATAGAAGCCAGTATATCATAATAATAGATGGGTAACTGGTTATCTGAAGATATCTAGAAGATTGGTAGCAATGGCAGCTCCTATATTTATTTTAGAAAAGGTTTACCTTTAAAAGTAACACGTAGTTGGTAAAGTACATGGACTGTAATTTCTAACATCTTTCAAAGGATGTTACTTACCTGGCTGACTGACTTTAGTACTTTCTGAGCTACTGATCAGGTGACAGTTTACATACCTGTTCCAAGTACTGAAGCCTTTGAAGCAGAATGAGAGTCCGTCGGCTAGCATTTTCAAAAGAGGTCAGCAAACTATTTTCGTACTACTGACGAGCTTGACTGACTGGAGCATGGAAAATCTGGTGCAGCTCTGCATAGAAACCAATCAGCTTCAATCATATTGTCAAAGCTTAGGCCTCATATACACTGCACATTTTTACAGCTGCTGTTTTTGGCTTCATACGTTTTTTTCTACAGTCAATAAACTCTCCAGCATGTTATCCTATGTGTCCATGCACACATAGACTGTTATTAACTGTTTTTGGCTGGGGTGTTTTTTGGCTGTAAAAACCCCCCAAGACTAGTGGGTTCTGAGAGGAGTTTTTCAGCTGTAAAAACGCTTTAGCGTCAAAAAAAGAAAAAACTTTGAAAAACTTTGCAAAAATATCCAGCGTTCTTCCTGCTGCACGCTTCCACGATCCCGGCACGATCTTACAAGAAATCAATTGTGAGACACCTGCTTAATGCCGCAAAGTCTTGCATTCCGGCTACCTGGAAACAAACCACGCCTCCATCCGTTGGATTGTGGTTGCGTAAAGTAGAGGAAATTAAGCATCTAGAACAGTGTTTCTCAACTCCAGTCCTCAAGGCGCCCCAACAGGTCATGTTTTCAGGATTTCCCTCAGATGAAACAGCTGTGGGAATTACTAAAGCAGTTAAACTGATCAAATAACCTGTGCAAAACAATGGAGAGCCTGAAAACATGACCTGTTGGGGCGCCTTGAGGACTGGAGTTGAGAAACACTGATCTAGAAGACCTGGTGCTTACAGCACAAAATAAACAAGAAAAACAAGGTCTGGAGGCTGTGGAACTTATACATATATTCCGATGAAGGGCAATCCTTGTTGAATTCCCGATATCGGCCAAAAGCGAGGTGACGGTGGCAATGTATCCGTCACCCCCGTGCTGAACATAACCTTTCCCCTCTTCTTTCGTTTTTTTTTTTTTTTTTATCTTTGGTTTCCTCAACTGATGGTTTCATAATTAGTTATTTGGAGGCCATGTATTTCATAGAGACACGGTCACTCCGACTAATCTTCACAGGTTGACACTGGCATCCTCTTCCACTCCTTCATGACGGCATCACAGAGCTGGTGGATGTTAGAGACCTTGCGCTCCTCCACCTTCCATTTGAGGATGCCCCATAGATGCTCAATAGGGTTTAGGTATGGAGACATGCTTGGTTAGTCCATCACCTTTACCCTCAGCTTCTTTAGCAAGGCAGTGGTCATCTTGGAGGTGTGTTTGGGTTTGTTATAATGTTGGAATACTGCCCTGCGGCCCAGTCTCTGAAGGGAGGGGTCATGCTCTGCTTCAGTATGTACATGTTGACATTCATGGTTCCCTCAATGAGCTGTAGCTCCCCAGTGCCGGCAGCACTCATGCAGCCCCAGACCATGACACTCCCACCACCATGCTTGACGGTAGTCAAGACACACTTGTCTTTGTACTCCTCACCTGGTTGCCGCCACACACGCTTGACACCATCTGAACCAAATAAGTTTATCTTGGTCTCATCAGACCACAGGACATGGTTCCAGTAATCCATGTCCTTAGTCTGCTTGTCTTTAGCAAACTGTTTGCGGGCTTTCTTGTGCATCATCTTTAGAAGAGGCTTCCTTCTGGGACGACAGCCATTGAGACCAATTTGATGCAGTGTGCAGCGTATGGTCTGAGCACTGACAGGCTGAATCAAGTCGACCCCACCCCTTCAACCTCTGCAGCAATGCTGGCAGCACTCATACATCTATTTCTCAAAGACTACCTGACTATGACGCTAAGCATGTGCACTCAACTTCTTTGGTCGACCATGTTAAGGTCTGTTCTGAGTGGAACCTGTCCTGTTAAACCGCTGTATGGTCTTGGCCACCGTGCTGCAGTTCAGTTTCAGGGTCTTGGCAATCTTCTTATAGCCTAGGCCAGTGATGGTGAACCTTGGCACCCGAGATGTTTTGGAACTACATTTCCCATGATGCTCACCTACACTGCAGAGTGCATAAGCATCATGGGAAATGTAGTTTTAAAACACATGGGGTGCCAAGGTTCACCATCACTGGCCTAAGAACCTTTAGAGAGTTCTTTGCCATGAGGTGCCATGTTGAACTCTCAGTGACCAGTATGAGAGAGTGAGAGAGATGACACCAAATTTAACACACCTGCTCCCCATTCCCAACTGAGACCTTGTAACACTAACGAGGGAAATGACATTGGGGAGGGAAAATGGCTAATTGGGCAAATTTGTACATTTTCACTTTTGTTGCCAGCGGTTTAGACATTAATTGCTGTGCGTTGAGTTATTTTGAGGGGACAGCAAATTTACACTGTTATACAAGCTGTACACTCACTACTTTACATTGTAGCAAAGTGTCATTTCTTCAGTGTTGTCACATGAAAAGATATAATAAAATATTTTCAAAAATGTGAGGGGCGTACTCACTTTTGTGAGATACTGTGTGTGTATGTGTATGTGTATGTTTATATATATATATATATATATAAGAAACTTCAAAGCTATAATATCCTCTTCTGAATTCATAAGGTATTTCTATATCATGTTCCAAAGTCCCAATACATTGTCAGTGTAGTAAAGTTGGTCTGCACGCTCTAACACCAGGAGTTAGTCACGCATCGACGAACTGTATGTAATGCAAAACAATTCATCTGCAGCTCATTTTGTGCCCAAAGTCATTTTTTGAAAGTTTGATATGTTTTAATTATTTGACAAACGCCATCTCCTCAGAAGAGCCAGCTTAGGGAAATTAGCATTCAGATCTCTTTTTCTTACCCCCTCTCCCTTCTCCACACTGTCCATGACGGTCCCATCTCCGTGACATCTAATTCCAACAATACATTCGTTAAATGTGATCACAGTTGCAAAAAGTAGTTGACGTGTCATTAGTCACAGTTACATTGATACATGCATATAGTAGTGTAAGTGCTGGCCTAAGCGTTCACAACACAAGTCGTCTCCTCCCACACAATCAAGATTTAATACCCTCTTCAGTCTGTTTGATAAAAGCTTTGGGAATCTGACATAAGTAGCGTGCTTTTTTTTTTTTCTCTTCTCCTGCTGTGCTCTGGGGAGCAGAAGGAGGAGAAGATGGAGTGTGAAGTGCATAGTAAATTGTTGATGCTGTCCCACAGGTTGCCCAGCATCTAGCTGCCACCTACGGTGACAAGGCGTTTGAGGTGGCGAAAATGGCTAAGGTTACAGGGAAGAGGTGGCCGATCGTTGGGAAGAGGCTGGTGTCTGAATTTCCCTACATCGAAGCTGAGGTTTGTGCAATACTTCTTTTGTACATTTTGCTGCTGAACAAAAATAAGTCATGCTGTGGTTTAACGTAGATGTAAAGACAGTTTGTTAATGCATTGCGTATCATAAACAATTGCCTTTTTTTAAAATAAAATACTTGTTTTCTCCATTTTTTTTTTTCTTTGTTGCATCTCAGTTTAGCTGGTTTCTTGCATGCTTTTTGCAGTCACTTCTGTGTACATGCACTCAAAGGATGGTTGTATGGCATTTCTTAGGACAGGCTTTCAGGTGGTGACAATATCAGACCGTGTCTACATAATGAGATAGATTTACTAAAGCTGGTGCACTCAGAATCGGGTGCAGTTGACTGTGCATGGTAGCCAAAGTTTCTAACTTCAATTGAGCTTTAACAGTAAAACCTGGAAGCTGATTGGCTACCATGCACAACTGCACCAGATTTTGCACTCTCCAGTTTTAGTAAATCTACCCCAATGTGTTTTAAAATGGCCACATATAGTCTGTATCAGAATCCTATATGAGAGGGTGACAACAGGAGCACAATTGAGAGACAGAGGCAAAGTGTTTTCACCCCATAACAGGAAGTCCTTACACAACGACCTTCATGGCTAGTTCATCAAATTTTATTTTAATGAAAGTTTTGATTCAATAGAACAAACCCATAGGGGTCCATTTACTAAAATTGGAGAGTTCAAAATCTGGTGCAGCTCTGCATAGAAACCAATCAGCTTCCATGTTTTTTTTGTCAAACTTAAGTGAACAAGCTGAAATTAGAAGCTGATTGGCCACCATGCACAGCTGCATCAGATTTTGCACTATCCAGTTTTAGTACATCAACCCAACACCAAGAAACTAACAAAAAAAGGGCACACCAGCCTAGTGCATTATGCCACGGTATTTTATTAAATATAAAATCAGCATAAATTATGCTCACAAACGTGAATTAAAAATAGTTCATCAAGCTACTCATCTGTAGCCCTGTGGTCCTTGAATCGGCAAATTCCAAAGACCTGGGGTACCTCACTGGGTTCTAACGGCAAACACGTTTTGAAGGTAACCCCTTCTTCATCAGAGAACTCTCCAGTTTCTAGTTATCAATCCCACAGTGAGAAGCCAGACAACATCATTCTTAAACTGATTGTAAACAATCACCTTGTAAAACAAGCCATTCAGTTTAAAATAGAAATTAAAGGCAAATCATTTGTGTATAGATATAAAAAAAAATAATCATTCAAAATACTTTTCTCTTTCATCCATGGACGGACACAGCTTCCTTAAGTCTTGACATTAGGGTTATGTTCCGTCTATTAGGAGAGGACTAGGCAGACATGTTAGATATTTAAAAACATGTAATTATAACAAAGCGAAACAGCCCCGCCCAGGGGGCGGTCCCTCTGGTCATAACCCCTCACGTTGCACTCAGCAGCTCAGTTTTTTTCTGCCTAGTGTAGGAGAAGGACCTGGCTCCCTAGGGGCTCTTTGGTCCTGGAGAACTTTTTACTTTTATTTTTACTTGATCCTGAGATCTACTATCAACTGCCGGCTGGGTGACAGGCTGGATAATATAGATCCTTGTAGTCTCCCCAGTCCAGCCATCGAGTGTGAGCAGGCCTTTAGCTACGCACTGGGTCAGCCACGACATACCCCGTTTGCTCCAGGGGTGGCCGGTGAGCTATATGCTCCGGGGCCCACATATGACCGGGCTACTGCTGTCCAGTCACAGTGGGCCGTGGCCGACAGCCACTCCGTACTGCTCGGTGATGGGTCTGTCAGGAACGCGTCCAGCAGTCCTCGCAGGGACGGGTAAGTAAGGGTCCTCCTGTCTTGGCAGGATAGAACAGCTGGTCATTCCTGGTGTGGTCGATTAGGGGGTCTCTAGTCCTCCCTTTCCTCTCTCCCCATCCATACCTCCTCCCCATGCTTTGCTGGGCCTGCTGTGTACCTCACCGGGGGGGCCCTGAGGGGGGGCCTCGGGGTCCTGGCTGGGGGCTGCGCGGGGTGTCCGGGTCCGCTCTAGTGTGGGTGGTCTGCCTTTTGGGGGGCCTCTGTTCGGGTACCCAGTGTTTTCATGGCCTTTATTTTCACCTCAGAAACAAATCTGCGCCATTTTGGATGCGCCGGGGCCATTTTTCTGTAGCCGCGCTGTTCCTATTGCTAATACAGCGGAGGCCATTTTCTTGTAGCTGTGCTGTTTCTATGGCTAATACAGCGGTCGGCCATTTTCTTGTAGCTCGCGCTCTTTTTTCCTGAGGCAGCCGGCGGTCATCTTTTTGGGGCTTTAGCGCCCCTAGCGCTAGTTTGTCATTCCGAACGGTGCGAACGGCAGATCACCTCAGAGACACCTCAGGCACACTCTGTGCAGGAGTTAGAGTGGGCGGCAGCGCTGGGCAGTGCCTGGGTCAGGGCGGTGAGTCCTCTGGGAATACCCCTCAGTCTGGGCAGCTAGGAGGGTGGGCCTTTTTTGTACCTTGACTTTCAGGTGAGCGGGTCAGCATGGCGTCAGAAGCTGGCGTTTCTTCCCCAGACATTCCGGTGGTAGCAACCGGTGCCCCTGCACCTGCAAAGGTACCTGTGGACGCTTTGTCGGCGGTCCTGGAATCATTTGTTGCCAGGGTGGAGACGGTGTGCGGGCAAAAGGGGGGTAAAAAACGCCCCCTCCCCCCACCATCTTCTGGCGAAAGCTCTGACTCAGACTCGGGCCTGGCTGTGACACAGGACCCCTGTTCTGAAGTGTCAGAGTATGCAGACCAGGACAATTCGGACTGTGAGGAATACTCCGTGTTCGGGACAGTGCAGGAGAAGGCGCTTGTTGGAGCACTTATCACCCCAGTGCGGGAAACCCTCATGCTGGAGGATGCAGCTGGGGCATCTTCTGCGGTGTCGGTCCCTTTTGGGTCCCACAAGCCGACCTGTACTACTAAGGTGTTTCCTTATGTAACTTATTTTGATAAGTTTATAGACAAAGAATAGGAACGACCGCAGAGGACCTTTTTGGTCCCAAAACGCATGGCGGTCCGTTACCCTTTTGAGGAGAGCCTTCTGAAAAAATGGGCATCTCCCCCGTTTGTGGACCCCCCGGTATCCAGGTTAAACAAGGTAACCACAATTCTGGTTGAGGGGACCCCTGCATTTAAGGATCCTGCAGATAGGAGGTCTGAGGCTGTGGCCCGGTCTATGTTCACCATGCTGGGGTCAGCATTACGGCCAGTTTTGGCTGCGGCCCTGGTGTCACAGACACTGAATGGGCAAAATTGTTGCATCGGGAGTTGCAGAAGCAACAGGTTTCCCCGGTCTGCGTAGAACTGGCTAACCAGTTGGTACATGGCCTCAAATATGTCTGCGATGCAGCCTTGGACACAGCTGCCCTGATTTACAGAGCCTCAGTATCTGCTGTGGTACTGCGTCGCCTGATTTGGCTAAAATGCTGGTCCGCGGACAAGACTTCCAAGAAGGCTCTGGCTGATTTACCCTTCCAGGGTGAGAGGCTATTTGGAGCCTCGCTGGATGACATTATTAAGAATGTTACTGGGGGTAAGAGCACGCTGCTCCCACAATCCAGAAAAGGTAAGGAGCCATGCCGTAGGCCAGGGACCACCTTTTCCGCTCAGAAGCGTTTTTTTCGTCAGTCCGGGCCTGCAGGTAAGCGTTCCCAGGCCGACAAGGGGCCAGCTGAGGGACAAAAGCATCCCTGGGTTCGCAAGCCAAACAAGCCTGCGAACAGATCTGCGACTGCATGAAGGTTTGCCCCCACCCGACTCTCGGGTGGGGGGGTCACCTTCGCAAGTTTGCAGCTCGGTGGACCTCCCTGCTTTCCGAGCAGTGGGTTTGCAAAGTGGTTTCATCAGGGTACAAGATGGAATTTCTTTCTTGTCCACCAAACAGATTTTTTCCCTCCAACCTTCATCTTCCTCCGGCTTGTCGGAACGCCCTATTTGGGGCAGTGCAGGACCTGCTGATGCGCGGGGTAATAGTACCTGTGCCGCTCCCGGAAAGGTTGCAGGGATTCCACTCCAATCTGTTTGTAGTCCCAAAGAAGGGCGGGTCCGTCCAATCCTGGACCTCAAGGCCCTCAACTCCTTTGTAAAAGTCTGAAGGTTCAGGATGGAATCAGTTTGCTCTGTGGTCGCTGCACTCCATCCGGGGGATTTTCTGGCGTCCTTGACATCAAGGACGCATACTTGCATGTCCCCATATATGTCGGGCATGAGAGATTTCTGCGTTTTGCAGTCGAGGATGATCACTTTTGGCCTGGCATCGGCACCAAGGGTTTTCACCAAGGTGCTCGCCCCAATTCTGGCTCTGCTGAGACAGCGAGGAATCGATATCGTGGGCTACCTGGACGACCTCCTTCTGAGAGCAGCTTCAGACTCAGAATTAGAGGAGGATGTGGCGATTGCCAGTCAGACCCTTCAAGAATTTGGTTGGGTACTGAACCTCCAGAAGTCGGTGTTGGTGCCGACTCAGCGCCTGGAATACCTGGGCTTGATTCTGGACTCTTCAGAGGCGAGAGTTTTTCTCCCTTTGGAAAAATTGCAGACTCTTCAGGCGGCGGTGAAGCTGTTGGCATCCCGCAGGTGGTCATCGCTGCACTTTTGCATGCAAGTCCTGGGTCTCGTGGTAGCCTCCTTCGAGGCCGTACCGTATGCTCAATTCCACACTCGAGTCTTGCAGAAGGAGATCCTG
Source organism: Rana muscosa (assembly GCA_029206835.1). Lineage (NCBI taxonomy): Eukaryota > Metazoa > Chordata > Amphibia > Anura > Ranidae > Rana > Rana muscosa. The sequence continues at coordinate 420,874,179 of CM055127.1, read as the reverse complement.
TCCAAGTGGGACAAGTCTCCGTTGTCCCTGGATTGTCAAATCCGGGTGAGCCAACTAGTCAGGACTTCCCTTGTCTGGTGGCTGAGATCTCCGGCCCTTCAGTCCGGAAAGTCGTTCCTTCCCTTTCACTGGACGGTGATCACGACGGACGCCAGCCTGACCGGTTGGGGGGGAGTTTCGGGTGTTCAGTCGACACAAGGTCGCTGGACACAGGAAGAATCCCGCCTGCCGATCAATGTACTGGAACTTCGGGCGATCAGGCAGTGCCTCTCCACATGGTCACAGAGGCCACAGGGGCATCCAGTCAGGATCCAGTCGGACAACGCCACAGCGGTGGCGTATGTCAACCATCAAGGAGGAACAAGAAGCTCGGCTGCAGCATCGAAGGTCGCTCACATCCTGCGGTGGGCAGAACGGAGCGTGACGGCTCTATCGGCCGTATACATTCCGGGCGTAGAAAACTGGCAAGCGGACTACCTAAGTCGCCAGATGCTGGACCAAGGAGAATAGTCGCTACACTCAGATGTGTTTCGACTCCTTTGCCTGAAATGGGGCACGCCAGACGTGGATCTCCTGGCTTCTCGACTCAATCGGAAGGTATTGAGGTTCGTGGCCAGCTCAAAAGATCCCTGGGCCGACGCGACGGACGCATTGGTGGCCCCGTGGGGACAGTATCGGCAAATTTATGCCTTTCCCCCACTGAAACTTCTTCCTCGTCTTCTCCGCAGAGTGGAGACCGAGGGAATTCGAGGGATTCTAATTGACCCAGATTGGCCTCGGTGTCCCTGGTACGCCAACCTAGTGCGCCTGATGTCGGATGCCCCTTGGCGACAGCCGATGCGAGAGGGCCTTCTGTCGCAAGGGCCTATACTTCATCCTGCTTTACAGTTGCTGGCTTTAACGGCATGACTGTTGAAAGTCAGGTTCTGAGGGACCGAGGCCTGTCTGATTCGGTAATTTCCACCATGCTGAGGGCACGGAAGTCATCTTCTCGGAAGATCTATCATCGTACGTGGAAGGCCTACATCTCTATGTGTGAGGAGATGGGGTGGCGTCCACGGGCATATTCGGTTTCCAGGATCCTGCTGTTTTTACAGCGTGGAGTGGATCAGAAACTTGCCTTAAGCACCATTAAGGGGCAAATTTTAGCCTTGGCTGTTTTCTTTCAACGACCCTTGGCGGCTCATTCACTGATGAGTACGTTTGTGCAAGTAGTCCGACATGTGGCTCCCCTGGTTCGACCACCACTACCTCCATGGGATTTGAATCTGGTGCGCTCGGTACTTCAGAAACCTCCCTTTGAGAAGATCAGAGAGATTCCTCTTTTGACACTCTCTCAGAAAGTTGCCTTTCTGGTGGCATTACATCTGTCAGGAGGGTTTCTGAGTTGGCGGCCTTGTCTTGCCAGGACCCCTACTTGATCCTCCATAAGGATAAAGCGGTGCTACGCCCGCAGCCTTAGTTTCTTCCTAAGGTGGTTTCGACTTTTCATCTAAATGAGGACATTGTACTTACATCCTTGTGTCCTCGGCCGTCGCATCACAAAGAGGTTGCGTTACATTCCTTAGACGTGGTACGTGCTCTGCGGGTGTATCTGTCTGCTACGGCTCCGTTTCGGAGGTCAGACTCACTGTTTGTGTCGGTGACTGGTCCAAAGAAAGGCCTGGCGGTATCGTTGGCCACCATTTCTCGGTGGATTAGACAGATTGTGATTCAGGCTTATGTCCTTAAAAGGCGGGCGCCTCCCTTTCCTGTCACGGCGCATTCGACCAGGGCAATTGGTGCCTCCTGGGCTTTCCGACATCAAGCGCCTGTCTCACAGGTGTGTAAGGCGGCGACCTGGTCGTCGGTTCACACTTTCACTAAGTTTTACAAGGTTGACGTGCATGCATCTGCGGATGCTTGCTTCGGCCGCAATGTTTTGTAGGCGGCTGTTTAAGGTTGCAACTCCTCCGTTGAGGAGCTCTGTTTGTTTGGGGTGAAGTTTGTTTGATTGCTGTTCCCACCCCTCATTTTTTGACACTGCTTGGGGACGTCCCTAATGTCAAGACTTAAGGAAGCTGTGTCCGTCCATGGACGAAAGAGAAAATAGGATTTTTGTACTCACCGTAAAATCCTTTTCTCTGAAGTCCATGGACGGACACAGCACCCACCCCTCCTTTTTATGTTTGTACTGCTTTTTGACGAACTGAGCTGCTGAGTGCAGGGTGAGGGGTTATGACCAGAGGGACCACCCCCTGGGCGGGGCTGTTCATTTTTGGTATAATTACATGTTTTTAAATATCTAACGTGTCTGCCTAGTCCTCTCCTAATAGACGGAACATAACCCTAATGTCAAGACTTAGGCCCCTTTCACACGGGCAGCTGTTCTCCCGCAGTTAAAAGCATGTTCTTTCTTTTGAAATTCAAGACCCCAGGCACAGCGATCAGCTGAATTTGTACACTGCGATTATCTGCGTTTACATGCGGCTGCGTTTATATGCGGTTGGCCATTATTGCCATCCCCATAGCAACCATTTTTATTTTGATGTGCTTTCTGTTGTTTTTTTCTTTTGTTCACGCTGCTATCCGCAGCTGACACAGTGCACTGCGATTACCTGCAGTTATGTGCAGATAGCTGCGCTACATCGCACCTGGACGCATTCAATTCTATTTTTTCTATTCGCACCGAACCGCATGTAACGAAATCGCAGCTAAACGCTGTGTGTGAATGGAGCCATAGGAAAGCATTGTGTGCTTTTAGCTGCGATAGAAAACTAGAAAATCCGCAGCTAAAAGCACCATTCTATCCGTCCGTGTGAAAGGGTCCTAAACGAAGCTGTGTCTGTCCATGGACTTTAGAGAAAAGGATTTTACGGTGAGTACAAAAATCCGATTTTTTTTTCCCCTTTTTTATAGGTGATCACATTCCCTCTGTTCTCCGCTACATAAGAAAGGGGGGGACACTTGGCATTCCACTCTGAATGACTGTGCAGAGGGGGCGTGTCAGGACAAGTCTGATCATTGGAGGAGAGCAGCCTGAGACTGACCACGCTGAGCTCTCTTGCCTAGTGTGGTCAGTTTTTAATAGGAAAGCAGAGGGACTGGCAGGAACACCAGGGATTTCACATAAAGGAAGCAATACAAAGAGAACAGGAGACTTTGTCATACAGGTACATGGTACAGCAGGCACATATCAGGTATATGAAATGTTGGGTTAACAAATGCTTTAAGTCCACTATGAGGATGTTTTGCAAACAAAAACTTCACTTCACTTAACTTAGTGAATAAGTTTTGCTGAGCTCAGTCAGTCAATCATGTGCGAGCAGAAATACTGATATTTGAATTCTCCTTGACCATGATGGGGTACTCCTTGTGAAGTTTATTGTCATGTTATTTAATTTCTTACATTAAAGGGTTTTTAAACCCTCGTTGTTTTAAAAAAATAAAAAATAACAAACATATCATACTTACCTCTACTGTGCAGTTTGTTTTGCACAGTGTGGCCCCAATCATCGTCTTCTGGTGTCCCCTGGCGGCTCTCGCAGCTCCTCCTCGCATCGGTTAACCCCCCTGGGAAAAGCGCTCTCCCTGGGGGGGCTACCTTGTGGGCGCGCTCCGGAGTCCAGCATTCAGCATCTATAGACACAGAATGCCGGACTCTGCCCCGGCGCCCATGTCATTGGATTTGATTGACAGCAGCGGGAGCCAATGGCTGCGCTGCTATCAATCTATCCAATCAAGAGCCGAGAACCCCGGGCAGAGAGCTAGAGCGTGCCTCCGTTGAGGAATCGAAGCGTTCAAGGGGGTAAAACGGGGAGGCTGGTCAGGTGCTTTGATGAAGGCTTCTTAGCCGAAACGCATCAGCGTATAGCCTATACCCATGTAACCAATAAAGGACTTTTATTCAAGAGCATACGAATAGCCAGCTGTTTTTGATTCAAGGGGCTGGTCAGTGTCAGAAGTTTTTTCACCTTAATGCATAGGATGTATTAACCACTTGACGGCTACAGCGCAGATCTGCTTTGCCAGGAGGCCGTCAATAGACATCCTCCTTGCAAGTGGTGCAAGCTGTGATCACAGAGTCACTGAGACTCGGATGATCACGAGCCAATGACAGCTGGTCACGTGATGTAAACAAAAGCTCGGCTTTTGTGCAAGGGACATCGGTCTTGAAGAGGAAGAGGCACATCTGCCTCATCTGTGCCTACCAGTGCCACCTGCCAGTGCAAAACAATGCCACCTATTAATGCCCAGCAGTGGTGCCAATCAGTGTAACCTACCAGTGCTGATCAGTGCCCATCACTGCCACCTATCAGTGCCCATCACTGCCACCTATCAGTGCAACCTATTATTGCCACTTCTCAGTTCCCACCAGTGCCACCTATCAATGCCCTTCAGTGCCATACACTAATGCCCACCAGTGCCGCCTTATCGGTGCCCATCAAAGCAGCCTGATCAGCGTACATCAATGAAGGAGAAAAATTACCTGTTTGCTAAATTTTATAACAAAATATAAAATAATATAAAAAAAAAATTTTTAATTCTGTCTTTTTTTTAAAAAAAATTACAAAAAATAAAAACCGCAGAGGTGATCAAATACCACCACGCTATATTTGTGGGGAAAAAAATATAAAAATTTCATATGGGTACAGTGTGGTATGACCGCGCAGTTGTCATTCAAAGTGCATCAGCGCCGAAAGCTAAAAATTGGTCTGGGCAGGAGGGGGGTTTAAGTGCCTGGTAAGCAAGTTTTTTTTTTTTTTTTTTTTTTTTTTTTTTTAAAAGCCCATGGCGTGTGAAACACACCCAAAAACTCCACCCGGTGCCAAAAAAAGTGCACACACATAAAGAGTGAAACACAAAACGTGCAACGGGTGTAACACTAGTCCTCCACTAGGAAGGACCTTACCCTGATCCCCCGGGGCGTAAGGCTCCTGACGGGGACTGAGGTACATCACGTGGTCCGACTGGCCGAAACCAGACGGACCCCTTTCTCTGGAGGGTCTGCCGAAACAGACCCACCCAAGTACTAGGTAGGGCTCCCCCGAAGGGAGACCCTATGAGAGCAGGCGAACCAGGCCAGAAGACCATGTCCACCTACTCCCAAGTCGTTCAGGGCAGGCCCGAGGACCTACACCCTACTAAACACACTGTGACAAACGTGGGACACCAAACAAAAAAATACAAAAAAGTGACACACACGGGGATAAATAAAAAGAAAGTGGGGAGAAGGAAGGTGGGAGAGTGAAAAGTGGCCATTGTGCTATACAATGGCCAGGCCCTCCGGCCAGGAATAAAAAATTCCTCCGGTCCTAGCCAAAAGGCCCGGCCCAGGAGGCAGGTGCTAAAAAGGTGTGACATGGTGCAGTGACCGCGGTGCCATATATCAATGTGACCCTCACTCACATGTGATCGTCTGGCACCCTTGGACTGCCACTCCAAGGGCACATGCACCATGGGCTTTTCGGCTCCTATCCGACCCCCCGACTGGTCAGTGCAGCCCTCTGTCCCGCTGATAGAGAGCCCTTCAAGGTTTTCTCAGGGAGAGCTGCCCCTGCATACAGCCTCCACCGATACTAGCCCTTCCAGACTCCCGTCAACCCAGCAGATTTGCATGGCCGCACCCCGCTCAGAAACAGGGATTAGCCAGCTCCTCCAACCGGATCGCCAACAAGGACAGCACTTACACCATCCAGCCAGAAGGCCAGAATAAGACTCGGCAAAAAGACCAGACCAAATGCAGCACTCCATCCTCACCAGGAGCACCCTTCCAGACGGCTCAGACTCAACCACTACCGGCCCCCAGTATTCTGTCGGGCAGCACGGCGTGGCCCCTACCGAAACCATCCTTCCAGGTGCAATGACGCCATTGGATTTGCATCCACCCTCCCCATGTAGGAGGTGCTTCAGCGCATCCTCTAGCAACTGATAAGAACAGATACTACACTTGATCTTAGCCAAAAGGCCGAGAAGCGATACTAGTATCGGTATCGGGACCGATACCGAGCATTTGCCGATACCTGGGATGGGAGAAGTCAGCGGGCGGAGTCAGAAAGCGGAGGGCAGGAGGGGCGGAGCGGAGAGCAGAGCGGCGCGGAGAGTCCTCAGGCGGGTAAGCTTGCAGCCGCATCATGATCCATCAGCAACCGGAGCCATTGCATTCGGTAAAGGAAGTGACGCTCCGTGTTGCCGTTACACTGTCAGTGCTTGAAAATCTGCGACGCCCATCTTGGTACACCCTGCACTCGGCCTCAATAAAGCAGCAGCGGACATCTTGTTACACCCAGCCATCAGTGCCACCTGTCGGTGCCAGTCATCAGTGCCACCCGTCAGTGCCCGCCACCTGTCAGTACTCATCAGTGCTGCATATTAGTGCCACCTAATCCTATCAGTGCTGCTTAATCAGTGCCATCTATCAGTGCTGCATATCAGTGCCACCTAATCCTGTATTGTGCTTTAAAACTGTCACCTGACATTAAAAAAAAGTATCGTAATCAGTATCGGCGAGTACTTGAAAAAAAGTATCGGTACTTGTACTCGGTCTTAAAAAAGTGGTATCGGGACAACCCTACTCATTGGGACCTCCAATGCTGCAGAATGTTTTCTATGACCTTCCCCAGATCTGCGCCTCCATACAATCCTGTCTCGGAGGGCTACAGACAATTCCTTGGACTTCATGGCTTGGTTTGTGCTCTGTTAACTGTGGGACCTTTTATAGATGATTTGGAAAGGTCTGTGCCTTTCCAAATCATGTCCAATCAACTGAATTTACCACAGGTGGACTCCAGTCAAGTTGTAGAAACATCTCAAGGATGATCAGTGGAAACAGGATGCACCTGAGCCCAATTTTGAGTGACATAGCAAAGGCTGTGAATACTCATGTACATGTGATTTTTTTAATTTTTTTTTTTTATACATTTGCAAAGATTGCAAACAAACTTCTTTCAGGTTGTCATTATGGGGTATTGTTTGTAGAATTTTGAGCAAAATAATGAATATAATCCATTATGGAATGTAACATAACAAAATGTGAAAAAAGTGAAGCGCTGTGAATACTTTCCGGATGCACTGTACAGTATAGAGTCTTAAAGTACAGCTGCAGTTCTTTCAAAATAAATGAGCCGCTTTAACCCTTTCCCGCCCAACTTTCCTTTAACTGGGCTATTGCATTCAGGGGCGGAAGAGCTGCCTAATCATGTGACCATAGTGGTCACATGATAGGGAGCTGGTCCTGTCAGTTCCTGACCATTAATACAGACCAAGAACTGTCTTTGAGCTCAGTCTCTGTGCTGAGAGCTCACAGAACAGAAACCTATGCTGCCCATAGATGCCTATGTGTGACATGTGGGCATAAAAGCCCAATCTCTTTTGCCAGTGCACATATGCGTTATGTGGGTGGCAAGCAGTTGAGTTAAGGGGGCCTTTATAAATTATTTAAAACATTTCATTTACATTTTTCTCCCTGGGGAGTTTTATTTGTGTTGGGGCAGATGGTGAGGATGCCATCTTGGGCAGGGAGAGTAGAATATTCATACTTGGGGCAATTTTGGACAGGAGCCAAAAACCTACCAGCATGTCTTTAAAGTATGGGGAGAAACTACAGTACCCGGAGGAAACCCACACAAGCACAGTGAGAAAATGCAAACTCCATGCAAATCGTGTCCTAACTTAAACTGAGGCCAACGGCTAAACCACTGTTGAATATTAGAACATAATACACAGAAATGTAAAACACTGCACTCTTTAGGCTTATGTGAAATGTGGCTTATGTGGAACTACGAGTATTGGCGAGGTACATACACATGGTGAATGAATACTGCCTGCACTCAAATTAAATCTACAAGCATCCTCTAGTGCCCAACAGCCATCACTCTGGAAGAATATACTTCTTATACTGCCTATCTTTAGAGAAACCATGTTAAATGAAACCACAGCCTAGAAGTGCCTGCATCTCTAGAGAGCAATGGCCATTGTGGAGTGTTTAGATGTTGCTTGGCGTTCCCAGAATTCAGAGTGTCGGCTATCTGTGAGAAAGCATGGTATGTTGGACCCATAAACCAATGGAATAGGTTGGAAGTATATCTGAAAGGCATAGCAGTCACCACCTAGATAAGGGGCACTGATACTTGAATTGTGAATAGTGGCAGAAGAATAGATGTACATAGATTGGGCTATATGACATGCCATATGACTGAAAACTAATTTTGGAAATGTTTTTTTTTTAAATGAGCCATCTGACAATCTCATATATTGGGGATTCTGTCACAGGTGAAATACGCATTGAAGGAGTACGCCTGCACTGCCATCGATGTCATCTCTCGCCGTACGCGCTTGGCTTTCCTTAACGTCCAGGCTGCAGAAGAAGCTCTGCCACGTATTGTGGACATTATGGCAAAAGAACTGAACTGGAAAGAACAAAGGAAGAAGGTATGAGAAGCTATCATTAATAAAGCCGAAGGAAGAGTATATCTATGTAATATGTAATGAGAGGTGATGTATTACAACAGTTTATTGTTTGGCATGCTTTGTTTGTAAGAATGAGTAAAGCTACTGTGCAAGTGTAATATTTTTATTACACTTTCACAGCAGCTTTACTCATTCCTAAAAGCAAAGCATGCCAAATAATGGAGCAGGACGCAGGATGAGTAATATTCTGTAACCACCAATGCAATCCACCATGAGTAATATTCTGTAACCACCAATGCAATCCACAAAAAATCTGAGGAAAACGCTTGGACAGCCGCACTCCAAAAAAGGTTATTTTATTTAAAACAAAAGCACAAACATGCCACAGCAAAAAAAACAGCAAGTATGAGCTGACGTTTCGCACTGCACTGCACTGCACTGCAATCCACCATGAGTAATATTCTGTAACCACCAATGCAATCCACCATGAGTAATATTCTGTAACCACCAATGCTGAACCACGAGTAATATTCTGTAACCACCAATGCAATCCACCACAAGTAATATTCTGTAACCACCAATGCAATCCACCACGAGTAATATTCTGTAACCACCAATGCAATCCACCACGAGTAATATTCTGTAACCACCATTGCAATCCACCACAAGTAATATTCTGTAACCACCAATGCAATCCACCACAAGTAATATTCTGTAACCACCAATGCAATCCACCAAGCGTTATCACTGCGATCAATTCAAAAATCGAACGTGATTTACGTTAACCAGGAATTCAGCTTATATTAAGCTTTTTTCCAATTATATAAAGGGGCCAAAGTGAATACATTATGCTGTTTTAAAGTAAATCTGTTACAAATCTGCCTAGGTGAAACTGAAAATATGAAAACAGAAAAAAAAACGCAGAGGAAACAATGTGTTAAATTGATCAGTAGATGAACAAAGAGAAAGGCAGCTGAAGTTATATGTACATCTTTCCTGCTTCCTGCTATTGATCCCCTAATTTAATGGTTGACCTCACTTGACCACACTGACCAATAAGAAGGCTTGTGAGTGGGAGAGGGCAGGGCCTCAACTTTGAATATAACTTCAGCTGCATCCTTGGATCTAGTGATGATTTTAACATGAGATTTACACAAATGGTAAGTCCTGCTTATGCCATCTTTCATTATAGCTCAGCTTGAATTACCCAGTATTTAATTTAAACAAATGAAGCTATAAAGAGCTACCAGTGGTCTCTTTTATTATTACCTTTCTTTTCAATACTGTCCTCAATTTTGAGCGGTTCTAAAGCTGTGAACGTTACATACACAGACCAGGTGATCTGATTTATTGTTTGTGTGTGAAAGAGAACATCTTGGTCAGTTAGTCTCTGTTTCCTACTACGTTGTTGGAAAGAAGGTAGAAGGAATGCTGTTCTGTATGATTTGCCTGCAGACTCCCATACAGGCAAAATGTAAATACTGGACTGACATACCGAGTGAAGAGAACAAAATTTGCATGCTGCACCATTTGGAGCATTACATTCTACCTGTTAAGAGGGGTTTGCATGAATCCATGAGCTGTATAATGTCTCCTTTGTCAAACTGAGTCTGGATTTCCGAAATTCTCTAACTGGGGCTGTAGCCTCCTACTGCAATACAGCTTCTCTGCTCACAGTGTTTCAAAAAGATTCAAGTTAGGTGAAAGGTGAATTATTTATTTTTGAAGTACAGGCGGTCCCCGGGTTACAAACAAGAAAGGGACTGTAGGTTTGTTCTTAAGTTGAATCTGTTTGTAGATTGGAACGATAGTACTCCAGCCCAAAAAAATATTTTTAAGCTTTTTGGATAACATAGGGAAGAGTTAAACACCCCTGTAACATTTGTTTTGCTGTCTGTGCCTCTAAACAGAGGATTTCATCTCACTTTCTGTCCCAATGAAACTTGGATTTTGAAAATTTGGGGTTGTTGTGGAAACAAGCCTTGGTGATAAAGCATCAGCGGAGACACATTTTTCCCATAACTCTTACAGGAGTGAATTTCCCTTCCAAGTGGGAGATTTCCTCTCACTTCCTGTTGTCTCCCTCCATTTGTAAGTAGGCGTTGTTTGTAAGTCAGATGTTTGTAACTAGGGGACCGCCTGTATTGAGGTTGTACTTGATGAATCTTCACCGCTGAGAATATTAGAACACTGGAATACTCCCTTAAGTGGAACTTAACCAGAACTGCATTTTTAGGAAAATACATATTCTATAAGACCAAACATTTATGCTGTATTTACACATGATTTACACATGATTGCGGTGATTCCGCCCCACAATTTCAATTGACTAGAAAACGCGGAACGAGATTGCGATGCCATTACTTCTAATGGCACCCCAATCGAGCCACGATTTTGCAGCGATTGTCGTGTGGTAAATTTACGTTGCAATCGCAACCCACAACGTATGTTTCTCAAAAATGAACATGAGCTTCTTTTGGGTGACAGTGTAGCGCATTGCGATTTTCCATGATTTCAGCGAGATTTACTGTACGACAATCGTGGCAAAATTGTACCACGACTTGGGTGCAATTAGAAGTAATGGCATTGCAATCTCATTCCGCGTTTTGTAGCCATTTAAAAACGTGGGGCGGAATCATGGCTATTCCACCCACGGTCATGTGTGAATGCATCCTTATGACTATCACACCGATATGAGCTTGTTTGAATATTCATTACAAAATCATGGGCTTTAATATGGAGTTACCCCTCTCCTTCTTTGTTGCTATAACAGCATCCACTCTTCTAGGAAGGCTTTTCACAAATGTTGGAAGTGTGTCTGTGGGAGTTTGTGCCCATTGAATCAAACAAGCATTTGTGAGGCTTGGTACTGGCTCTTTTTTCTTGTCTGTCACAGGCATGTAATTGTGCTCTCCTGTGACCCAGAGCTAGCTAACAACAAGGTTACTGTCATCTGACTTTACAGAGCTGCTGCAGGCTCTGGAAGGATCCTGACCATATTGTCAGGATCTATCCAGCTGTCTGACAGCTAGCTCCAGCTCTCAATGCTTGGCTGAGAGCCAAAGCTAGCTGCACCCACCCCCTCTCCAGCCCAGCACTTCAGTGAATGCTGCAGGGGCAGAGCAGAAAGTGGTTACTGGCAGTCACTTCTCTCTGCTCAGAGCTGACCCGAGTGATCAGTGGTCATGTCTTCATTCAGTTCTTGGGTTTAGAGCCCGCAGAGCCTGCACCAGACCGATTTTTTTTTACCAGTCCCAAACTTTTCTCTCAATTCCAATGGTATTCAGTAGGATTGAGATCAGGACACATTGTGCAGGCCACTGGAGATCCTTCACATCAAACTCGTAAAACCACAGGGGCACAGACATGCTGGAACACAAAAGGGCCTTCCCCAAAATGTTGCCACAAGGTTCAAAACACACAATTGTCTAAAGTGTCTTTGTATGTTGTAGTTTGAACAGTAATCATCACCTGACCTGAACTCAGTAATTTGGAGTGGTGTTCACATACTTCTGGCAATACAGGTAGGTGATATAGTTGGATGTCTAAAAACCCACACAAATATGTCAGATCCTGGGAATGTAAGTGGTGCCTATACCAAAAATAAGGGGAAGTGCTTCCAAAAACCATGCCTACAACACACCACAGAGGATATAGCACATACAAAGGCTACCGAACACACAACATAATTTATTGGACATGTATATAAAAAAAGATACAGCACGGAGGCCAAGCCCCCCAAAAAAGGAACACTCTCCAATCCAAAAACCCCCCAACCCACCACACCCTTGCTCCCAACCCACTCCCTATTCCCGAAGACCCCTTCTCCCCGCTCCTAAATAAACCCCTGCTCCCCCCTCTAGATCTATTGATCAGGTCCTGAATGGATCCCTAATGTATATGGCTCAGCAGCCTAAAGCACACAGCCAGAGGTAGTAATAATAAATGTGCCTAACAGGCAATGTAAATGTTGTATATCATTCAGCTTACTCCCCTTTAATTGCTCCTGCGATCTACTGGATGCAGCCTGCTATCCTGATAGCAGCTGATTGACTTAAATGTAAACAGCGGTGCATTCCAAGGAGACCATTTACTCATAAATCATAATGGACCACCTCTCAAAAAAGGATTATAATAGCACATAGTGAACATGCATTGGCTATGGTAAATGCTAATACTCCTCTAGTCGCCTTACCATACATAAACTAAGCCTGCACAAGAAAAAAGTGTTTCCTGTTTCACAATAGAGCACCTAACAAGCCTGCTGGGTCCAGCCTGCCATGCACAAAGGCTAATACCATAACAGTATCTAGCAGCTGATTGGCCTTACGGCTATGCTGTGGTGCTCGTCAGAAACAGCAGGCTCTATGAATGAGGATATCGGCCTTTGATCTAGCATTTAAGCCAAATGTCCTGCACCAGAGTCTCATATGTAATGAGTTTGCAAATCCAGCTCCACAAGATGACAGCCTGTGACCAGGCCAGATATTGTAGTAATATGCCATAATCTGCCCTTCCTCCTAGCCATAAAGCAACTTTCTTACAAGGCTACATGGGTGTCCATGAATGATAGTACTGTAGCTGCCCACAATCATACACACTTCCTTCACTGGTAAAGACATATGCAGGTACTAGTAATTGACAGCATGTCATGATGGTATGCAAGCCACATCCAACAAATCTATAATGACATCAGAGTATACTAGGTAGATGCTGTGCTCCGACCCTGCTCCAAGCTGTATATAGCCCATACACATACAATGCCTTGATAGATGACAGCTTTCTGGTCTGCACAGAAATGTCCACTTAAGTACAAGCTAGGGTGTGGGGGGTTGGGGGCTGAGGGAGAGTGTTCTTTTTTTGGAGGGGCTTGGCCTCCTTGCTGTATCTTTTTGATTATACATGTCCAATAAATTATGACATAGTTGGGTGTCCAAACACTATTGGACATGTGGCCATTTTGCACAAAGGCATCTTGAGACATGGGGGTCACTTTCTATTTGATGTGGATCAGATGGGTGCTGTCATCTGGAGCTCACTTCTATCTAGTTGTCAATCAATATGCAGTGAATAGATGTTTTTACTCGAATGGGTCCAAAAATTGGTCTTGCACAGAAGCCCTTTGGCCCTTTTCTGACTATATTTGTTATAAGCAACCACAGAATTTTAACTGGCCAGCGACCTGTTCCCCAAAATTTTAGGAATTAGTAAATCAAGGCCTGAGTATGTCGTCTTTGTCTCCAGTATATGTCTACATTTACACATCCAAATAGATAGAAGGCTTTTCAAATGTTATTCACACAGAAAAACTTTAACTCAATACCTAGCATTTATAACCATTCCCATTCTCTTTGTCATTCCAAAGCATGTATTATGTCTAGCTTCTGCGAGGGTCTTTAGGTAATAGGGTTTTATATTGGGGACTTTTTTTTTTTTTTTGGAAGGGTGGGCAGATGCACAAGCTTTGCAAGCATGTACAGGTAGGAGGGCAACCTGAAAGTAGATTTGTATTGGGTCCATAGAACCCCTATCCAGTTTATCTCTAGCTAGCCACCCAGAGTGGGTGATAATCCGCCTTGTAGAATATATTGCCTGTTTGAATTTACTGGTTTGTTGGTGTAGCAATTTCATAAGAGTTTGCTCATTAATAATGAAATGTTCCAAAAAGGAAATCTTCAAAGTATGACCCAATTGCTGGTCCTTGAGAATCCGTGTTGTCCTAAAATTATGTTTACGAGGCTGCTGATGCTGTTTTCTTAATGACATCTCCTCTGCTCTCATTAGTTCCTGATAATGATACAGAATCCACAGACAACTCCTAGAATCTTCAGACTGCCACAAGGATTCTAATGCTAATGCCGCTGTAGTGATACGGGGGACACTGCAGGGGCACAAGCGCCTTTAAACCCCAAAGAATTAGTCTCACTGCTTAGAGCACTATTATCTGTCATGTTAAATATCCAAATTAGGGATCAAATTACTCAACTTAATGAGGCTTGAAGACGAATTAAGTATGTAAAATAAGAGGAATTTATATAAACAAAGAACTGTATTACAATCAAATACCCTTAATTATGTACTGGAGCATTGAACAAAGGTCTTTTTGAAACTATAGTTAGTGTTGATAGATGAGATCATAGTTCACTTTTTTTCTAGTTTTGGATCGGTTACATAGATGCTGCACACATTGTTCCTTTTCTGTTTTTTTTTCTTCTGTTTTTGTACAAATGTCTTTTTTTTCTGTGGCCATTTGTGTTAACATAGGAAGCCCTATGTGTACACCAGAAGTTGCTAGCAATTATAACCTCATACCTGCTAGCCATTCACAAATCACAGCAGCCTCAGTGCAGAAGCAGACCTGGCAGGTAAGTCAGATGGCTCATTTGTATGTCAAGCTCAATTCATATAACTAAAGAACCAGATAACTGTAACTACAAATTCCTGTAAGCAAAATTATATTGTGGCTATTTGAAAGTGATATTAAAAGGGTTGTAAAGGTTTGTTTTTTATTTTCTAAATAGGTTCATTTAAGCTAGTGCATTGTTGGTTCACTTACCTTTTTCCTTTGATTTACCTTCTAAATGTTTTTTTTCTTTGTCTGAATTTCTCACTTCCTGTTTCTCCTCACTAAACTTCACACCATCATCCGAGTGGTGCTTAGTCAGCCAGAACAGCTTACTGAGGAGGATCAGGAAGTGAGAAATTCAGACAAAGAAAACAAAGAAAGAAAATATTTAGAAGGGAAATCAAAGGAAAAGTTAAGTGAACCAACAATGCACTAGCTTAAAGGAACCTATTTAGAAAATAAAAAACGAACCTTTCTTTTTCGTACATCACGGGACACAGAGCGACTTAGTCATTACTAATGGGTTATATAGTTTACCTTCAGGTGTTGGCACTGGCCAATTCCAAACCGGAAGTACCCTCCCCTATATAAGCCCCTCCCACCCGGGAGCACCTCAGTTTTTTGCCAGTGTCTAAGGTGTTGGCCAAAGAGTAACATGTGTTTTCACTGGGCTTGCGTACAGGTTCTTTTGGGCCTTAGTAAGCTGTTCCGGATCCCACCAAAAAAGCTTCATAGCTAAACGGTCGGTACCCGGGCCTTGCAGCAGAAGAGCAAGGTTTTGCCTGTAATGCTTCTCTTAGGAGGGCTGGACCCTGGGATCCAGAGCTCTGGTCATACCCACGACCAAGACGCTGTCTGTGCAGGGTGCTATACAGGTCCAGGGGAGTGGAATCCTTGGGAACCCGGTCCCTGAAGGTTTAATTACAATGCCTGCCGTGATAGGTGAAGTTTGGACTTTTGTGGACCAAACAAAGTCCTGCGGCGGGGATCAGGTAAGTGGGGGCCCTCAGGAACTTGGTTCTATTGGGGGACCCCCAAGCCTAATTTGTCTTTCTGTCTGTTACCTAACGGTATTCCCGCTAAATATCTGTGTTTGCCTATAACTACTGAAAATGTAAAATTTTAATAGTAGTCAAGAAAAAAAAAAAAAAAAAACAGGGACCGCGGTACCTGTGTTAAACCACTAGAGGCCGCTGTAGTCCATTTTTCTTGTAAATGTGGATCTTTGGTTTTCTCAACTCAAAAGATCCAGGCAGCTGGTAAGTTTCTCTGAGGGAATCCACTTCCTCTGCCCTGTTGCTGCGTTCATCCACCGCACAGGCCCTCCGGCAAAAAGGGCCCTGGCTCCTAGTCCTCTGTTGGTTTTCGAAAAGGGCGCCATTGGCGCACGGGCGCGCGCGCGGGCGCGTGCACGCGCCTCCTATGAAAAAAAAAGGGGCGGGGCGGGTGGATGACGCTCGATGCGCGCCGCGGCGCTTCTGCGCATGTGCGGGCGTCCCAGCATGGTTAAAAGACACAGTACAAGTGTCAGCTGCATGCAAACAGAGCTAGCAACAAACAGTGGCACACAGAGGCGGTTGATGCAGGCATCCCCATAGAAAGGCACTTTAGTGGACACCAGCTGGTATATAGCAGCACCTGTGTTAGACTATTACCAGCAAAAATTGGTGTATGACGACGGGAATACCTCAGCTTTGTGCTTAAAGGATATGTCGTCCAGACGCTCCGGAAATAGATCTTCCAGGAAGCCAAAGGGGTCTCCATCGGGCTCTGAGGATATTGGGCATGCTTGCACTGCACCAATCTCCCCTGAGAATGCAGAGGTCAGTAGCCGTAGAAACCCCGCAGGAATGCCTGGTGCTGCGGCTGTCCCCAGTCCACCTGCTCCTGTATATATAACAGAGGAGGTTTTATCCTCAACTCTGGGAGGATTGGAAGAGAGATTAACAGCATTGATCGCTGCTTCCCTGTCACAGGAAAAGCGCGTCCGATCTCCGTCTCCTCCTTCAGAGTGCCTGTTAGTGGAGGAACAGCCCCACACAGAGATCGACCTACCTGAAGGGGATCAGGATGAGGTTGATTCACTTATAGAGGAATCAACAGTGGAAGAACCTTTCTCAGCTTCTCAGGCTGAAAGATTATGGGTTCAGTCTCTGACTAACATGGTCCGATCAGCATTTAAAATGCCTCTGGCGGAACCACCATCCACTACGGTTTCCTCGCTGGGGTCGCTAAAAGCTCCCCAGGCGGTCTGTTCCTTCCCAATCCACCCTTTATTAGAAGGGCTTATTTACCAGGATTGGGAGCATCCTGATAAAATATTTGCTCCCCCCAAGAGATTTCCGGTGATCTATCCCATGGAGGATAAGTTCATAAGAAAATGGAGGGTCCCTATAGTGGACGCAGCCATCTCTTCTGTTAACAAATCACTGACATGTCCAGTAGATAATGTTCCAATGTTCAAAGACCCAATAGATAAAAAATTGGAGTCTTTACTAAAATCTGCTTTCTCTACAGCAAGTATGGTGACACAACCTGCGGTAGCAGCGATTGGAGTCTGCCAAGCAGTGAAAGATCAGTTGAAACAAGTCTTAAGGGACTTACCAGATCAGCAGGCTCATGCCCTAGCTGACCTGCCTAGAGCCTTGTGTTTTGCGGTGGACGCCATAAAGGATACAATCCAACAGGCCTCCCGCTTTACGCTGTCTATAGTACATATGCGTAGGCTTCTGTGGCTCAAAAACTGGTCTGCTGAAGCTCCCTGTAAAAAACTGCTGGTTAGCTTCCCATTTCATGGAGAACGCTTATTTGGAGAAGATCTGGACAAATATATCCAGAAAATTTCTGCCGGTAAAAGTTCACTCTTACCGGTTAAGAACAAGGGTAGAAGTCCTTCTTTTAAGAGGCCTACCTCTCCAGTCCCGGGCACATCGGCTGTGAAGCAGTTCCGACGGCCTCCGCGGTCAAATTCAGGGGGCAGAAATCAGGGACAATCACAGGGTAACAAGAAGCCCTGGATCAAGAGAGGTACAAAACCTCCCCCTAAGGCATGAAGTATTGCCCCCGCTCAATCGGGTGGGGGGAAGACTTCAGTTGTTCACAGAGACCTGGCGGGACACCATCAGAGACAGATGGGTGCTCTCCGCAGTAAGTCTGGGATACAAGCTGGAGTTAAAAGGCACTCCTCCTGCCCAATTTATGAGGTCAAATGTGCCAAGAGATCCCCAAAAGAGAGGATCCCTCCTTCTGGCACTAGAACAACTATTGCTCCAAGGGGTAATCATGAAGGTTCCCCTGGAAGAAAGCGGATTCGGGTTTTACTCGAACCTTTTCACAGTCCCCAAACCAAATGGGGACGTGAGGCCCATATTAAATCTAAAAGGGCTAAACAAGTTCCTAAATATCAGGACTTTTCGGATGGAGTCGATCCGATCAGTGGCCACCGCCCTACAAGGGCAGGAATGGCTAGCCTCGATCGACATAAGGGATGCTTATCTGCATATTCCCATCTTTCCGGCCCATCAGAAATTTCTACGCTTTGCAGTAGAAGGGCGCCATTTTCAGTTCAGAGCCTTACCTTTCGGTCTGGCCACAGCACCACGAGTGTTCACAAAAATTCTGGCCCCATTATTGGCCAATCTAAGAACACAGGGTGTAACGATAATGGCATATCTAGACGACCTGCTACTAATAGACCACTCAGTGGAAAAGCTGGAAGTAGCTATTCACAAGACAATCGAGTATCTGGAATATCACGGTTGGATTATCAACCGGGACAAGTCAGCTCTAAGACCAGTCAAAAGTCTGGAATACTTAGGGCTAAGGCTGGATTCAAATCAGAGAAAGATTTTCTTACCTCCAGAGAAGGTGTCGTCTTTAAGAAATTTGACCCACTTAGTGGGTACAAAAAGAAAACCATCCATACGTCTCTGCATGAGGCTGCTGGGAAAGATGGTGGCTTCATTCGAAGCGGTACCCTACGGTCAATTCCATTCAAGGAATTTGCAAAGGGCCATACTGTCAGCCTGGAACAAAAAAGTTCAGGCTTTAGACTTACCAATGTCCCTGTCCCCTTCCGTTCGCAAGAGCCTCCATTGGTGGTTGGTGCCCCAGAATCTGGAAAGAGGGAAACCCTTCAGTCCGGTTTCTTGGAAGGTGGTCACTACAGATGCCAGCCTCATCGGCTGGGGGGCAGTGCTGGAGCAATGGTCTCTCCAGGGCAGGTGGTCAGAAGCAGAAAAGGCCCTGCCCATCAATCTCTTAGAGATACGAGCAGCCCGGTATGCCCTAGTAGCATGGACATCCAAACTCCAGGGGTCCCCTGTCAGAATTCAATCAGACAATGCCACGGCAGTGGCATATATCAATCATCAGGGTGGCACCAAAAGTCGTGCAGCCCAGAAGGAAGCAAATTGCATCCTGGAGTGGGCAGAAAGATATGTCCCAGCCATATCTGCGGTTTTCATCCCAGGAGTGGAAAATTGGAGAGCGGACTTTCTAAGTCGCCAACAATTATGCCCGGGGGAATGGTCTCTTCACCCCGAGGTTTTCCAGGCAATATGCCAGCGGTGGGGAACACCGGATGTAGATCTGCTAGCATCCAGATTCAACGCAAAGGTGGACAGGTTTGTGTCTCGCACAAGGGATCCCCTAGCTTGCGGCTCGGATGCCCTAGTGTTCCCTTGGGATCGGTTCAAGCTGATATATGCATTCCCACCGCCACAATTGTTACCGCGATTACTCCGCAGAATCAGGGTAGAAAAGAAACCAGTGATTCTGGTGGCTCCAGCGTGGCCCCGAAGGGCATGGTACGCGGAGATTGTAAAAATGTCAGTGAGGAGTCCTTGGACCCTCCCACTTCGTCCGGACCTGCTGTCGCAAGGACCGATATACCACCCTTCCTTACCAGCCCTAGGTTTGACGGCCTGGCTATTGAAGCCCACATTCTGAAAAAGAGAGGGCTCTCTAATTCTGTGGTATCTACCATGATCAATGCCAGGAAACCGGTATCCAGGCAGATCTATTATAGGATCTGGAAAGCGTACATTACGTGGTGTGAGACCAAGAAATGGCATCCACGTAAGTACATGATAGGGAGGATTCTGGACTTCCTACAGTGGGCTGTAGATAGGAAGCTGGCCTTGAGTACTATCAAGGGTCAGATTTCGGCCTTGTCAATATTTTTTCAAAGGCCCTTGGCTTCGCATTCACTAGTCAAAGCCTTTATACAAGGAGTGATGCGTATTAGCCCTCCGGTTAGTATTCCCATATGTCCTTGGGACTTAAACCTGGTTCTGTCGGTTCTACAGGAACAACCGTTTGAACCATTACAACACATTTCCTTGGTTCTTCTCACCAGGAAATTGGTTTTCTTAGTAGCCATTTGTTCGGCTAAAAGAGTGTCGGAATTAGCAGCTATGTCCTGTAAGGAGCCATATCTGGTTGTCCATAAGGACAGAGTAGTATTACGTCCTCATCCAGCCTTTCTTCCTAAGGTGGTATCGAGGTTTCATTTGAACCAAGATGTGGTTCTTCCTTCTTTTTTCCCCAAACCTAGCTCAGTAGAGGAAAAGTTATTACATTCTTTGGATGTGGTAAGAGCAGTTAAAGCTTATCTAAAAGCCACTGCTCAGATTCGCAGAACGGATTCTTTGTTTGTTCTGCCGGAAGGCCCCAGAAGGGGTCAGGCAGCATCAAAATCTACTTTAGCCAAGTGGATTCGACAGGTCATAATACAAGCCTATGGCTTGAGAAAGAGACCGCCTCCGTTCAAAGTTAGGGCGCACTCCACAAGAGCGGTTGGAACTTCATGGGCAGTGCATCACCAGGCCTCCCTGGCTCAAGTATGTAAGGCCGCAACATGGTCTTCGGTACACACGTTTACTAGATTCTATCAGGTAGACGTTAGAAGTCAGGAGGATGTCGCCTTTGGGCGCAGTGTGTTGCAGGCCGCAAAAGATCCTCATGCCTGATGGCGCCCAGCTTATGTACCCCCCCCTCATTTGGCATTGCTTTGGGACGTCCCATTAGTAATGACTAAGTCGCTCTGTGTCCCGTGATGTACGAAAAAGAAAAAGGGATTTTTATAACAGCTTACCTGTAAAATCCTTTTCTTGGAGTACATCACGGGACACAGAGCTCCCACCCCTCTTTTTGGGACACTTATTGCTTGGCTACAAAACTGAGGTGCTCCCGGGTGGGAGGGGCTTATATAGGGGAGGGTACTTCCGGTTTGGAATTGGCCAGTGCCAACACCTGAAGGTAAACTATATAACCCATTAGTAATGACTAAGTCGCTCTGTGTCCCGTGATGTACTCCAAGAAAAGGATTTTACAGGTAAGCTGTTATAAAAATCCCTTTTTACAACCCCTTTAAGGGCAGGATTTTTTTTATTAAAAAAATAACAAACATGTCATACTTGCCTGATCTGTGCAGTGGTTTTACACAGAGCAGCCCCGATCCTCCTTTTCTCGGGTCCCCTGATGGTGCTCCTGGCCCCTCCCTCCTGCTGAGTGCTCCCATAGCAAGCAGCTTACTATGGGGGGGCAGACAAGAAGGCTCGCTTCCGAGCCATTGCTCTGTGTGTCCATTCACACATGGAGCGCAGCTCAGCCTCGCTCTCTTCTCATTGGCTAACTGGCGATGATTGACACTAGTGACTCCCACTGCTTTCTCAGTCAATGAGGAGGGAGGCACGCTACTCTTTTGCACATCACTGAATCAAGATTGTGTTAAGGTAAGTATTAGGGGGGCTGCACACACAAGGTTTTTACCTTAATGCATATAATGCATGAAGGCAAAAAACCTTGAGCCTTTACAACCACTTTAAAAGCCCATTGATGTGTTGTGGTAAAATGCATGTTTTAATGCACATCGCTGCAATACAGGTTAATATATGCAACTAATGTTCTGTTCACACTAGTGTGATTTCAGATGCAATTTGAGTCGCACAGAATTAGATGATGATGTAAATCACATTGTTTTCAATTATACTCATTCACATCAATGCAACGCAGCATGGCGTGTTTTTGGAAAAGGTTCCTGTACTACTTTGGTGCGATTCCAGAGCAATTTGGGCTCCATAGAATATGCAAACCACATTCAAGTTGCACTACTAATAATACATAACACATAATCGCACTGAAAACTGGAGCAAAATCGGATTGCAGCAGTGTGAATCGAGCTTAAATGCAGTCTTAGGGAAATTCCTATTGACCTAGCATATTCAGTGCTAGGGATGAGCCGAACACCCCCCGGTTCTGTTCACAGCAGAACATGCGAACAGGCAAAAAATTTGTTCGAACACGCGAACACTGTTAAAGTCTATGGGACACGAACATGAAAAATCTAAAGTGCTCATTTTAAAGGTTAATATGCATAAAAAGTGTTTGGGGACCTGGGTACTGCCCCAGAGGACATGTATCAATGCAAAAAAAGTTTTAAAAACTGCAGTTTTTTCGGGAGCAGTGATTTTAATAATGCTTAAAGTGAAACAATAAAAGTGAAGTATTCCTTTAAATTTTATACCTGGGGGTGTCTATAGTATGCCTGTAAAGTAGCGCATGTTTCCCCTGCTTAGAAAAGTCCCTGCACAAAATGACATTTCTAATGAAAAAAAAGTCTTCAAAACTACTCGTGGCTATAATGAATTGTCGGGTCCCGGCAATACAGATAAAAGTCATTGAAAAAAACGGCATGGGTCTGGTATGAATATTAAGGGAAACCCCGAACCAAAAAGAAAAAAATGCGTGGGGGTCCCCCCAAATTCCATTACCAGGCCCTTCAGGTCTGGAATGGATATTAAGGGGAACCCTGCGCCAAATAAAAAAAAAATGGCGTAGGGGTCCCCCTCAAAATCCATACCAGACCCTTCAGGTCTGGTATGGATTTTAAGGGGAACCCCGCGCCAAAATAAAAAAAAAATGTCATGGGGTTCCCCCAAAAATCCATACCAGACCCTTATCCGAGCACGCAACCTGGCATGCCGCAGGAAAAGAGGGACGAGAGAGCTCCTCCCCTCCTGAACCATACCAGGCCACATGCCCTCAACATGGGGAAGGTTGTCCCCATGTTGATGGGGACAAGGGCCTCATCCCCACAACCCTTGCCCAGTGGTTGTGGGGGTCTGCGGGCGGGGGGCTTATCGGAATCTGGAACCCCCTTTAACAAAGGGGACCTCCAGATCCGGCCCCCCCGCAGGGTTCTCCTTAATATCCATACCAGACCTGAAGGGCCTGGTAATGGAATTTGGGGGGACCTCCACGCATTTTTAATTTTTTTGGTTCGGGTTTCCCCTTAATATTCATACCCAAAGGGCCTGGTAATGGACTGGGGGGGGGGACCCATGCCGTTTTTTTTTCAATTACTTTTATCTATATTGCCGGGACCCGACAATTCATTACAGCCGCGAGTAGTTTTAAATTACTTTTTCTCCTTTAGAAATGTCATTTTGTGCAGGGACAGTTCTAAACACGGGAAACATGCGCTACTTTACAGGCATACTATAGACGCCCCCCAGGTACGAAATTTAAAGGAATATTTCACTTTTATTGTTTCACTTTAAGCATTATTAAAATCACTGCTCCCGAAAAAACGGCCGTTTTAAAAAAAATTTTTTTGCATTGATACATGTCCCCTGGGGCAGGACCCGGGTCCCCAAACACTTTTTATGACAATAACTTGCATATTAACCTTGAAAATTAGCACTTTTGATTTCTCCCATAGACTTTTAAAGGGTGTTCCGCTGCTTTCCAATTTCCTGCGAACACCCCAAATCGTTCGCTATCCGGCGAACGGGCGAACAGCCAATGTTCGAGTCGAACTCATGTTCGACCCGAACATAAAGCTCATCCCGATTCAGCGCACATGTATTTTAGTGCCCCAGAAGACACAGATGTGAACTATCATCACTGCTTTGGAAAAAAAAAGTACAGGAAAATACATTTGTACAATGAGGTGTGCTAAATTAAGGCAGCCTACAATATAAACCTGCCCCACAGTGAACAGATCTTGGTTACTTAACTATGTTTAGGGTTCTTGCCAAATTATCCCTTTTAGCTGCATGTGCTGTCCTACATAGGGATGAGCCGAAAACCCCCCCCGGTTCGGTTCGCACCAGAACCTGCGAACGGACCGAAAGTTTGCACAAACTTTAGAACCCTATTAAATACAATGGGACTCGAACGTTCAAAATCAAAAGTGCTAATTATCAAGGCTAATATGTAAGTTATTGTCCTAAAAAGGGTTTGGGGACCCGGGTCCTGCCCCAGGGTACATGGATCAATGCAAAAAAACGTTTTTTAAAAATGGCAGTTTTTTCGGGAGCAGTGATTTTAATGATGCTTAACTACTTGGAGCCCGGGCCATTGACAAATGACGGCCACAAGGTGGCTCTTCAGGTCCGGGAGGCCGTCTATTGACGGCCTCGGCTCCTCCAGCCACTGGATGTTCGCCAGGTACCCGAGATCCACGTCCTGTCATGGAAAGGAGACCGATGCTGTGTCCCTTGTACATAGGGACACAGATCGGTCACCTTCCCTAGTCAGTCCCCTCCCCCCACAGTAAGAATCACTCCTAGGGAACACATTTAACCCCTTCCTCGCCCCCTAGTGTTAACCCCTTCCCTGCCAGTCACATTTATACAGTAATCAGTGCATATTTATAGCACTGTTCGCTGTATAAATGTGAATGGTCCCAAAAATGTGTCCGCCGTAATATCGCTGGACCATGAGTCAGCGGTAATATGCACCTTACCGCTGACCGCCCTGTCCAGCGAGGTCAAGACATTGCCTTCCACATGCCAGTAGAGAGCCGGAATCGTCTTCCGTGAGAAAAAGTGGCGTTTGGGAACCTGCCACTGAGGAACCGCACATTCCACAAACTCACGGAAGGGGGCAGAGTCTACCAACTGAAAAGGCAGCAGTTGAAGTGCTAGCAATTTAGCCAAGCTAGCATTCAACCGCTGGGCATGTAGATGGCTGTGACCGAACTTCTTTCAGCAGCTGGGGCAGGGAAATTTGCCTGGTACAATCTGACGTCGGTGTACCGATAGCAGATTGCCCGCAAGTACTTGGCTGTGACACACTTAATTCTACACCTTCATTCCTCTCAGTGCAGGTTTCAGAGACGACTGAAGGTATAGTGGGGTTGGAGATCCCAGCTGATGAGGAGCAAGGAGAGGTCCACTTTGTTCTTGGTGTGGGTCTCTTTTGTATGCTTGCCAACGGACTGCATGGCAGGTCAACATATGTCTGGTCAAGCACATGGTGCCCAAGCCGCTCATGTTTTGGCCACGCGAGATACGCTTCAGACATATGTTGCAAAAAGCAACGGTGCGATCTGTTGCACACGTCTCAAAAAAGGCCCACACCAAAGAACTTTCGGAATAACGCACAGAGACAGCAGCACCCTGAAAATGCGGAACACTGCGTTGTGATGCAGTTGGTTGGCTGCCCTTAAGCTGGCCCCTGGAGGGCATCCTGCCTCGTTGGAGATGGGCCTCCTCCTCCTCTCTCCTATCAGGCACCCACGTGGAGTCAGTGACCTCATCACCCCCTCCCTCCTCATCACTGGAGCAAATGTGGCAGTATACTGCAGCTGGAGGAACATGACTGCCAGATTGCTGTCCTTGTTGGGCACCCCCTCTCTCTAGACTCACGTTACTGCCTTCCTCTAGCTGGGTACCATCATCGGAGCCTTCAAAACGCTGGGCATCCTCCTGGAGCATGTACCCAACACTGTGGTCAAACAGTTCGGGGGACTCCTCAGGAGGACATGGTGGGGCTAGGGAAGGAGTAACTGATGCCATTGAGCCGAGGGAAGAGGCCGCTTTGGCAGCTGCTTTGCCAGACAAAGTACCCTGAGCCTGGGTGAGAAAGGATAAGGACGGCTTGGTCATCCACTCTACCAAGTCTTGGGCATGTTGCAGCTCAACATGGCCAGCTGCCGAAAAGGACGACAAGCCTGTCCTACGGCCACGTGCTGATGAGGATGCACAGTGAAGCTGCCTGCCTGTGGTATTAATATGATCAGAACATCAGCAATTGACTTCAGTTATTTTTAGGTGCACACTGTGCAAAGGACACAGTACACTAACTGTAAATACTGAAGCTGCCTGCCTGTGGTATTAATATGATCAGAACACCAGCAATTGACTTCAGGTATTTTTAGGTGCACACTGTGCAAAGGACACAGTACACTAACTGTAAATTCTGAAGCTGCCTGTGGTATTAATATGATCAGAACACCAGCAATTGTCTTCAGGTATTTTTAGGTGCACACTGTGCAAAGGACACAATACACTAAGTGAAACACTGCAGCTAGCACAATCACCTGCCTGCCTGTCAGTATAGAGAATAACAGGAACGGATCTAGCTAAACTGAATACAGTGTATAAATATATATACAACACCTAGGATGGATATATATCCTCTACACACTGTAACTGCAGCTAACTGACTCGCCTGCTTGCTCTATCTAACTCAATATAAATTACACTGTCGCTCTCTCTCTCTCTCTCTCTCTCTGTAAGCGTTCTCTTTAACCACCGCAACACACTACACAAGGCCGCCACGAAGGCGGCCTTATATAGTGTGGGGCGTGTACTAAACCCCCTGAGACATAATTGGCCAAAGCCACCCTGGCTTTGGCCAATTATGGCTCTCCGTTTTTTGTGCGCTGTGATTGGCCAAAGCATGCGGGTCATAGTGCATGCTTGGCCAATCATCAGCCAGCAATGCACTGTGATGCCACAGTGAATTATGTGCCGTGACGCGCCACCCGATTTTGGCGCGAACAGCCCATAATGTTCGCAATTCGGCGAACAACCGAACAGGCGATGTTCTAGTCGAACATGGGTTTGACTCGAACTCCAAGCTCATCCCTAGTCCTACATACTGTATTCTGTGGCTTGTTCGATTATGTAAATGTACCCGAGTTGGTATTAAAACCTAATCCTAACCAAAATATTTTTTTCTTCGTTTTAAACGGACTGATTAACAGAATTTATGTCCTGTGTTTAAAAAGGATTTGAGAGTATGGGGTCCCTTGCAGTGGTATGCTCTCCTAATTGGGTGTCCCCCTAGATTTTGGAAGAATGATGCAGGCTGTTCTTTGGTGTTGTATATTGAAGCTGCAAAGCTATTCACTCAAGAACAACACTTTCCAAAGTCTCCTTCCAGCCATCATTTTAAGGCTCTAATAAAGGAGCCATTGTAGAGTACCTGAAAAACGTTGCCTGCTGTGGAGAAACTATTAATAAACTACCGTATATCTGGACTTCAAAATTTGCATGGCACTCCCTTTTCTGTTTTGAGATTTTTTTTTTGCTGTCTTTGTCCCTAAAGAGAAGGTTTCACCTAATTTCTCATTTCTGAGACACTTGTCCTCTCCATCCTGGTGGAAGATGTGAGCCTGCATGCTGTCCATGTCGGAATGGACTGCAAATTAGAGTATTATCTCTACACCCCCTGGGAGCATCCTACTGAAATGACCTGGATCTCTGTCCTAATGTATCAGGCTTAAAGTACAGCTATGGGCAAAGGTTTGATTTTCATTTTGGATAGAGCAAAGGAGGGTTATAACCCTTGTGTCCTATTGTGGAGATTTCCTTTAACTTTCTGTCCTATACCCAAACAGCAAGTGAGAGGAAATCCCTGCACATTAAAGGAATTTTTTGGGGACCCCCAGGTCACCAGAACTTGTGTTCCCATTGGAAGATCTCCCTGCTATTACTTTTCTGGGGACAACCAAAAATTTGGGATTTTCTTTCATCTTCAACGATAATGGTAAACAGGACAAATCGGGTGAATCTCCCTAATGGGGGCACAGACAGCAATAAAAACTGACAGGTGTTCTAATCCTTCTCCATTCTATCCAAAACGAAAAAATAATGTTTTGCCTTTGGTTATACTTTAATTTCTAACCCAGTAACAGATTGACATATGGGGTGTAACCTGGACAGGAAGTGAAGAAGGATCTCCCCAATGGGAACACAAATAGAACAGTCAAACAGGTTTCAACCCTTTCCTACTATGTACAAAACATTAAATAAATATAGTCTTTTGGCTAATGCTGAGCTCTAATCAGCCAGAGAACCTGTATAGTTCAGATGTGTCGGTAATTAAAGTCATGAGTTGGTGATGCTGATGGGCGCCCTGCAGGTGCCTATACTCTTGTCTACTTTTCAGAAACATTTAATTCTTAGCTAAGTCACCCTTTAATTTAGTGATCACCCAAGACAAGACTTGACTGTCAAATTTCAGGATTACTGGATTGCTGATCACATGCCGCATTTGTCATGTGTAAGATAAAGAAAAGTGCACAGTGATAGCCATCTAATAGGAGATAAGGACATTTATATTGAAGGCCACATAGGTGCAGTGAATTAATTGGTATTCCATCTCTCTGTGTGTATTGCCCTATTCACCCTCACATTTCTCATGCAAAAAGTAGATCAGCTCTGTGATTATGACAAATTGTTCAGCAGATCTGTGTAATTTTCTTTCTTTTTAACTCTCTTGTGACATATGTTTATTTAGGTCTTTCTTTTCTAAAATCAGATTGTGTGCTTTTGGCTCTTAATTGACTTAGCGAGTAACAGTTTTTTCTTTTTAATCTAGAAGCGTATTGAGTAGACATGTATAATTTATGTACAAAGCACAGCACAGTTCTAAATCAAAATATGTGCTGTAATAACATAAATCATTGCAATAAACTGTTTCCAGTGATTTGGAAGGATTTTATAATGCAGGCAGCTAGAGTCTGATGTACTGTACACTATATATAATAGCCAAGCATTTGTGAACACCTGCCCACCACACCTATATAGAACACAAGGAAACCCTGATGAGTGGAACTTAGTCTGAACCAGAAATGTATCTTCAGGAACACTGTACACCAGGGTTCCTCCAGAGGTTTCCAGGGGTTCCTTGAGCAATGTCTGCCTCTCAGATCTTTTTAGCTTTCTGTAAGAGGGTAATTATTCACAGCGTCCACAAGTGTAAGGAGTATTCTTTCCACTGATCATCATACTAATGTATCATACGTTTTAGATGTAGACATTTTTGGCTGGGTTTCCCTGAGATTGGGAAGTTATTTCAAGTATTCCTGCTATACACATATATGACATGGACGAGCAAGTTTGACCTCCACCCGATAGAACACCTTTGGGATGAATTCGAGTGGAAACTGCGAGCGAAGCCTTCTCGTCCACATCAGTGCCTGACCTCACTAGTGCGCTTCTGGAAGAATGGTCAAACATTCTCATAGACACACTCCTAAACCTTGTGGACAGCCTTCCCAGAAGAGTTGATCTGTTATAGCTGCAAAGGGTGGGCCAACTAAATAATGAACCCTACAGACTAAGGCTGGGATGCCATTAAAGTTCATGTGCATGTAAAGGCAGGTGCCCCAATACTTTTGGCAATATAGTGTGACATATATATATATATATATATATATATATATATATATATATATATATATATACACACACACAATCTCCTCTTGCTCTCTAGCTCCCTTGTTACCTCCTCCCATGCTCGCCTTCAGGACTTCTCTAGAGCCTCTCCCATCCTCTGGAACTCCCTGCCCCAGTATGTCCAATCAGCCCCTACCCTGTTGACCTTTAGGAGATCCCTGAAAACTCATTTATTCAGGGAAGCCTATCCCACACCCACCTAACAACTGTCCCTAAGCCACCCCCATCAAATTCTCTGCAGCTATTACCTTTTGTACCACCCTCTCCCTTTAGAATGTAAGCTCTATGAGCAGGGCCCTCCTGTACCTTCTGTATTGAACTGTACTGTAATTGTGTTGTCCCCCCTATACATTGTGAAGCGCTGTGTAAACTGTTGTCGCTATATAAATTGTGTATAATAATAACCAAACATTTATAGATACCTGACCATCACACCTCTATGAGCTTGTTGGACATCCCTTTACAAAACCCTTAGCCATATGTTGCATCCCAAAGCTTTGCTTCTTTGTGTGTCTGGGATGTTGTGCCCATTCAGCCAAAAGAGCATTTGTGAGGTCAAGTAATGATGTTGGGTGAGCAGATCTGGTTTACAATCAGTGTTCCAATTCCTTACAAAGGTGTTTATTTAAGGCTGTGGTGCTTTCCGAGTCCTTGGCCCAGAAAAAGCATGGCAATCATGAGAGAATAATATTGGAATTCCAAATATATGCATTAATATGCACAGTCAATGACCTGGAAAGTACTGAAGCTGTAGGATTATTACGGCAGCCAGAAAACTAGTGTTTTAAGATGAGGAGGTCAGCAATCCAATTCCATTCTTCCTCAGTACAGCTTTGCTTTAATACTGTTTTATGCAATACTGATCTGAGCGGAATCATAGTACAGACGTGATACCTGCTCAGTGCACCATCTCCAACTATAGAGATGAATGGACATATTCTTCCTTCCCAAGGGGAGGTTTGAGCTTCCTTAAGATGGATACACACGGTTAGTTTCTTTCCATCAAGCCGGTGAGCTGAACGAAAGAAAAAAAAAAACGGATTCCCCCATTCACACAAGTGAGATGGATGGAAGAATCTTCCCAGCTACGACATTGTATTCTAACAGTGGGAACTCTCTGCTGTCTAAACACACCAATCAGCGGTTGCAGTGAGTTGCAGCCACTGATCGATGAAGGTTTTCCAGGCTGGCAATTCAACAGATCTCATGATCGACTTCTGTCAAGCAGGTAAGGCCACACGCAGATCTAAATTTGACCGTTTCCTGACAAATCATACAAATTTCTATCTGTCTGTACCCACCCTTACCTAGGGTGTGTCAACCGCTACATAGTGACAAGACTCATGACAGTCCTCTTGGAAAATAAGAAAATAGTATATGGTCATTGAACAATTTTTAAAATCTTACCTGAAAGGCATTTTGGAATAAGTTCCATATTCTTACAAGCTTGCTGTGACAATTTTAAGATTATAGTTTATATCCAGATTGTTACGTGTGCCTTCTGTTGACTGTTTCTTCTTCTCTAGAGGGCGCCCACTGTCTCACCCCCAATCTCTGGCTCAATGATTTTGAAAAATTCCCATGTATATATTAATTTTAATGAACATTTGGTGGTTAGCTATGGTTAGTTAGCTACATATATAGTGGAAGTAGCCATATGTGAATTGATTACTTGCAATTTCTATTGCTCTTCAGCAAGTTATCCAGGCCCCCCACTGCCATAGAACGTCTGTGTTGGTTACCTCACTTTTTGCACTGCAGTAATACAATGTTGCGTCCCCATCTTGCTGATTGGACAATGAAGAAGCAGCACAACAAGGTCAAGATTGTGCTATCATCCTGTCAGCATGTTCCTAATGTTACACTGGGAGCCTTAAGCTTCATACACACGATCGGATTTCCGTCGGACAAAGCCGTGGAATTTTGTCCGAAGGGCGTGGGCCGTGAACTTGTTCTGCATACAGACGGCAAAACGTTGTCATCCAACAAATACGAAACTACGTGGTTTTTCAGCTCTTTAGCGCCACCCTTTGGGCAATGTCTGCTAATGTTGTGCTATGGTTAGCATTGCTTCTGAGCATGCGTGTTTGTACTTTTGATTTTTTTAGGCAGAAATTAGGCACTTCTACTATTTGTACTTTGAAATGCCTTTAATGATTCATAATAAACACTTGGGTAGATCACATGGTGATCTATTATCTAATGTACTTTCTGCTATATGTACAATAACTGAGTTATAGCTGAAAAACTTTGAATTCTCAATCTAGAATTTCTTTATCACTATGCAGGAAGAACTGGAAGCTGCAAAAAAGTTTCTCTACTATGAAATGGGATACAAAGCTCGATCTGAACAACTCACCGATCGATCAGAAATTAATCTGTCTCCTTCGGACGTGGACAGGTGAGCAGGATGGGGCAGTACTAGAGCAGTGGCTTCGTATTTTATTCTTATCAGTGTGGCGGTCTGTTTGTAATACAAATCTTTGCTTTAGTGAAAATTGCTTCTTGCAGTCTCCTGGTCAATATATTTCAGATTAAATCGACATCAATGTACATTAGAAGGATGTAGCTGTGTTGAAACCATTTCACAGGGAGTTCAAAATACACATCTGTGGAATACATATGATGCTTCTCATAGCCCTGTCTTATAAATGTTCTCCAACCAATCTAAAGCATTTTATCAGACTTGCAGGCAAAGCATTGGATGAGCTCACATAAAGTTCATTAATATTACTCTAATGACTAAATGACGGATCAGTAAGTTAATCATTAGAATAATATTAATTAACTAAAACCTGAGACACGTTGACGTGAAATATGGGCCAACCTGCTTGATGGGACTACAAGTTCCTGAAATTAAATCAAGTTTTATAGGACTTGGAGGACCAAAAGGCATAAAACAGTAAAAAAACTAAAAAAATCTGGACATAAGGGGAAGGGGATAGGAGGAAAAAGAGGGCAAGGGTGTGGAGAAATGAAGGAGAGAGGAAAGAAGGAAAAGGAGGGCAGTATTTGGGAATAGTGGATTGATAGGAAGGGGTTACCGTTCCACATCCCTGCTGGATAACTGAGGCGGGCCAGCGCTTAAAGTATAATTAAAGGCAATTTTATTTTTTTAGTTTAGGATAGAGTACAGATCAATTAGAACACCTGTCAGGTTTTTATTACTGTCTGTGTCCCTGATTCACCCTTTCTAATTGTCATTGTTACTGTTATCATCAAGAGTAAAACTGAAAGAAGATCCTCAATTTTGGGTTGTCCCCAGAACAGTAATGAAGGGGACATCTTCTAGTGGGGACACTAGTTCTGGTGACAAATAGGGATTCACTCACTTTTTGTAGGGCTTTCCTCTCACTTCTTGTTGTGGCTATGAGACACTGTCACCCTGACCGTTCAGTCCTTGCACAGGCTCCCTTCCCTTTATACTACTTTAAACATTGCATGAGATTGCTTCAGTTGTTCTGTAAATAACAACACTTCTTTAACGTGATATTAAAGCTTCAGCTTTAAAAAAATTAAAATAAAACATGTCATACTTACCTGGTTTTGCACAGAGCAGCCCAGATCCTCCTCTACTTGGGTCTCCCACCGGCGCTTCTCCCCCTTGTTCAGTGCCCCCAATAGCAAGCCGCTTGCTATAGTGGCACTGGTGCGTGCGCACTCCCGAGCCCTGCTCTATGCATCCATAAGACACACAGAGCTGTGACCAATGAGGCTAGAGAGACCTGGGGGAAACGGAGGCTCCTGTGCGCATCGCTGGATCGAGAGTCGTAAAGGTAAAAAACCTTCAGCCTTCACAACCACTTTAATATATATATTATAGGGCAGTACAAAGTTAAAATCCATAAAATCAGCATTTTGCAATGTCATGTGCCACAACCAGCATGGGGTATGATAATTTGTGTCCCACCGCCTTATAAATACAGTGTTTCCCCAAAAATAAGCCCGGGTCTTATATTAATTTTGGCAACAAAAGACACAGTAGGGCTTATTTTCGGGGTAGGTCTTACCATGTAATGTGCTGTCTTCTCTCTCCCTCTCTCTCCCTGCCTGTCAGGAATCCCCGGTGTGAACTGAGTTAAAATGCTTGTAAAATCCTATAATCCACTCTATTACAGTATTATATAATGTACAATGTGTGTGTTCTGTAATATAGTTATGCCAAATACCTTTGTTATAGCGCCGCTCTGCGCTTCTGTGACCCGCCGGAGCTCTCTTCCCTTCAATTATATTACAGAAACCCACACATTGTACATTATATACTACAGGAACAGTGTGGATTATAGGATTTTACAAGCATTTTAAACTAGGGCTTATTTTCGGGGTAGGGCTTATATTGCAGCTCTCCTGGAAAGTAACACTAGGTCTTATTTTAGGGGTAGGTCTTATTTTCGGGAAACCGCGGTACTACTGCCCACCAATCATAATACAAAGGTGGTGCAAATCGCATCCAATCAGAATAAGGCACTCTGACCAGCACTGTACTTCCTTGATATGGACATGTTAAAGAAAATAAATGAACTTGCGTTGCTGAAGTCCTCCATGCAAATCACCTTTTGAGAGACCGAAATGATTGCATGTACACAAAAATGTCATCATAATCTTTAGGCCTCATGCCCACTGACGTTTTTACAGCTGCGTTTTTTAGAGCTTAAAAACGCCTGTCCATGTTATTGTAAATAATATTTTATTTTTTTTTAAACAAAAAAAAAACGTCGGAGCTAAAAACGCGACCGCGCGTTAGTGCGCGTTTTTGCGCGTTTTTTGACGCTCGCGTTTTTTTCTGCCTAATTCTGACGCTGAGGAACGCGCTGGTCCTGGGTTTTTTTTACAGCTTAAAAATGTCTATGCTATTTGCAGCTCAAAAACGTCTAGGTGGGCATGAAGCTATAGACTAACATGGACAGGTGTTTTTAAGCTGTAAAAAACGCTCAAAAACGCGGCTGTAAAAACGTCCGTGGGCATGAGGCCTTAGGCTATAAGTCATGGGCAGGAGGTGAGAGCAGCAGCTGCACAAAATATTTAAAGAAAATATTTATACAAGTAAAGCATTATAACTGCAAAGTTTTTAATATTTTCTTTTTGACTGTTATTTAATTCTACCTCCTAGATGCCATGAATACGAGCATAGCAATAAGCTGTGAACTCTCGAAGGAAGACAGTGTAAGTAGGAATTAGTTTAGTAGCAGAGAGAAGCAATATCTGAACTTAGAGACAATAGCCTAGATCACAGGTATACCCACTGTATCTGTATATCTGTACAGCGTTTGAAGATGTTATAGTTTGTGTGGTTTATTCCAGTAATATATGCCATTTCTTCTAGGTATAAAAAAAGATTTCACAAGTTTGATAAGGATAAGAAAGGATTTATAACCATTTTGGATGTCCAGCGTGTGTTGGAGGTAATTCTGCCTTTTAGTGTGTTCACTTTTGTCTGTTGTTATAATAGCCTTTCCCTACACATGTTTACCTAGGGCAATGTGCATGCAAACACAGTTTTCCTAGGAATATTTATCCCTCCAGACTGATATCCATTCATTAAAGGTGAACTCCTGGCAATAATTTTTTCCCATGCAGTGAAGCTGTGTCCTCACTTCATGGGTTAACTGCTTGTTTTGTGAAGGGGCGACCAGAAAGCTGTATACTCACCCGATCCTCAGCTCCAGCATCCAAAGCAGGTCTTTGGGCATGATGACATTAGGAACAATTGTCCACACTAGAACACGGGGGGGGGCAGGAGCTGCAGGGACTGATCTTGTGCTGGGAGGATCGGAGAATTAGGTAAGTATATCTCCGTTCTCCGATCCCCTAGGCAAAAATTAGCAGTTAACCCATGCAGTGCGGGAACACTTCCACTGCTTGCATCAGGCTGATGGCTCTTGAGAGGAGAACTGAGGCAGGGTGCTGTGATATTTTCAGAAAGGCATGTACAACACCCTGCCAGCCCCTTCCATCAGCGTTGATCTGTCTGCATTGCCTAGTGAAGCACAGTGACTCAGTGATAACGTTTGGTCTAAAATGATGTATATATTGAAATGAAAAGGTTTTGTTTAAAAATGTCATTAACATAGTAACAGGCCCGCTGGCTATAGGGCACACCGTTGGGCTGAGGCTGCCTGGCTGCATGTCCTAACAAGAGCTGGCTCAAACCCCTGGGCGGTGGACTGGTACCGGTCCATGACCTGTTGCTGACCGAGCTGCACAGCGGTGACCACGGTCTGGAGAGGCTGAACACAGACCGCGGTCGCCGCTCACCTCCTGCTATGCTGCCTTGCCTGTCTCCTGTCCGGACTCTCCCGCCCCACCATTGATGTTATCCTATCAGCAGAGCTGGGGATCTTCACAGAGAGTCTCTTCACACAGGGAGTCTTTTCATGTTAACAGGCAGGTAATCACCCACTTGTTAATATGATCCAGATCTGCAGCTCTTCCCATCCCCTGCCCTGCTGATAGGATGACAATGTCCACGAGGCGGGAGAACCTGGAGAGGACACATGGCCTGAATCCTGCCTCTGCCCTGCCAAAAGTAGGACTGTGCAGAGGAGGCATAGAGTAAAGGGGGGCACTGTGACATTAGAGAGAAAAGGGGGGGGGGCATGACTGCAAGGGAAACTGTAAAGTAAAGAGGCACTCTGATATAAATGGGACTGCACTGTAATGGGGGGCTGTAATTATAGTGCAGTCCCCTTTATATTATAGTGCCCCTCTATATTATAGTGCGGAGGACCAACTCCTTTAATAACCCGTCACCAACCTACCCTGAAACCAAAGTGGCTGCTCAGTCTAAAATGGCCGGGCCTATTTTTTGTCCCAGTCTGGGCCTGCATATTAATAAGAGGGAATATGAGAAAAAAGGGAGGGCAAAATATAGGAGGATTAAACTTTAGCTGTAAGTGTAAGTGGTGTCATTCTCCTGCCTATGCTGTGTGGCATAGCTGTGTACATCTCAGGTCTGAGTGGACAGAAATACAAAAACTTTGGCAAGTAAAACAGCTGTTATATTAGTATTTAGTCTTTGTATCTAGCAGTTTTCCTGGAATTCAGCTTTAAATTCTTTAATGTTGAAGAAAAGATTGGCATAATTTTCAACAGATCCAGCTAAAATAGTGATTGTTTCTGTTATCTGTCAGTGCTAGACAAAGGAGGTGTATATATTCATGATCATGTAAAGCACATCTCTTGATACATGCTTCTTGGTGGGTTGTACATCTTCTAATGTTCGTCTGTGATCATTGCAAATGGGTCTCATGGGTCTGTGCATACTAACTTGAATATAATTACTGTGATTATCATTCACTTGTGCAGCAAGTGCATATTCCCCATAATGAAGATTGGGCAAGTAACACTCTGTAAATGAGTACATTTTTAATGCTCTTATGTAGAGAACTTGCCTAAATAGAGGGGTATTAAACTGAACAGGTATTGACTGAAAAATAATGATCCTACATAGTACGTGAGGTTGAAAAAAGACACAAGTCCATCAAGTCCAACCTATAAAAAACAATAAAATAGTTGAATGTGTTTGTCAAACATACAATACAGTACAGTACTTAGTTTCTACATTGCTGATGAAACAGTACAACTGTTAGCCGTTATTAATAAGGAAACCTGAGATATCAATGAAAAAGTGTTACATGAATTAGGTTTTTAGCAGAAAGAAACTGTAGAAGTACATTTTTTATCCTTGGTAAGAATGTGGCATTGATACTTTAGCAAAATTGGTGTTTTGCACGCCCTTTCCCATAGACAAATGCCATGTGACCAGTCCTCAAAGACTGCACCAAGTTCCATTTTCCCAAGAATTTCAACTGCCATGAATTCTGGCAGGATCAACTGGTATATTTGTATTATCTGTTGAACAGATATAACAAACTCTTTCAATGTTCTATTTAACAGACCAAAAGGAAGCAAATAGGAGAAGTTCATTGTTAAGTTTTATTTTTATTTTAAGAATGTTTTAGTTTCACTATCATAAGTATAGACTTAACGTTCTCATACCAATATATCCTTAGGCCTCGTACACACGACCGAGTTTCTCGGCAAGAACCAGCAAGAAACTTGCTGGCAGAGATGTCTTGCCGAGAAATTTGTTCGTGTGTATGGTTTCTCGTCAAGAAAACCGACAAGTAATCTCGACGAGAAAATAGAGAACCTGCTCTCTATTTTCTCGTCGAGATTCTCGTCGGCATGTTTCTCGACGAGAAAAGTGAGTGTGTGTACACTTACCTGTCCTCCGGGAAGCCCGCGCATGTTCGAAATGATAGGTAGGGTATACCAAGATGGCGGCGACGGCATCGAATGTGACGAGCGCATGCTCGTCGTAGTCGATGACGTCACCGCGTACGCTCCATTCAAAGAACCGCGGGTTCTTTGAATCGAGTGTCTGTACACTCGGCCGGGACAAGTTTCTTGTCCAAGAATCTCGTCGAAAAAAAAATACATGTTTTTTTCGACGAGAATCTCGGCCGTGTGTACAAGGCTTTAGAGTTGAAAACCTACGACTTGTGCCTTTTAAATAGCCCCCTCAATTTAAAAATCATAGCTGGTGCCTATTTTGAATTGAATGTGTCAATGCAGAATATAAGCGGAGAAAATTTTAACATTTTCTAGTAATGTAATATTCTAACTTCCTTTTACCGGTATATGATTTATTTAAATTTTTTATCAGAACATACATGTTCAGATGGATTCCAATACCCTGCATGAAATCCTCAATGAAGTTGATTTGAATAAGAATGGACAAGTTGAGCTCAATGAATTTCTACAGGTCAGTATTCTTTCTTTCAGTCGCTGCTTATTAACATTTTCCTGCCGGGAGCACTGTTGTTCTGGGAGGACGTCATATGATCTTTCA
The DNA here is from genome assembly GCA_029206835.1 of Rana muscosa. Lineage (NCBI taxonomy): Eukaryota > Metazoa > Chordata > Amphibia > Anura > Ranidae > Rana > Rana muscosa. The sequence continues at coordinate 420,836,111 of CM055127.1, read as the reverse complement.
CCCGCTGTTTCCACTGGACATGGCCGATGACAGATCGCTATACCAGCCCGCTGTCGGTACCATGTAATTTCTGCAGCCAATCACAGCAGATCGCATGACAGTTGTACACAATGAAAGGCTTTGTTGCATGCCATTCATTGTGTACTTGTGATGGGCTCTGTGATTGGTCACAGTCAACACATGGTACAGACAGGGCCAATCACAGCCCATCTGTACCATGTGATTAGCTGTGGCCAATCACAGCTAATCACAATAGTAAACACTAAATGTGTAGTTTGCATTAAAGCGTTTGTTACCCTAACACTCCATATTCCTGATAGTGCCTGCTGTACCATATGTACTTGTATGAGAAGGTATCCTGTTCTCTTTGTATTGCTTCCTTTATGTGAAATCCCTGGTGTTCCTGCCAGTCCCTCTGCTCTCCTATTAAAAACTGACCACACTAAGTAGGAGATCACAGCGTGGTCAGTTCTCTAGCTATGCTGGGAAATCAGCCTGCTCTCATCCAATGATCAGACTTGTCCTGACATGCTCCAGCTGCACAGTCATTCACTGGGAAGATCAGTGTGCTGCTGTTTCTCCTCCCCTTAGCTCTTATGCAGCTGAGAACAGAGGGAATGTGATCACTTATAAAAAAGGGAAAAAAGGTATTTATAATGTGTTGCGGAGCTCCAAAGTCCGCTGGGAAATCCTTGAAGCTGAGGAAGTACTGACTTATCCGAAGCAACCTGTTACCCCCCCAGTAACTGGACGACACACAGTTCTGGGAGTAAATCAACGCTTTATTTTGCCCAGGCTGGCTTTTTATATCATTTCCCATGCAAGGGTTTTCTTAACTCATTTTACAGGGGCATTCCCTTCAACAATTAACAGATGACAGCGATTTAATTACCTGGGATGTGTGAGACGTTTGTCTCTGCATATTTACCCATAACAATGAAACCGTGCCAGACACATTACTAGGAGTGTAATTACATCCCGTAGCAGATAGTAGATGGTCATTAACATACTGACAATAGATGAATGGAACGCTACCTCAGACCCCCAATTAACCCAATTTACTTATTCAGACATCAGTAGACATTCTGTCTCTACATTTCCTGGAATGAATCTTTGCTGTCACCTCTGAAGTGATCCAAACCATATTCTCAGTTTCAGCATTTTGCTACACTGCTCCCCCTTACCCACAAGCCGGCATACACAGTCTGATCCTTAACGGATCGGCTTGGGGATGTCCGGGGAGTACTCACGGATTACTTTTCCAGTTCAGTTTGCCGCGATAATCAGTCAGCATTGCCGTTCTGTTTCCCGGGGCGGTAGTGGATAGTAAAGTCATACGGTTGTAACGCCAGACTCCAGCGCAACAACCGGGCATTGTCCCCTGCCACTCGATTTAGCCATACCAACGGGTTGTGGTCTGTGAGTAGGGTGAACTGTTGTCCGTACAAGTAGGGCTGAAGCTTCTTTAGGGCCCACACCACAGCCAGGCATTCTTTTTCTATGGCGGCGTAGCTCACTTCCCTGGGGAGAAGCTTCCTGCTCAAGTAAACTACGGGGTGTTCTCCGCCATCTGCTCCAACCTGGCTCAATACCGCGCCCAATCCAAACATTGAAGCATCCGAGCCTCAGAGGATGCGCTGTTTTCCGTGGTGGGGGCCTGGGACCGGGTGGTAACGGGGTAGATCTCGTTGGTAACCGGGGCTGATGCAAAAGCAGAAGTCAACTGGCCAAGATCGTTCCCCAGCAGGACATCAGCGGGAAGTTCCTGGATCAACCCCACCTTAATTAATCCGGAGCCGGCACCCCAGTTCAGGTGTACTCTTGCCGTGGGTAGCCTGTGTACTGCTCCCCCTGCAACCCGCACAACTACGGAACTCCCGGTGTGGTCGGCCTCTGGAACTAGGTGACGTTTGACCAGTGTGAGGGTGGCGCCGGAATCTCGTAGACCTTGAGCAGTCTTCCCGTTCAGCTGTACTGACTGGCGATGGTGTTGCCTGTTGTCGGTAGCCGCCTGTACTGGGTCAGCCTCGTGTAGGATACTCCAGTGTTCCTCCAATTCTCCTGCTCCTCGGTTGACCGGGGCCGCTTCCGTGTGATAGCAATGAGCGGCAGCCCATGCTGGAGGGGGTGGCCCTGGTCGAATCAATGCAGCTTGGTCCTGGTTCTGAGTGCAGTCTCTCTGATAGTGCCCAAATTGCTTGCATGAATAGCACTGCACCCCCTTGCGCCCGAGGTATCGATTTGCAGGGGAGTTAGGGATTAGCCTGGGTCGTTGTGTAGCTGGGGGCCCTGGGTTATGGTTCAGTGGTCTGGTGCTTGGTCGGAAGCTAGTCTGTGATGGCCGGCGGGCATCTTGATATTCATCAGCTTGCCTGGCCGCTTCCGAGAGAGTGGTAGGTTTGCGATCCCTTACCCACTCCTGTACCTCTGGGTTTAGTCCATTAAAGAATTGCTCCAGTAAAATCAGCTGGGTGATCGCGTCTGCTGTGGTTGCCTGACTGGCTTGCAGCCAAGCTAGGGCTGCCCTCTGCATTCGGCAAGCCCATTCGGTGTGGGAGTCCTTCTCCTGTTTCTTTGTGTCCCGGAAGCGTCTCCTGTATGCTTCTGGGGTGAGGGCATACCTTGCCAAAATAACTTCCTTTACCCGGCTATAGCTTGCGATTTCCTCCTCTGGCACGGCTCTGTAGGCTTCTGCTGCACGGCCTGACAGCTTACCAGCTAAGATCCGTACCCAGTCTGTCTGAGGTACCTGGTACAGCTTGCATTGCCGTTCAAAATCTTGCAGGAAGCTATCGATCTCTTCCTCTGCTTCCATAAACTTTTTAAAGGCATCATGGGGTACTTTTAGTTTTGTCTCTGGTGCCGGTGTAGTCGTTAGCAGTCTCTCAGAGGCATGCTGTTCCGCCAGCCGGAGTTGGGTCTCCCTTTCTTCTCTCGCCGTGATAAAGGCATCCACTTGGGCTAACGTTGCCTGTACCAGCTCGGTGGAGGGGTTTTCTCCATAAAACGCTAGCCTGCGTTTCACTTCTTGGTTAAACTCGGTCTCCATGGCTTCTGTAGCCATACTGTGTGCCCGATCTCCCTCGGTCAGTTCTGCAATCAGCTCTGCTTTGGTTTTAGTGCTGGCGCTCTTCCTTCTTGCTTCCAGCAAATCCTTTAACGTCGCTCGTTTTAATACAGCATAGTTTGTCTCCATTCACACTTCCATTCGTGTAGCCGAATTTGCATGAACGCTGCTTCCTCTTGCTGCAAGGCTTTAATCCCACCGCTGCCAACCAGTGTTGCGGAGCTCCAAAGTCCGCTGGGAAATCCTTGAAGCTGAGGAAGTACTGACTTATCCAAGGCAACCTGTTACCCCCCCAGTAACTGGACGACACACAGTTCTGGGAGTAAATCAACGCTTTATTTTGCCCAGGCTGGCTTTTTATATCATTTCCCATGCAAGGGTTTTCTTAACTCATTTTACAGGGGCATTCCCTTCAACAATTAACAGATGACAGCGATTTAATTACCTGGGATGTGTGAGACGTTGGTCTCTGCATATTTACCCATAACAATGAAACCGTGCCAGACACATTACTAGGAGTGTAATTACATCCCGTAGCAGATAGTAGATGGTCATTAACATACTGACAATAGATGAATGGAACGCTACCTCAGACCCCCAATTAACCCAATTTACTTATTCAGACATCAGTAGACATTCTGTCTCTACATTTCCTGGAATGAATCTTTGCTGTCACCTCTGAAGTGATCCAAACCATATTCTCAGTTTCAGCATTTTGCTACATAATGTTTTTTTTATATCTATAGAAAATTTTTTGCCTTTCATTTCTATTTTAAACTGAATGGGTTGTTTTACAAGGTGATCGTTTACAATTACTTTAAGAAAAAATGGTTGCTTATAAGTAGGGTTGTCCCGATACCGATACTAGTATCGGTATCGGGACCGATACCAAGCATTTGCGCGAGTACTTGTACTCGCGCAAATGCTCCCGATGCTTCACCCGATACTTTTTTTTTTTTTTTGTGGCCGGAGAGGGCGGGAGGAGTCAGTGGCTGGGGAGGGCAGGAGAGAGGGCGGGGGAGTGCGGGCGGAGTCTGGCCGGAGAGGGCGGGAGGAGTCAGTGGCTGGGGAGGGCGGAAGAGGAAAGTGCGGGCGGAGTCTGGCTGAAGAGGGCGGGCACAGTCGGTGGACGGAGTCCGCGGGCGGAGAGCGAGTCCCTCACCTGCAGTTGAACCTGGTAAGCTGGCAGGGGTTCAGGGCGCAGCCGCATCGGGATCGGTGACCGGTGCTGTCACATTCGGTCGCCGTCAGCGGCTGAACGTCCCCACGCCCATCTTGGTACACCCTGCACTCGGCTGCAGTAAGCAGCAGCAGACATCTTGTTACACCCAGCCCGAGCTATATGGGCTGGGTGTAACAAGATGTCTGCTGTTGCTTACTGCAGCCGAGTGCAGGGTGTACCAAGATGGGCGTTGCAGCAGTTTTTTTTTTTCTTAAATCCTGTGTCATTTCCCCCCCCCCCCCCCCGCAGCATTTCAGTGCCAGCCACCTATCAGTACCCACAAGTGCTACCTATCAGTGGAATCAGTGCCATCTACCAGTGCCACCTATCAGGTGGCACTGGTAGATGCCACTGATTGCACTGATAGGTGGCACTTATGGGCACTGATTGCACTGATAGGTGGCACTTGTGGGCACTGATAGATGGCACTGATTGCACTAATAGTGCAATCAGTGCCACCTATCAGTGCCCACAAGTGCCACCTATCAGTGCCCACAAGTGCCACCTATCACTGCCCACAAGTGCCACCTTTCTGTGCCCACAAGTGCCACCTTTCTGTGCCCACAAGTGCCACCTATCAGTGCCCACAAGTGCCACCTATCTGTGCCCACAAGTGCCACCTTTCTGTGCCCACAAGTGCCACCTATCAGTGCCCACAAGTGCCACCTTTCTGTGCCCACAAGTGCCACCTATCAGTGCCCACAAGTGCCACCTTTCTGTGCCCACAAGTGCCACCTATCAGTGCCCACAAGTGCCACCTATCACTGCCCACAAGTGCCATCTATCAGTGCCCCCAAGTGCCACCTATCAGTGCCACCTATCACTGCCCACAAGTGCCACCTATCAGTAGGAAATAAATAAAAATAAAAATCCTGATCACCTTCCCAGAGTAGTACAGTGTTACTGATGGTGATGACAATGTCCACGAGGCAGGAGACCCTGGAGAGGACACATGGGCTTAATCCTGCCTCTGCCCTGCCAAAAGTAGGACTGTGCAGGGGAGGCATAGAGTAAAGGGGGCACTGTGACATTAGAGAGAAAAGGGTGGGGCATGACTGCAAGGGGCACTGTAATGTGGGCTGTGATTGCTAGGGGCACTTTAAAGTAAAGAGGATCTCTAATATAAATGGGATTGCACTGTAATGGGGGGCTGTAATCATTATAGTGCAGTCCCCTTTATATTACAGTGTCCCTGTACATTATAGTGTGAAGGACCAACTCCTTTAATAACCTGTCACCAACCGACCCTGAACCCCCCCGTCAGTGAAAACAGTGGCTGCTCAGTCTAAAATGGCCGGGCCTATTTTTTGTCCCAGTCCGGGCCTGCACTAGACAATAGCCAGTGCGGCTCTGTTGCTTGATTCCGAGCATGCGTGGAATTTTGTTCGTCTGAATTGTGTACAGACGCTCGTAATTTCTGAGAACAAATTTTGTTGTCGGAAAATTTGAGAACCAGTTCTCAAATTTTTGTTGTCGGAAATTCCGACGGCAAATATCCGATGGAGCCTACACACGAACATTTGTTGTCGGAAATTCCGACTGTGTGTATGCGGCATTACAGTTGTGAAAAAAAAAGAAAAATTAAATGTCTTAATTTTCCCAAAAAAGTGACAAAAAAATCAAATTAAAAAAACTCGCCATGCCTCTTACTAAATACCTTGGACTATCTACTTTCCAAAAAGGGGTCATTTGGGGGATGTTTGTACTGTCCTGGCATTTTCAGACCTCAAGAAATGAGATGGGCTGTCAGTATATCAGGATTGATCGATTTTCATATATACCATAGTTTGTGGACTCTATAACTTTCCTACAGACTAAATAATATACACTGATTTGGGTTGTTTTTTTACCAAAGAAATGTAGCAGTATATATTTTGGCCTAAATTTATGAAGAAAGATTATTTATTTGCAAAAAATAAGGTTTTTTTTTTGTTTGTTTTTTTTGTTCTTTTTTAGTTTATTTTGCACTCAGGATGGAGGGTGCGGGTCTTTTGGCCTACCCTGAAGTATAGAGGAAGGATATGTGACTATTGTCTTCCTTCCTTTCCTGCCTTGGGGAAAGATGGGGGTCTCTCTTAGGGAGAGCCTCACACCTAGTACTCAGTGGTTGGTTTCGGCTGATCATGAGTAGAGGGGTCTACCAAGCCTTTTGGCTAGGTGGACCTGAGTGTGCCTTACCCTGGTCAGGAAGCTTGTGTCCCCCGAAGGGGTGAGGGAGGGCACCAATGACACACTCTAAGTGCACTTTTTTGGTTCATTTACCAGTGTTTTGTTTTTGTGTTCCGCACCACAGGCTCAAGAAAAAATTAATTGTCATATGCACAGAATGAGTCTTTGAAATTATGCTCTCTTCTAGTCAAAAACTTCCTTGCTTTCCCACGTCTTTGAGTATATTTATTGCCTTCAACGATTTAGGTCATCCTTGCCAGCTGACATTAATCCATATGCCTAACACAATCTTCCTGAGGCTAAAACAATCTCAGTGTATCTCTTAGGCTAAAAAGTAATTAGAGGTTTATAATTCTGCAAAACAAGCCACAGTTAAAAGAAGTCTGACTAACTAAACTACTCTGTTCAGTACTTGCTGGCTGGGTTGCTGGAAGGGTGCTTAGAAACGCCACAGCCCTAAGACACTATGAATTCCCTGCACTGCTGCCTTTATCTGGCTATTTCTAACCTCACCACTGTCCTTAATAGTGCCCTGACTATGCTGACAGCTCCTCCGCAACCTCTCCTTGATTTAAGCATACTTTATCTTAAAGTGTAGGTCCAGACAAAACTTTTTTCCTCTGTTTTGGATTGCACTGGGAAAGATTATAAATCAGACATCAGTCACGCTCAATTTTTGAAAAATTTCCCCTCACACCCTGTCCTACTGTCAACCTTTTGACAAACCAAAAGTGAGGTGAAATCTTCAACAGGGGCACGGACAAATATACACATTTTAAATGGATTTGAAATTAAATGTTCAGATATACATTTATTCCAATATGAGTTAAGAGAGAAGACTTTGTCATAGAGCCAATGCTTTTCAGGGGCCAAAAAACATCCCATTAATCAGGGCTTGAAGATGGGGAATAAAATGTACTGGATTGAAAAAAAATGTGGACATCTGAGTCAGTGCAATGTAAACTCCAGCATATTTCACCTGCCCGAAAAGGCCGGGTGCTGCATATAGTGCCCATAAACACAAATGGCTGTGTGCTGCTGTACTTGGGTATACACCGGTGTTCATTTAAACATGAGTAAGGTCTATGGGCATATGCAAAAAAAAATGCACTGGTGTATACTTGTACAGCTATGGCTGTACGCAGCACCTGGGCTTTGCGAACAGGAGAAATATCCCGAAATGTAAGTTGCACAAGCACAGACGCCCATGTTTAAGAGGCCTTATTCAGTATTGTAAATGGACAATTGCATTGTCAATCAGAAGGTGGTTGGAGCAGCCATCAGCACCTTCATGTCCTGATGGAGGGGTGTTTTCTGGCCCCCAAAATGAATCGACTCTGTGACAACATATTTTTATCCTAAATTATACTGCAATAAATTTTGTCTGGAAAATTAATTCTCTGTGTGGTGCTTCAAACACCATATACAATTAGTTGCAATCCAAGAAAAGTATGGAAATCCTTTGGCATAGGGAAGCTGCCAGTCCGGAATCCAGATACCCTGCTCAAATACCACCACAACACCTCAAATAATAGGATATCTGTACGATTCCAGCCCTACTCGTCCAGTTTCCCCATAAAATACAAATCTTACAAGGGTTCTAGCCTTCCTCTGCTCTACTAAAAAAACATTTGTATTTCTATCATTGTTGCTGTTGGAGGGTTCCCCTTACTTGCTGCCTGGAAAAACTGCTGTCACCAGGGCAGAAACTGAGGGGAAATTTCTTTAACTAAATCCTAGGTAGCAGTAAAAACCAGATAGGGGTTTTAATCCTTCCTCGTCCTATCCAAAACTATGAAAACTGTTGTGGCTGGATATACACTAGAAGCTCAATTTCACTATTGTCCCAATTGACACTGCCAGGTGTCACACACAGAGGTCTTTGAGGGCCACATCAAAATTTTGATTTGGGGCCCAATGATTTGTAGTTGTTGATAATTTTCTGCTGTTTTTTACACAGCTTGTTGGCTCTTGAATTCTACTGTATGGTTCATATAACACAAATGTATGGTTTGTCTGCCCCAAGTATATTCAGTCCTTGTTGTATCCCTTTTATAGTTTCTTTTAGAATCCAAATGTTTTTGTGTTTTCAGCTTGGCAATTATGTTGTATGACCAACTTTGTTTAAAGTGAAGCCTCATCCAAAACTTTTTCTTGGATAGCTAACGGGGAGTTTAGAACCTCTTTCAGGTTTTTATTGCTATCTGTTTCCCCAGAGGGAAGATATCGTCTTGGGCATTTTTTCCCCAAAATGTAATGCCCAGAAATCCGTTCTTTTCAACATATCAGAAATACTGTGATCATGAGCATTAGTGATGTTCAGTAATGTCCTACATCACTCTATAGCTAACCCCTACATCACCTAACTGACTTGTTACATTACTTGGTTTTATTACAAAAAGCAATAAGAACATGACAAGTGCTCTAAACATTTTCTTGGCTATATAACTTTGGTTTTATTGCTGACGTTATCCTCACTGAAGAGTTTCCCTTTCACTTCCTGTCCACTTGCTGACCACAGCCACTAGAATAAAAAATGGAAATTTCATTAGTGGAGAACACAGACCGCAATAAAAAGAGAAGTTCAAAAATATAAAACATTTTAACTTAAAGGGGTTGTAAAGGTTCGTTTTTTATTTTCTAAATAGGTTCCTTTAAGCTAGTGCATTGTTGGTTCACTTACCTTTTCCTTTGATTTACCTTCTAAATGTTTGTTTTCTTTGTCTGAATTTCTCACTTCCTGTTTCTCCTCACTAAACTTCACACCATCATCTGAGTGGTGTGGAGTCAGCCAGAACAGCTTACTGAGGAGGAACAGGAAGTGAGAAATTCAGCCAAAGAAAACAAAGAAAAAAAATTTTAGAAGGGGAATCTAAGGAAAGGGTAAGTGAACCAACAATGCACTAGCTTAAAGGAACCTATTTAGAAAATAAAAAACTAACCTTTACAACCCCTTTAAGTTAGACTTTTGGAAGACTGTCTGAAACACCAAAAAACTGCTGCAAGTATAAAGTACCAGAACCTAGAGCCAAGTCCCAGACACTTCCTGAGTGCAGAACTTGCCTGTCCCTTCCTGCCTCCTGAACATTTCTTTTGCTTGGTGAGGCTGCTCATCATAATGATGGTCTTATAGGATTAGGAGGGGAACAGGGCTTAGTGACAAGCTCGGATGCTACCCAAAAGTGTTATAACTTTGCCAGAGCAACCTGCCATTCGGTTGTAACTACAAGCTTATTTTAGTGGACCTGAACCCCAAAAGTTGGTATACAGTGGATATAAAAATCTACACACCTCTGTTAAAATGTCATGTTCAGCTTTCTGGCAGAACCCTGAAGGTTTTGTGCCCGTATTGACTGGTATTTGGAACTGTTCATAATTCCCTCTACCTTGACTAAGGCCCCTGTTCCAGCTGAATAAAAACAGCCCCAAAGAATGATACTGCCACCACCATGCTTCACTGTGGAGATGGTGTTCTTTTGGTGATGCGCAGTGTTAGTGTTGTTTTTATGCCAAAAACATCTTTTGGAATTATGGCCAAAAAGTTCAACCTTGGATTCATCAGACCATAACACATTTTCCCACATCCTTTTGGTAGACTTCAGATGTGTTTTTGCAAAATTTAGCCAGGGTTGAATGTTTTTCTTCGTAAATAAAGGCTTCCGTCTTGCCACTCTACCCCATAGCCCAGACATATGAAGAATACGGGAGATTTTTGTCACATGTACCTCACAGCCAGTACTTGCCAGATATTTCTGCATTTCCTGTAATGTTGCTGTAGGCCTCTTGGCAGCCTCCCTGACCAGTTTTCTTCTCGTCTTTTCATAAATTTTGGAGGGACGTCCAGTTCTTGGTAATGTCACTCTTGTACCATATTTTCTCCACTTGATGATGACTCTCTATACTGTGTTCCATGGTATATCTAATGCCCATGTATGCGAGGCCTGCTGTGTGCGACCGGGGTGTACCTGTAGGGGGACTCCGGGTGCCTGTGGGGGGCTGTGGGGGTGCCCGGGTCCACTCTCTGGGGGTGGTCTATCATTTAGGAAGCCTCCGCTCGGTGTCTCCGCGGTCTTCTTGTCCACCTCAGCACCATTTTTGGTAGTGCCGGCGCCATTTTCTTGTGGCCGGCTGCTGTGTTGTATTTCCCATTGGTGGCCATTTTCTTGTGGCCGGGCTGTAGCATAGGTCTCTAATGCGGGTGGCCATTTTCTTGTGGCCCGTGCCCTTTTTATGTCTGAGGCGCGCGACGGCCATTTTGGTGTGGGTTTCCTGTACAGGTTTGGCCTCTAGCACTGGATGGCTTCCTGAACGGCGTGAATAGCGCGGTTCACCTCAGAGGACACCTCAGACACACGCTGTGTGTGAGAGAGAGCGGACAGTGGCGCTGAACAGCCTTGTACCTGAGTGGTGATTTCTCTGGGTAACCCCCCGGTCAGAGCAGCAAGGAGGGTGGGAATTTTTTTGTGCAAGTGCCTTGACTTGGTCAGTGGTTCAGCATGGCGTCAGAAGCTGGCGCTTCTTCCCTAGACATTCCAGTGGTAGCAACCGGTGCCCCTGCACGCTTTATCGGCGGTCCTGGAGTAATTTGTTGCCAGAGTAGAAGCGGCGTGCGGGCGTGAGGGGGGTAAAAAGCGCCCCCTCCCCCCACCATCTTCTGGGGAATGCTCTGACTCAGACTCGGGCCTGGCTGCGGCACAGGACCCCTGTTCTGTAGAGTCAGAGGATGCAGACCAGGACCATTCGGACAGTGAGGAGGACTCCTCGTCCGGGTCAGCACAGGACAGAGCACTTGTTGGAGCACTTATCACCGCAGTGCGGGACACTCTTAAACTGGAGGATACGGCTGGGGAATCCACTGAGGTGTCGTTCCCTTTTGGGTCCCACAAGCCGTCCCACTCTGCTAAGGTTTTTCCTTATGTGACTTACTTTGACAAGTTCATTGATAAGGAATGGGAATGGCCGCAGAGGTCCTTTGCGGTCCCAAATCGCATGGCGGTCCGTTACCCGTTTGAAGAGAGCCTTTTGAAAAAATGGGCATCTCCCCCGGTTGTAGACCCCCGGTATCAAGGTTAAATAAGGTAACCACTATTCCAGTAGAGGGGACCCCTGCATTTAAGGACCCTGCAGATAGGAGGTCAGAGGTGGTGAGCCGTTCCATGTTCACCATGCTGGAGTCAGCATTGCGGCCTGTTTTGGCAGTGGCCCTGGTTTCGCAGACACTCACTGAATGGGCAAAAATGTTGCACCGGGAGTTGGGGAGCATCACGTCTCCCCAGACTGCGTGGAACTGGCCGACCAGTTGGTACAGGGCCTTAAGTATGTCTGCGATGCGGCCCCTTTGATCTCCAGGGCCTCAGTATCTGCGGTTGTATTGCGCCACCTGATCTGGTTAAAATGCTGGTCTGCAGACCAGGCTTCCAAGAAGGCTCTGGCGGACTTGCCCTTCAAGGGTGGGAGGCTCTTTGATGCCTCGTTGGATGACATTATTAAAGATGTCACTGGAGGTAAGTGCACGCTCCTCTCTCAGTCCAGAAAGGGTAAGGGGCCGCGCCGTAAGACGGAGCCCGTCTTTTCAGCGCAGAAATTGATTTTTCATCAGTCAGGGCCCGCTGGCGGACCTTCCCAGGCCAACAAGGGTCCAGCTGGGGGACAGAAGCGTCCCAGGGTTCGATAATCTACCAAGCCAGTGAACAAACCTGCTACCGCATTAAGTTTTGCCCCCGCCCGACTCTTGGGTGGGGGGACGTCTTCGCGAGTTTGTAGCTCAGTGGACCTCCCTGCTTTCCGATCAGTGGGTTTGCGAAGTAGTCGCATCAGGGTACAAGATAGAATTTCTTTCTTGTCCACCAAACAGATTCTTTCCCTCAAACCTTCCTCTCCTTCCGGCTCGTCGGAATGCCCTGACTGGGGCAGTACAGGACTTGCTGAAAAGCGGGGTGATTATACCTGTGCCGCTGCAAGAAAGGTTTCAGGGGTTCTACTCAAATCTGTTTGTGGTCCCAAAAAAGGAGTGGGTTCGCCCGATTCTTGACCTAAAGGCACTTAATGCCTTTGTGAAGGTTCGGAAGTTCAGGATGGAATCAATTCGCTCTGTGATCGGGGCACTCCATCCGGGGGATTTTCTGGCATCCTTGGACCCCAAGGACGCATACGTGCATGTCCCCATCTGCGTCATACATCAGAGGTTCCTGCGCTTTGCGGTCGGGGAAAACCACTATCAATTTGTGGCTCTTGCTGAGACAGCGTGGCATCGCTATCGTGGGCTACTTGGATGATCTTCTTCTGAGAGCTGCTTCAAGCTCAGAGTTAGAGGAGGATGTGGCGATAGCCTGTCAGACCCTCCGAGAATTTGGTTGGGTGCTGAACCTCCAGAAGTCAGTGTTAGTACCGACTCAGCGCCTAGAATACCTGGGATTAATTCTGGACTCCTCGGAAGCGAGAGTGTTTCTCCCTTTGGAGAAATTACAGACCCTTCGGGCCACGTTGAGGCTGTTGGCATCCCGCAGGTGGTCATCGCTGCGCTTTTGCATGCGAGTCCTGGGTCTCATTGTAGCCTCCTTCGAGGCGGTACCGTATGCTCAATTGCACACTCTTGCAGAAGGAGATTCTATCCAAATGGAACCAATCCCCATTGTCCCTGGATTATCAAATCCAGGTGAGCCACCTAGTCAGAGCTTCCATGATTTGGTGGACGAGATCTCCTGCCCTTCAGTCCGGGTAGTCGTTCCTTCCTTTTTACTGGACCGTGATCACGACGGACGCCAGTCTGACCGGTTGGGGGGGGGGGAGTCTGGGGTGTTCAGTCGGCACAAGGTCGCTGGACACGGGAAGAATACCACCTGCCAATCAATGTGCTAGAGCTCCGGGCGATCAGACTGAGCCTCTCCATATGGTCGCAGAGGCTACAGGGTCGTCCAGGCAGGATACAGTCGGACAACGCCACGGCGGTGGCGTATGTCAATCATCAGGGAGGAACAAGAAGCTCGGCTGCAGCATCGGAGGTCACCCACATCCTGAGGTGGGCAGAAAGGAGCGTACCGGCTCTGTCGGCCGTATACATTCCGGGCGTAGACAACTGGCAAGCAGACTACCTAAGTGGCCAGCTGTTGGACCAAAGAGAATGGTCGCTGCACCCGGAGGTGTTTCCACTCCTTTGCCAGAAATGGGGCACACCAGACGTGGATCTCCTGGCGTCTCGACTCAATCGGAAGATATTGAGGTTTGTGGCCAGGTCCAGGAATCCCTGGGCAGACGCGTTGGTGGCTCCATGGGGTCAGTATCGGCTAATTTATGCCCCCCCCCCCCACTAAAACTTCTTCCTCGTCTACTCTGCAGAGTGGAGGCCGAGAGAATTCTGGTGATCCTAATTGCCCCAGATTGGTCTGGCGACCCTGGTACGCCAATCTAGTGGGCCTGATGGCGGATGCGCCTTGGCGACTACTGATGCAGAAGGACCTTCTCTCACAAGGTCCCATACTACTTCCTGCTTTACAGTCTCTGGCTTTAACGGCATGGCTATTGAGAGCCAGGTACTAAGGGACTGAGGCCTGTTGGATTCGGTCATTTCCACTATGCTGAGGGCACGGAAGTCATCTTCTCGGAAGATCTACCATTGCACGTGGAGGGCCTACATCTCTATGTGTGAGAAGATGGAGTGTCTGTCCACGGATATATATTCGGTTTCCAGGATCCTGCTGTTTTTACAGCGTGGAGTGGATCAGAAACTTGCTTTAAGCACCATTAAGGGGCAGATTTCAGCCCTGGCTGTTTTCTTTCAATGACCCTTGGCAGCTCATTCACTGGTGAGTACGTTTGTACAGGGAGTCCGACACGTGGCTCCCCCCGGTTCGGCCACCACTTCCTCCATGGGATTTGAATCTGGTACTCTCGGTACTTCAGGAACATCCCTTTGAGAACATCAGGGAGATTCCTCTCTTGACACTCTCCCAGAAGGTTTCCTTTCTGGTTGCCATTACATCTGTCAGAAGGGTTTGAGTTGGCGGCCTTGTCTTGCAAGTCTCCATACTTGATCCTCCATAAGGATAAGGTGGTGCTACGCCCGCAGCTTTCGTTCCTTCCGAAGGTGGTTTCGGCTTTTCACTTAAATGAGGACATTGTGCTTCCATCCTTGTGTCCTCGGCCGTCGCACCCAAAAGAGGCTACTCTACATTCCTTGGACATTGTACGAGCTCTACGAGTGTACTTGTCTGCTACTACTCGGTTCTGGAGGTCAGACTCACTGTTTGTGTCGGTGTCTGGTCCAAAGAAGGGCCTGGCGGCCTCGTCGGCCACCATTTCAGGGTGGATCAGACAGACCGTAATTCAGGCCTATGCCTTTAAGGGGCGGGCGCCTCCCTTTCCTGTCACGGCGCATTCCACCAGGGCAATTGGTGCCTCTTGGGTGTTCCGTCATCAAGCGTCTATCTCACAAGTGTGTAAGGCGGCGACCTGATAATCCGTTCACACCTTCTCCAAATTTTACAAGGTTGATGTGAGTGCATCTTCGGATGCTTCCTTTGGCCGCAAGGTTTTGCAGACGGCCGTTTAAGGTTACAACTCCTCCGTTGAGGAGCTCTGGTTGTTTTGGGGTGAAGTTTGTTTAATGCTGTTCCCACCCCTCGTTTTTTTGACACTGCTTGGGGACGTCCCACAAGTCACGAATTATGGGAGCTGTGTCCCTCCATGGACGAAAAGAGAAAATAGGATTTTTGTACTCACCGTAAAATCCTTTTCTCTGTCGTCCATGGACGGACACAGCACCCACCCCTCCTTTTAAGTTTGTACTGCTTTTTGACGAACTGAGCTGCTGACTGCAGGATGAGGGGTTATGACCAGAGGGACCGCCCCATGGGCGGGGCTGTTTCAGCTTTGCTAAATTGCATGTATTTAATATATATAACATGTCTGCCTAGTCCTCTCCTATTAGACGGAACATAACCCACAAGTCAAGAATTATGGAAGCTGTGTCCGTCCATGGAAATCCTATTTTTTTATTTTAAAAAAATTCAGTTTGTTTTTTAATTGAGTTTTACAGTTTATAGGTCACAATAAAGGTGGAAAAAGCTCTGAAATTATTTTTTTGTCATTTTTTTTACATCACAGAAACCTGACATTTTAACAGGGGTGTAGACTTTTTATATCCTCTGTACATTTAGAAATGTTAATTGTGCCTAGGCAGTACCAGGAAACATGGACCTTTTGTCTAAAAGGCCCTGTGTACACATCTGTGATTAATCATTTTTCAGGGGCAATTGATAGGTTGCTTGGAGGCAATATGTGGCCTTCTCACTGCCTGTGTTGACCGTAAAAAGCTGGGAGCACCGCACCACAACTGCCTGCATTGGTCCTGTGTACTTGAATAGGTGGCTGGTAGGTTGTGTGTGTGGGTGGGGGTAGATTAACCGCAGCTCAACTGACTGTGTAAACAAGGCCAAAAATTGCTGTGTACTTTCTGATATGTGAATGTGTCTAGGCACTCCCACAGGCTCACAGTTGTGTATCTGCCGTGTGAGATCTAAGGCATTGCTGCCTCTGATTGGTAGTCTAAGTGCTGGCCACATCCATCTTCACCCCTCTTCCTTCCGGGGTCGTGGACTTCGGCTCTCTGACTGTCCGGGGTTGCGTGCAGTCAGTCCTGCGCATGCACGTGGGAGCCGCTGTTTATGGCATGGGCCCTTTAGAAACTGCACGATCGTGCCCTTTCTTCAGCGAGCATGCGCCGATGATGTTTGCGCAAGCGTATATAGTAAATATCTCCTAAACCATGCAGGTTTAGGAAATGTTTCCAGTACCCACAGGTAAGCCTTATTATAGGCTTACCTGTAGGTAAAAGTAGTGTAACGTGGTTTACAACCACTTTAAGGTCTGCACTGAACATCTGCAACAGTTTTTTGTTTTTGTCTTGGAAAGAATCTCTTTAAACTAAAATATATATATTTTTTTTTTTACATTACGCAGCCAGGAGTCTAAATTAAGCACTTAGGGATAAAAATAGCAGCACTGAGTAAAGCGACTAAAATTATCCATGTTTAGTTTTTTTTTTTGTTTTGTTTTGCTATTTTCTCTCCTCTCACGTTTTTACTTCCTGCAGTGAAACAAATGATCTTACACACATATTTGATCTCTCCAGATCGTCAAGTTTATTTTCAAGTTTATTTCTGTAGCGCTTCTTACTCAGGCAGGTATTTGAGCCGTCTGCCAGCTCTTTCCTGAGCCAAGGCGATGATGAATGCGGAACATGAGATAAATTAATGCTGGGGATTTTGGTCAATGTCAGCCCTTTCTTCCTGATGTCAAGTTAAACAAACAAGATCAAGGGGAAAGGAAATGCTAATTGTCTCTCTTGAGATGAGCTTCGGATAAGAGCATTGTTGAACGTGAATGCTGAAAATTTTCAGCAGTTGTGTCCAGCATCACAAAAAAAGAATAATTATCCCTTTAATACATTTATCAGCAGTTCAATCAGATTAAATGCATATTCTATTAACCATTGACAACAATGAATTGTTCCTCTGAAATTATACTGGAAACATTTTTATTCCCCATCTGACAGCGAGCCCATACAAACGATTGGTTGTATATAGAATTATATCTTCCGGGAAAACTTGGCTGTCATCTTGAGACCAGTGTGGGTATTGTAATTGCCAGGAAGATAAAGTAGACAATAATTCATTTTCATGATTTTATTTGAGGCCATTGGGAATCCGTTTTGAGCCTGGAGAATTCCGATTGCCAACGCACAGGTGAATGCTCACAAGTCAACACCGTTTAAGACATTACTAATCTCCTCCGCGGAAATTGATAACTAGTTTCATGCATCATTTACGGCTTGTGAGGCCGAGCCTCTTTTGAATCGCTGAGCGCAGAAATATTATATTTTGCAACATGCAACATTAGTTGAAAGGATAGTCAACTTTTCTTCTTGCAGATAAACTGTGTCATCTTAATAACCGATTTGTGCAAAGTCATTTATCTTCGCGGCTATAAATATTAACCCTTACATCTGTCTGTACTCTTGTGCCAAAACTGATTCTAGTACACAAAAGGCTAGGTTTTTAAAGAAATGTGATTTTATTTTAGACAAAATGCATGTTCGGTATTGGCAGTAAGCTTTTGTGAGTGTACTGTCTTTACTGTCTGTTGGTCGCTTGTGGGAAATAAAAGGATGCTGGTAGTTTTATGCATGCATGTTTGCATATACCGTCCCATACATAATGATTGACGGATACTCCCTTTAAATAAAACTTATCTTAAAGTGCATGTCATGCCAAAACTTCATGGCCTCATGCAAACTGGACATTTTTTCAGCTGTTTCCAGGGGTGTCTGGTGTTTTCTTTCTCGTACATCACGGGACACAGAGCGGCATAGTCATTACTATGTGGGTTATATAGTTTACCTTCAGGTGCTGGCACTGGCAACTTCCAAACCGGAAGTACCCTCCCCTATATAAGCCCCTCCCATCCGGGAGCACCTCAGTTTTTTGCCAGTGTCTAAGGTGTTGGCCAAGAAGTAACATGTGTTTTTCACTGAGCTTGCGTACAGGTTCTTTTGGGCCTCAGTAAGCTATTCCGGATCCGACCAAAAAAGCTTCATAGCTAAACGGTCGGTACCCGGGCCTTGCAGAGAAGAGCAAGGTTTTGCCTGTAATGCTTCTCTTAGGAGGGCTGGACCCTGGGATCCAGAGCTCTGGTCATACCCACGACCAAGATGTTTTCTGTCCAGGGTGCTATACAGGTCCAGGGGAGTGGAATCCTTGGGAACCCGGTCCCTGAAGGTTTAATTACAATGCCTGCCGTGATAGGTGAAGTTTGGGCTTCTGTGGACCAAACAGAGTCCTGCGGCGGGGAAAAGGTAAGTGGGGGCCCCTCAGGAACTTGGTTCTATTGGGGGACCCCCAAGCCTAATATGTCTTTCTGCCTGTTACCTAACGGTATTCCCGCTAAATATCTGTGCATGCCTGTAACTACTAAAAAATGTAATAATTTTAAGAGTGGTCAAGAAAAAAAAAAATGGTTAAACCGCGGTACCTGTGTTAAACCACTAGAGGCCGCTGTGGAACGTTGTTTTCTTGTCATGTGGATTTTTTCTTTCCAAGTCAAAATCCAGGCAGATGGTGAGTTCTCTGGATGGGAAACTGTTTCCTCTGCCATGTTGCAATGCTCGTCCATCCCCCGGCCCTGTGGCAAACAGGGCCCTGGCTTCTGTCCCTAGTTCCTTTTCAAAAAGAGCGCCGAAGGCGCACGTGCCCGCGCGCATGCGCGTGCCTCTATTTATAGAGGTGAGCTGGAAAAAGGGGCGGAGCTTGGTGGGTGACGTCTGTGCGCGCCGCAGCGCTTCTGCGCATGTGCGGGCGTCCCAGCATGATAAAAAGCACAATCAGGTGTTGTCAGCTGGTTATGGAAGGCAGAAACAGAGCTGGCAACATTTAGAAAGGCATACAGCAGGCGGTTGATGCAGGCATCCCCATAGAAAGGCACATTAGTAGACACCAACTGTTTATATAGCAGCAATTGTGCTAGACTATTGTCAGTAAGTGGTGTATTTTGGCTGGAATACCTCAGCTTTGGGCTTAGGAATATGCCGTCTAAAGTCTCCGGGACTAAGAATCCCAGGAAGCATAGGGGGTCTCCATCGGGCTCTGAGGATCTTGGGCATGCTTCGGCTGCACCAATCTCCCCTGAAAAATCAGAGGTTAGTGACCGTAGAGCACCCTCAGGAGTACCTGGTACTGTGGCTGTCCTCAGTTCACCTGCTCCTGTGTATATAACAGAGGAGGTTTTTTCCTCAGCTCTGGGAGGACTGGAAGAGAGATTGACAACATTGATCGCTGCTTCCCTGTCAAAGGGAAAGCGCGCCCGATCTCCGTCTCCTCCCTCAGAGTGCCTGTTAGCAGAGCAACAGTCCCATACAGGGATCGACCTACCTGAAGTGGATCAGGATGAGGTTGATTCTGTTGTAGAGGAATCAACAGTGGAAGAGTCATTCTCAGCATCACATGCTGAAAGATTATGGGTTCAGTCCCTGACTAACATGGTCCGATCAGCATTAAAATGCCCCTTGCGGAGCCATCATCCACTTCTGTCTCCTCGTTGGGGTCGCTAAAAGCCCCCCAGACTGTTTGTTCCTTTTCCAATCCATCCTTTACTGGAAGGGCTCATTTACCAGGATTAGGAGCATCCTGATAAAATATTTACTCCTCCCAAGAGATTTCCGGTGGTCTATCCCATGGAGGATAAGTTCATCAAAAAAATGGAGGGTCCCTACAGGGGACGCAGCCATCTCTTGTGTGAATAAATCACTGACATGTCCAGTAGATAATGTCCAAATGTTCAAGGACCCAATAGATAAAAAATTGGAGTCCTTATTAAAATCTGCTTTCTCTACAGCAGGCTTGGTGACAAAACCAGCAGTGGCAGCTATTGGGGTCTGCCAAGCAGGGAAGGATCAGTTGAAACAGGTCTTAAGGGACTTGCCAGATCAGCAGGCTCTTGCCCTAGCTGATCTACCTAGAGCCTTATGATTTGCGGTTGACGCCATAAAGGATTCAATCCACCAGGCCTTCCGCCTTACGCTGTCTGTAGTACATATGCGCAGGCTTCTATGGCTCAAAAACTGGTCTGCTGAAGCTCCCTGTAAAAAATAAAAAAAAAAATTCCTGGTTAGCTTCCCATTTCATGGTGAACGCTTATTCGGGGAAGACCTGGACAGATATATCCAGAAAATTTCCAGCGGTAAAAGTACACTCTTGCCGGTTAAAAACAGAGTTAGAGGTCCCTCTTTTAAGAGGCCTGCTTCTCCAGTCCCTGGGACATCGGCTGTGAAACAGTTCCGACGGCCTCCTCGGTCAAATCCCGGGGGTAAAAAAATCAGGGACAATCGCAGGGTAACAAACCCTGGGTCAGGAGAGGTACAAAACCTCCCCCCAAGTCAAATTCATGAAGGGTTGCCCCCACTCAATCGGGTGGGGGGAAGACTCCAGTTGTTCGCAGAGACCTGGCGGGACACGATCAGAGACAGATGGGTGCTCTCCGCAGTAAGTCTGGGAAGAGATTGGAGTTAAAAGACTCTCCTCTTTCCCATTTTATGAGGTCAAACGTGCCAAGGGATCCCCGGAAGAGAGGATCCCTCCTGTTGGCACTAGAACAACTATTGCTCAAAGGAGTAATTATGGAGGTTCCCCTGAATAGAGATTCGGGTTTTACTCAAACCTCTTTACAGTCCCGAAGCCAAACGGGGATGTGAGGCCCATATTAAATCTAAAAGGGCTAAACAAATTCCTACATATCAGGACTTTCCGGATGGAGTCGATCCGATCGGTGGCCACTGCCCTACAAGGGGAGGAATGGTTAGCCTCGATCGACATCAAAGATGCTTATTTGCACATTCCCATCTTTCCAGTCCACCAAAAATTTCTACGCTTTGCAGTAGAAGGGCGCCATTTTCAGTTCAGAGCCTTACCCTTCGGTCTGGCCACAGCACCACGAGTGTTCACAAAAATTCTGGCCCCATTATTGGCCAATCTAAGAACACGAGGTGTAACGATAATGGCATATCTAGACGACTTGTTGCTGATAGACCACTCAGTGGAAAAACTAGAAGTGGTTGTTCACGAGACAGTCAAGTATCTGGAATCTCACGGTTGGATTATCAACCGAGACAAGTCAGCCCTAAAACCAGTCAAAAGTCTGGAATACTTGGGGCTAAGGCTGGATTCAGACCAGAGAAAAATTTTCTGCCTCAAGAAAAGGTGTCGTCTTTGAGAGATTTGATCCACTTAGTGGGTACAAAAAGACAGCCGTCCATACGCCTGTGCATGAGGCTGATGGGAAAAATGGTGGCATCATTCGAAGCAGTACCCTACGGTCAATTCCATTCAAGGAATTTGCAAAGGTCCATACTGTCAGCCTGGAACAAAAAAGTTCAGGCCCTAGACTTACCAATGTCCCCTTCCGTTCGCAAGAGCCTCCGTTGGTGGTTGGTTCCCCAGAATCTGGAAAAAGGGAAATCCTTCAGTCCGATTTCTTGGAAGGTGGTCACTACAGATGCCAGCCTTATAGGCTGGGGAGCAGTACTGGAGCAATGGTCTCTCCAGGGCAGATGGTCGGATACAGAAAAGGCCCTGCCCATCAATCTCTTAGAGATACGAGCAGCCCGGTATGCCCTAGTAGCATGGACATCCAAACTCCAAGGGTCCCCTGTCAGAATTCAATCTGATATATGCCACTGCCATGGTATTGTCCATCATCAGGGTGGCACCAGGAGTCGTGCAGCCCAGAGGGAAGTAAATTGCATCCTGAAATGGGCAGAAAGATCTGTCCCAGCCATATCCGCGGTATTCATTCCAGGAGTGGAGAATTGGAAGGCAGGCTTTCTAAGTCGCCAACAATTATGCCCAGGGGAATGGTCCCTTCACCCCGAGGTTTTCCGGACAATATGTCAGCGGTGGGGAACACCGGATGTAGATCTTCTAGCATCCAGATTCAACGCAAAGGTGGACAGGTTTGTCTCTCGGACAAGGGATCCCCTAGCTTGCGGCTCGGATGCCCTAGTGTTCCCTTGGGATCAGTTCAAGCTGATATATGCATTCCCACCGCCACAATTGTTACCTCGATTACTCCGCAGAATCAGGGTAGAAAAGAAACCAGTGATTCTGGTGGCTCCAGCGTGGCCCCGAAGAGCATGGTACGCTGAGATTGTAAAAATGTCTGTGGGGAGTCCTTGGACCCTCCCACATCGTCCGGACCTGCTTTCGCAAGGACCGATATTCCACCCTTCCTTACCAGCACTAGGTTTGACGGCCTGGCTATTGAAGCCCACATTCTAAAAAAGAGAGGTCTCTCTAATCCTGTGGTAGCTACCATGATCAATGCCAGGAAGCCGGTATCCAGGCAGATCTACTATAGAATCTGGAAGGCGTACATCGCTTGGTGTGAGGCCAGGAAATGGCATCCACGTAAAGTACGTAATAGGTAGGATTCTGGACTTCCTACAGTGGGCTGTAGATAGGAAGCTTGCCTTGAGTACTATCAAGGGTCAGATTTCGGCCTTGTCAATATTTTTTCAAAGGCCCTTGGCTTTGCATTCACTAGTCAAAGCTTTTATACAAGGAGTGATGCGTATTAGCCCTCCGGTTAATATTCCCATATGTCCATGGGACTTAAACCTGGTTCTGTCGGTTCTACAGAAACAACCATTTGAACCATTACAGCACATTTCCTTGGTTCTTCTCACCAGGAAATTGATTTTTCTAGTAGCCATTTGTTCGGCTAAAAGCGTTTCGGAATTAGCCGCTATGTCCTGTAAAGAGCCATATCTGGTTATCCATAAGGACAGAGTAGTGTTACGTCCTCATCCAGCCTTTCTTCCTAAGGTGGTATCGAGGTTTCATTTGAACCAAGATGTGGTTCTTCCTTCCTTTTTCCCCAAACCTAGTTCGGTAGAGGAAAAGTTATTACATTCTTTGGATGTAGTAAGAGCAGTTAAAGCTTATCTAAAAGCCACTGCTCAGATTCGCAGAACGGATACTTTGTTTATTCTGCCGGAAAGCCCCAGAAAGGGTCAGGCAGCGTCAAAATCTACTTTAGCCAAGTGGATTCGACAGGTCATTATGCAAGCCTATGGCTTGAGAAGGAGACCGCCTCCATTCAAAGTTAGGGCGCAATCCACGAGAGCAGTTGGAACTTCATGGGCAGTGCATCACCAGGCCTCCCTGGCTCAAATCTGTAAGGCCGCAACATGGTCTTCAGTACACACGTTTACTAGGTTCTACCAGGTGGACGTTAGAAGTCAGGAGGATGTCGCCTTTGGGCGCAGTGTGTTGCAGGCCGCAAAAGATCCTCATGTCTGATAGCGCTCAGCTTATGTATGGTGTATCCCCCCCCCCCCCTCATTGGGCATTGCTTTGGGACGTCCCACATAGTAATGACTATGCCGCTCTGTGTCCCGTGATGTACGAGAAAGAAAATAGGATTTTTATAACAGCTTACCTGTAAAATCCTTTTCTTGGAGTACATCATGGGACACAGAGCTCCCACCCCTCTTCTGGGGACACTTATTGCTTTGCTACAAAACTGAGGTGCTCCCGGATGGGAGGGGCTTATATAGGGGAGGGTACTTCCGGTTTGGAAGTTGCCAGTGCCAGCACCTGAAGGTAAACTATATAACCCACATAGTAATGACTATGCCGCTCTGTGTCCCGTGATGTTCTCCAAGAAAAGGATTTTACAGGTAAGCTGTTATAAAAATCCTATTTTTTTTCCCCGCCTCTAAACGCCCCTCCAGAATAAAAAAAAAAACCGTCCTGTGTGCATGAGGCCTATATTTTAGTTTGTGATAGAGTGGAAGAGGGTTAAAACCCCTTTCAGGTTTATCACCAGCTATCTGGTGCTCTGTGACCCTTATTTCCTATCCTATTGACAATGTTTTACAAGCCAGGAAGTGAGGAGATGTCTCCAAGAGCAACACAGACAAAAATGTAAATGTTTTTCTTTAGTAGAGTAGGGAAAGGCTTAAGAGGAACTGCAGTCTGCTCACATAATTTGTAATAAAAACATCTTTGCCATTCTGAAACCCTCCAACCACTTTGCATATTAGTTTATATATACTGTGATTCTGTATTTGCCAAATATGCTGCAGAAATCTCCCTCCACTGAGTCTGGCTGCATCATTTTAACTGTGGGCAGCTGAAGATGCTGCCTGTTCACTTCCTGGATTTACACAGACGCACACCTTTAGCTCTGCAGCTCTCATTGGCCCTCTTATGATTCATCCCCCCCTTCCTTCCTCGCAAACTCTCACCAGAGTGAGAGAGAGAGAGAGATGTGCATGATGTCATAAGCCTAGGCTTTTTTCCAGACAAGAAATAGGAAGTGGGCTGTATAAG
Organism: Rana muscosa; assembly: GCA_029206835.1. Lineage (NCBI taxonomy): Eukaryota > Metazoa > Chordata > Amphibia > Anura > Ranidae > Rana > Rana muscosa. The sequence continues at coordinate 420,811,771 of CM055127.1, read as the reverse complement.
GTATTTACTGGCAAAAAAAAATATTTTCCAAAGGTAAAACAACAAGGGCAGAAGATTTAATAGATGGAAAGATGAAAAATTACTGAAGTTCCACTTTAAACTCTTGTCAGATTTTTACTTCTATCTGTGTCCTTATTACAGATTTTCCCATTATTTACTGTTTGGCAAAACCCTTGTCAATAGGTCAGAAAATAATGATTGGATGAATATGTGGACAGCCGCACTCCAAAAAAAAACGTTAAGGTAGCCTTTATTTAAAAATTGCAAAGCACTACAAGTCACAGCAGACACAAAGGAGGTACAACTGACATGTTTCGCACTGGAAACTAGTGCTTAGTCATAGCTTTAAATAAAGGCTACCTTAACGTTTTTTTTGGAGTGCGGCTGTCCACATATTCATCCTATTTCTTGCTACATGCATTGCCTGCACCCTTGGTATCCGAGAAGACATTAATTGCCGGATTGCACCCACCTGGAGCAGTATCTCTTTCTCAGAAAATAATGATTAGTGTCTCTAATAGAGCCCCAGAAAACAGTAAAAGGTTGATAGAAGTTCTAATCTTTCCCCACTCTATTCAATACTAGAGACAAGTTTCTAGCTTGACATACACTTTTAACTTAAAATTTCTAGGCTAATAATAAAAAGAGAAGGCACCATCAATTTTTGGTAGGTTCTGCCAGCTATAGTGTTCGCCAAGAGCCCTCAGACTCAGATGCTTGCAAATACTCCAAAACGTTGAGCTGAACCATACCCCAACCATATCCCACATTACAATGCAGGCACATCTCAGCAGATCGCCAAGATGCCTGCACTGCATTACAGGAAGTTTTGGGAGCAAGTTATAACACGGACTTGCTGAGAATTGGTATTTGTATATTACAAGCTAAATAATAACTACTTTTCTAGCAGGCTAAATCTGGCACAGACAGTGGGTGTCATACCGATGTAAATAAGCAGGTTGGTTGAGGATATCCAGTTTAGTTTAAGTTGGGAGGGTTACAGAGGTTGGACCAACGTACCTTTTACTAAATGTGCAATTCTCCTTTAAAGGTTCTATATAGAGATTTTAGTAGCTCAATTTTTAAGCAATATTCTGCTTTTTATTTATACCAGAGTTTCTCTTGAACCACTCCATTACTGGCTGTTGTAATTAAATGGCCAGATGGGGGACTTGCAGCAATTCTGTCTTTAACGTGCGTCACTGGAAAGCACAGACCACAGGCAAAAATAAAAAAGCCAATCAAACTGACTCTATGCCTTGTGATTGCTGTGAAACAGTCACAGCAATCACAAATGTAAACACTGGTTCTGATTTGCAGCCAGCTCTCCCCTTCCTCTCACGCACAGAGAGCCATTGTGGGAGGAATAGGTGAGCTAGGTGCCGATCACAGCCAGTGTTTTTGCTAATTGCAGTCAGGCAGTGTTTTCTTCTAATCACAGCCAGTGTTGCTGATCACAGTACGTGTTTTCAAGGCAGCTTATCACAGCCAGTGCTGCTAATCACAGACAGTGTCCTAGGCAATGTTTCCAAAGTTGCTAACCACAGCCAGTGTTACTGATCACACCCAGTGCCAGTATTCCCAGTGTTACAGATCACTGTTAGTGTCTGCGTTTCCAAACTTGTGGCATAAAAGTTACATCTTCAGAAGTCTTGCCATGCCTCTTAGCTAATACTTTTTGCGTGGCTTTTTTCCAAAATACATTATTGGAATGTTTCAACTGTCCTGGCTATTTAGGACCTCTGAAAATGTGATGGGCCCCTTAAAAGCTTGAAGAGCTCCTCTATGTGGCTAGGCAGTAAAGACTGTGTTTATACTGTCCTGGTATTTTTGGGCCCCATGAAATGTTATAGGCAGTCAGAACATCTGGGTTCATAAATGTCAAATTTATACAGTATACCATAGTTTGTAAACTCTGTTGGATTGATATAATAAAAGCAAGGCTGAATCATATACTCTTATTTGGGTTGTTTTACCAAAGGAATCTAGCAAATATATTACAGAATGCAAAACAGGACTGAAAATGGTCAGGAAAGGGAGGGGATGTTACATTCTGGTATGGAGGAGGTGAAAACGATTCTTGCTCCAACTTTAGGCCTGGGTTATAGCATGATTGATTATTTTTTCAAACTGTTACTATACTATATATTGTGAATAACAGTTTGTTACTTTTGTTAAAGTTAATGAGCGCAATCCAGAAAGGATTTGTATCAGGCAGCCGCCTGGCCATACTGATGAAGAACGCAGAGGAGAACATGGAGCAAAGAGAGCCCATACCAGTGGACCGCAGCGGTGGTGGCGTGTGAGTCTCAGAGAAAATGGACACGGAATGCTGCTTCTCTGTGTTGGACATCATTCCAAGGCTTTTTGGCTGTATATGCTGCAAATTTGGCACACAGCATGAACTTGATATTGATATTTTTCTAAGTGGCAAATATACTATGAAAAACCATTTATACTCCAGTATGTTGTGGCTCGATAAATACTGTGGCCAGCAAGTCTTTCTGATTGCTCTAAAAAGCGAGAGTTCACACTCCTTGTCTAGGCTTTAAGCAAAGCTTTTAAATGTGTGTTACAAGTTTTATAAAATAATCTTTTGACTTTTAAATTTAATTTATAAAATCTAAATATGTTTTTGTTATTCTAAAAAGGGAACCTATAGCACTGTTCTCTCCCTATGCAGTAAATGGCCTCATCCCCTGTAGCAGCTGGTCAGATCTGACTTATGTTTTCTGTATTGCACTGGTAACACGAAAGGGAGAATCCGATTTGTGTATTAGCAACAAGAATTGTATAGTGGAAGGATCATTGTTGTTCTACAGCCATTACAACTAGAGATGAGTGAAACCATTAAAATGCACCCCCCCCTTTGAAACTACCAATCAGCGCTCATTTGTCCAGGGCCATTCCAAATCTCTGTTGTGCTCGAATGCCAACAGAATGCTGAGTTTGTGTCTTTTGATAAAAAAAAAACACAATTTTCACTTTATCAAAATGTGGACAATAAAAAAAAGGGGGTCTTTTGTCCTAATCTCTCACATGTAAGGCCTCCTGTTTACTAAAAAGCCAGGGGCAGACAATGAAGGATCAAAACTTCTCCACGTGCACGTTTTAGGACCTCCAGACTCGGACTAATGTTTCAAATTCACATACCATAGATGACCAGTCAGCCATAGATTCAATCCTTTCCTGCAATCTTCAATTGAAAACAGTAATTTGTCACAATAAAGAAGATAAATTTGGCCAAATTAAATTGAAGTTTCCACTAAAATCGATTGTTTCTATTTGATAAAAATTATTATTTATTGGTCAAACTGCTAATGTAAAAGATTTCTGAGATAAACAATCCATTCCTTGAAACAATTGTTACATGCATGGCCAGCATAAATGAATTACACGAAGAGTCTTTAAATTAATTGGAAACCTGTTTTTGAGCATTGGAGAATAAATCCGTCTCTACACGGACCTTCAAATGGGGGTCATACTCATGGTGCATAGGGGATATCCAGGGACCTTCTCAAAGTCTAGGCAGCATGGTCCTTAAGAGTATATGTGATGAATAAATGTGGTTCACAGATGTCCTCTTCACCCCTACATTTCTGTATCTCCCTTTGGGGCCCCGTGAGTGCATGTCAGCACTGGCTGGGTTTTTTTTAGAAGAAGGTTTTACATGGGCTCCAGCTTCGGTGTGAACCGAAAGCTTTGAAAAAGCATTTGCATTTCAGCAAGCTTTGTTGAATCTTTTAGGGTACCATTCAGCTCTAGTTTGTAAATGTTGACCACAGATCCTAATGGGAGTGCTGATTGCCACTTTAAGCAAGCTGCTAGCAGGCTTCAGAACTTGAAGCTTGTTGAAAGCCTGCTGAAGGATCTGTGGTCAACTTTTACAAACCGGAGTTAAATGGTATTTTAAAAGCTTCTGCAAATGCTTTGTCAAAGCTTGCTGTTCACACTGCTCTTACACAAGCTAAAGCCTGTGTGAAACAAGCCTTAGGGCTGCACTCCTGAAGCACCCACAGCTGCACGCCATAAGAACTTGTAAGCATGCCAGGGTGTACACATGCATTAGGCTTTTTAGCTATGGGAATATTAGCCAAAATGCCTGGTGTGCTGGGCTGATATCATTTGAACTTTTTTTTTCAATAAGAACTCTAAATTTGAAGAAAGCCGGGCAGTAAACATACCTGTGGATTGGAAGGTGGATTGGTGGATTGGAAGGTAGCTAGTTAAAACCATCTATTTACATTTCTATACCAACTACTACAACCAATGCCTATATTTTTTTTGCTTCGGCACAGTTTTTTCAGGAAATTTTTTGAGGATTTGAGTAGATAAGGTTCTGATTTAAGTGGGTTGAGGATATAGTATGCCTCACCTTAGTGCCAAGAGGGTGGCCAGTAATGATTATTACTCACAGCATTTTTATTGGTTGCTTGATATGACAGTTTCTCCATGGCATGTTTTTAAATAGGCTACATTGTTTTTTTTATATATAAAAATAGGACATATGTTTGGCCAATAAATACTTTTATTCAATGTTGGCAGCTTGCTTCTGCCATTATTATTTTGTAGCATTTTTAAACGCTACACTTCATCAGAGGTATCTTAATTGATATTGAACCACCTTAACCCTATGGCTATGTACAAAAGACATGCCATTTTGGATACTTGATAGTCCATCTGAAAACTTCTGAATAGAAACTGTGAAATTATTATATTGCTAATGCAAGTGGCCAGTTTACTCCTCTTTTATACAAATTAGGCAAATGTTTTAGGCTAATTTCTTCTGTAATAGATTTCACTAAATAGTGAGAAGTGAAGGTTTGGCATACATGTTTTACATATATAAAATCATATACAATTAATGTATTTTGGTATTGTAACTTAGGACACATTTTTACTTAATTGAAAAGTCTATGTTTAATCTTTTTTTTTTCTTACAAGTAGGGAAGAAGATACGACAATCTAATACATTTATAATGTGTAAAATCAATGGATAAGACAAGTGCTATTGGCTGAAAAAAATATAAAACAAGAAGGGTATAAGAGATAAAAAAGAAATCTAAGCTTTACTATAAGACACAATACAAAAATGAATGCATGCAACCCGCCAGACTCCCAAAGTGCAATGGGTTGAACAGTATTAAATGTTTATTCCAACCAACCGTAGAATGCAGGTTGATGTAAGGGTGCACAAGGACACTAGAATATTAACACATTTATATTACATTTATGGCATGTTTTTGAGCTAATTTTTTGATAACACATCGACATTGATGACCCACAGTTTATTTCTCCTTGAAGGAATGCACAGACAAACAAAAGCCAATGAGGATAGTGTGTCAAACCTTTTTTATAAATGTGTTATTTCTCATTGTGACCCCCCCCCCCCCCGTTTGAAGCAGCAATGTTGGCAATGAGATCGGAAAATTATCAGGGACACAAACTGTTTTCACTTCCTGTCCCATTAACAATGTTGTTGCTTAGATAGGAAGTAGCTATACATTTCCCCAAAATTTCATGGATTACAATGAGATTCCAGACTGAATTTCTTATCTTTCTCTGCTCTGCCCATAGCCAAAAGTATACTTTGGGCTGTAGTATGGCTTTAAAGTGAATCTCTTTAAATTCACAAATAAGTTGTAAAGTAGCAGTAATATTGAAATGTGCCTAAATGTGTTTTCAAGCGCCCCGAGACATCCACAGTCATTGATGGGCCTGCACTCTTCTACCTCCTGTGCCTAGCTATTGGTCATTGAGCCCACCCATCATGCTTGAGGACCAATAATTGATGTCTGCACTGTCAGTACTGTTATGTCTAGGATTAGGATAGGTCAAGTTCTGATCACTATATTGAAAACACAGCCCAACTTTGTATTGTAGTACAACAAACAGAACAAACATCTATGCAGAAATGCAGTATTAAATATACGCACAACTAATGATTTTTGGTAATTATTAAGCACAAAATTTAAAAAATGTCTATTGATATAGTGGTAAAGATTTTGTGGTATATGTCTACCTACATTCTATAACAACTTAGTTGGTATTACATGTGCCTTTTCACAGGTGCCAGAATTTCAATTTCCAGAGATTCTTTGCAGCTGAAACGACAGTGATGCCATTTAATCATAATACTGAATTATAGGACCAGAAGCAAAATCCCTTTATTTCGTATTTACTTATTAGAATGTAAAATACTGTTTATATATACTACTTAGAAGTATTACGTTTAAAAAGCTACTATACTATGATAGTAAGAATTCATTCTAGTATTTGGGGTATTTTTATAAGCCACACAACAATGAAAAGGTTGTTTTCTGTAGTGGATACGAAATGGATTCTATTCTCTCATAGCAGTAGTATTTTTGTCTCTGTGTGTGTTTCCAGCCCTGCCTGTTGCTGTGATTATTGGGGACCCTCACTGTTGGGTGTTACTTTTATTTAATATTAAAGGAGAAGTCCAGCCTGAGCTTTTTAGGCTGGGCTTTTCCTCTGGGCTTTTCCTCTGTGACCCGTTTTCAGTGGAGAGTGGTCTGAAATCGGGATCCACCAGCTGCCTTGATTAATAGCAGTCTTAGCGAGCCACTGAGATGGACGCTCCCCGCCCTTCCACGGCTCAGAGCTCCAATGAGCGCTGAGAAGTTGAGCAGAAGCGATGCTCTGCTCAAGGAGGAGTGAGAACTGAGCCATCGGCAGTGTTCGGTGGCTCGTTCTCAGTGCAGAGATGCCGGGGGACAGCTGCAACATCGGTCTGATGCTGCATCCACTGAGGTAAGTATAAATAATAAAAAAAACATACTTCTCTTTTAAAGAGATTGCAGCAGGAGGAATAGGCTTCTTATAGCATTCAAAAAAATCAGGGGTGCTTTCTTCTGCTTCGGAGAACCTATGAGATGAGAGCTGCTCAGCTCAACAGCACCTTCCCATGACAGAAATATGTATTTTGGAAAGGATAGACCTTTTTAAGGAAGTATTCAGCAAAGTAGAATTTGCATGTATATTTTCAGAGTAACCTACCCCATAGTCATTTTATATAATATAAATATACATAAGTAAACTTTTTATCTCCCTCACCCCATTCCTCTAGTAGATGAGAGCAGATGGACAAGTTTGAATGTTTTGACCTCAGCAACTGTGCTTGTTATATATTAAAAGATAACTTCAGACTTCTGAAATGCAACGTCCCAAGCACTACTTTAGGTGTGCACTTAGCTTTAACCTTTCATGTAATATATGCCTCCTTAACTTATCTTTAATTTTTACGTACTGCAATGAGCGACTATTTTATAATTCCTACAGCTCCAAATTCTTCGGATATTAACAAATGTGTTCAATGCAACAGGGATACTGGTGATGCCAAATTCACAAAGCCAAAGTTTCCCTTTTTATCTGCTTTGTTTTACTGAGCTGCTTTCAATCATCTGAAAAAATGGAGAGGGCAGTACAGATACTATGTCCAACAAGGCTATATCAGAGAAGGTATTGCCATTTTGCCTTTTTATAAGCTCTCCCACAGCCAGGAGAATTAAAATAATGGATGTACATTTGTTTTTCAATATTTAAACAGTTCCTTCATTGCAGTATATAAGATCCTTAACACTGGAGTTCGTTTTTTTTAATAAGAAAAAACTTTAGATTCGAATGAAGCCCATTAATGGCTTGTATGTATTTATTAACACAATAATTTACAATGTTTGAGTCTACGGGCCAGTAATGCCGAATATAGCCTACTGTGTGCCACATGTTTGCTTCTATCAAGCATGCTGAATGCTGCCATTTGTGCTGTGTAACACTGCTTTGTGATTTTATATAAATGCTGCTGCTGCTAAATTTAAAGCTTGTATAACACAATTGCATAATGAAAAATGTCTTATTGGTGATGCAATGCTACTGTAATCTAAATAGGGGATACTGTAAGAATTTTTTTTTTGTAATGTGAACTTTGTGCATTGCCTTATAATAATTCCTAAAACATCCATTTTATCTAATGTATACAAGATGGGCAGTATGGTTTTGTTATTACTAGAGTTCTATGCTTGGTCATTTTGCTTAAGCCAACATTGCACTGATCTAGATACCACTCTTTGAAATGAAAGGAAACACTCAAAAATTAGATGTGTGCATGTTTTTACTGTTTGCTATTTGTATTTTTCTTTCTTTGTGTGTTGTATTAATGTCTGATTTTGAGGTAAGTATTTGTATCTGAAATTACAAAACACTTCTGTTTTAAAAAAATGACACCAGTAATATGTAACTGTAACTAGCAGCACATACCTACCTTTTGCTCCCCCCCCCCCCTCGCCATTTTGTTTGACTGTAAGTGCAAAAAAAAAAAAAAAAAAAAGACAGCCCTGTGTAAGCTCTTATTTGCTTGCACAGGGTTGAAGGAGAAAAATAAGTAGGTGTGGCGCTGTGGGTGTGAATGTAACACCAGTAAATAATGTGCAAAATTATGACAAATAAATTATAAGTGAACATAAACATGTGCATGTAAATAAGCAATAAATAAATGAATACAAATTTAAAAAGTTAAACTCCTATTGAGCATTCAAATAGGTCCAGAAAAAATACTAATTAGATATTCAAAAAAGTACTAATTAGATATTAAAAAAAAGTCCAAAAAAAGTGCTTGTGCTGGTAAAAAGTGATCTTTAATGTAAATGATCTCTGGATGAAATAAATTAAATATATATATGCTCCAGATGACGTCAGAGTGATGAAACGCATAGGGAAGAGTCAACATGCGTCCTTGCATCACTTCCGGGCAGCGGCGTTGGTGTCAGCAATACATGCTTTTTATGCATTTGCAAAATATGAGTACGTTTCCACATGTTTTTATATAATAAATAGTCTATCAGTATCACACTATTGGGGTCCATCTCTTCTTTACATAGTAATCGATTGGAGTGCCACCAAGACATCCAGGACGGGATACCTCATAGGCTGCTACACAGTGGCATATACTGTGAATGCTACATACCCCAAGCGGGGAGGAGTTACAGTTTACATGCACATGTTTATGTTCACTTATAATTTATTTGTCATAATTTTGCACATTATTTACTGGTGTTCCATTCACACCCACATTACATCACCACCACATTGAGAGTCAATTATAATCCATTGAACAGCGCCACACCTACTTATTTTTTTTCTTCATTCATTCACTCCACCTAGGTGGTAGTAATCTGTAGAGGCAGCAGTTCTTTTGATTTACCATATTATAATATATATTTTTTCCCCTGCTGGTATTTTTTTCCTTTGCGCGGAATCATACACACCCTTTACAAGGTTAAAGGCAGTCTTTCTGCCCCCATGTGACAGCAGCTTTAGTCATGTGTACCTCCATACCTTAAAGTACTGGATATTTTCTCCACTCCTGGGAGTTGAATGGCCAGTGGGGAAGTGAAGGAAAGGTTATATGCTACTATGCTACTGTGGAGGTTCAAATTACATGCCTTCATTAGTGGCTTCTATGCTATTTGTTCTGTAACAGATCCTTAAATATAGTCATCTTGTACGTGGTTCTCCAAACATGACATCACAGAGAGCTAACTTAAAGGCCACCACGTCCATTGCAAACTGATAGCATTTTGGGTAACCCTGGTCTTTAATATGTCTAACATGTCAAAATCTGTGGCACTGGCTGTTGAATATCACAGCACTAAATAATTGCCTCTAGACAGCCCCTCTCCTGTTGGGCAGTATGCTGGGATTTGTACGGAACTTAACTGATGATGTTTCCATTACTAGTGTAACTCCAGTTCTAAAAAGTAACTTATACACTTATCCTCACTAATCCGCACTGATTTAAAGGACTACTTGTCTTAATTTATTGTGATATGCAAAAATACTTGTATACATTTTACCTATAGTTGAGTGTATATTAAATATGCCTTTTTAAATAAATTAGCATGATCAATAAACTCAATGAACTGTGAATTTCCTATTAGTCATACCACAGGTGCAAAAAAAAAAGTATACTTACTTGTACTATGCCTATACTGGTAAAGTAACCGGTTCACTTTACAAGAAAGACTTGAAGCACCCTGTACTTACCTACCCTGCATTTCCCCACCGCCCTGACCTGCTGGACCGCCTGAGAACTACCTCAGCCTTCTGGGTATTGGAGAACATGCAGTATCCATCCTGCCTCTCCACACTTTATCACAGAGTGCCTAAACAAGTGATTGCCAGGGGATTTCTATAGCCTTGTCTAAGGTTTAACTTGCTGAACAAATGAAAACTTACATGGAATCTCCAGTGGCCTAGTAGGGGATTGCAGAGTAGGCAAATCCCTTTAGTATGGGCTATTTTTAAAGAAAAAAAAAACACACTTCTCTTTTTTGCATTGAAATATATATACTCTACCAAATTGTGCAGCGTGCTTTCTTTTCTCATAATACTCCTATTATTTTACCTGTAACTCTTGTTTTTGATTCTGATGTTGTATTTTGTTTAGTAATGATCAGGGGGTTCCGCTACAGTGAAGTGATGATATTGCAGATTTTTAAGGTCTCCCTAGGCATAAATTCCATTGGGTTGGTTTACTGGAGGCAAATAGGCTGTTCGCTTTGCAAGGGATGACCTTGAAGGAATTTTGTTTGTGCATGTGGTGAAACTTGCAAAGAAATACCCAATCACATACAAGGGAAAACAAAAAGTGTTTTTGCTTGCACGTGATTGGATAAAGTCAACAGAGTTTCACCTTATTCACTATGCTCTGAGTTGTATTCCCCTGCAAAGTGAACAGTCTATTTGTCTATATTAAATCAACCCCTATGTGGGTCAAAGCATGTCCTAGGTGATTGCATGCCTTTTCAGCAGACTCGCATTGCATGACCTGGCAATTTTGCAGGCGCATGTGAGTGGGATGGAAGTCTTGTGGAAGTATTGTGCATGGCCAAGTACTGATAAAGCTGTGATAGGAAAGGCGCCAACTTGTGCATGCAAGCAAATGGGTGGAGATGCATCATGCCATTATGAAGTCCTGAGGGGTTGGATGTGATAAAGAGTCTAGGAAAAGCTTGGCATATTAATGCACGTCACAGTTAACCGTTCCTAATAAACAATCACATATATCTGATTATATTTATAAAACAACTCCACAAGAAAAACAAATACATAAAGGGGTTGATTTACTAAAGGCAAATAGACTGTGCACTTTGCAAAATGCAGTTTCACCTTGCAAGTGAAGTTGCTCCAGAGCTTAGTAAATGAGGGGAAGCTCTGCTGAGATCATCCATCATCCAATCATGGGCAAGTAAAAATTTGCCTTTAGTAAATTAACCCCAATATGTAAAAGTTAAAATTGTAATTGCCATTTAGTGTAATGTTCATTACTTTTTAAAACATTTACAATCATTAAAGTTCCAAAGATTCCTGTTCATAGGCAGGTAAGTTATCTATATGCAGACAGGTACGTTTTCTAAAGATTGTTTTTGCCTAAAGGACATCATTACCGGCACTAATATAAAAAAAATTAAAAATGTACTTTCAATGTCATCATTCTATTTTATTAAGCCACCCAACTCCTCTCCATTTAGTGGCCCTGGTCTAACTTAAATGCCGGGGATTAGGTTCTGAATGCCTTGTGGGACTCAGATGGTTCCGGCTATTGTAAAGGCTCTGATTGGTTTACCGCTGTTACTTGATCAGACTGATCTGGGGCTACGGTTAGGTTTATAAGTGGCTTTAGCCCTAGTGTTACCTTAACCACTTAAGCCCCGGACCATTTCGGGCCATTAGGACCAGGCCTGTTTTTGGGATTCGGCACTGCGCTGCTTTAACTGTAAATTGTGCGGACATGCAATGTTGTACCCAAATGAAATTTGCGTCCTTTTCTTCCCACAAATAGAGCTTTCTTTTAATGGTATTTGATTGCCTCTGCGATTTTTATTTTTTGCGATATAAACAGAAAAAGACCGAAAATTTTGAAAAAAAATGATATTTTCTACTTTTTGTTATAAGAAAAATCGAATAAACTCAATTTTAGTCATACATTTAGGCCAAAATGTATTCAGCCACATGTCTTTAGTAAAAAAAATGTCAATAAGCGTATATTTATTGGTTTGCGCAAAAGTTATAGCGTTTACAAACTAGGGTACATTTTCTGAAATTTACACAGCTTTAAATTTATGACTGCCTATCTCATTTCTTGAGGTGCTAAAATGGCAGGGCAGTACAAAACCCCCCCAAATGACCCCATTTTGGAAAGTAGACACCCCAAGGAAATTGCTGAGAGGCATGTTGAGCCCATTGAATATTTTTTTTTTTTTGTCCCAAGTGATTGAATAATGACAAAAAAAATAAATAAAAATTACAAAAAGTTGTCACTAAATGATATATTGCTCACACATGCCATGGTTATATGTGGAATTGCACCCCAAAATACATTCTGCTGCTTCTCCTGAGTACGGGGATACCACATGTGTGGGACTTTTTAGGAGCCTAGCCACGTACGGGACCCCGGAAACCAAGCACCGCCTTCAGGATTTCTAAGGGCGCAAATTTTTGATTTCACTCCTCACTACCTATCACAGTTTCGAAGGCCATAAAATGCCAAAATAGCACAAAACCCCCCCAAATGACCCCATTTTGGAAAGTAGACACCCCAAGCTATTTACTGAGAGGCATGTTCAGTCCATGGAATATTTTATATTTTGCCACAAGTTGCGGGAATATGACAAACTTTTTTTTTTTTTGCACAAAGTTGTCACTAAATGATATATTGCTCACACATGCCATGGGCATATGTGAAATTACACCCCAAAATACATTCTGCTGCTTCTCCTGAGTACGGGGATACCACATGTGTGGGACTTTTTGGGAGCCTAGCCGCGTACGGGACCCCAAAAACCAAGCACCGCCTTCAAGGTTTCTAAGGGCATAAATTTTTGATTTCACTCCTCACTACCTATCACAGTTTTGAAGGCCATAAAATGCCAAGATGGCACAAAACCCCCCCAAATGACCCCATTTTGGAAAGTAGACACCCCAAGCTATTTGCTGAGAGGCATGTTGACCCCATTGAATATTTTTTTTTGTCCCAAATGATTGAATAATGACAAAAAGAAAAAAAAAATGTACAAAAAGTTGTCACTAAATGATATATTGCTCACACATGCCATGGTTATATGTGGAATTGCACCCCAAAATACATTCTGCTGCTTTTCCTGAGTACGGGGATACCACATGTGTGGGACTTTTTGGGAGCCTAGCCGCGTACAGGGCCCCAAAAACCAAGCACTGCGAACGCTGCAGTTATGTGTGTTGTGTTTGGTAAGTGACAGTGATCGATCGATACTGCACTTGGGTGGGCTGGGCTGGGCGGAGGGGCTAAACGCAGGCGCTAGCAGGTATCTGGGCTGATCCCGCTAACACTGCGTTTTTGGGAACCCTAAACCGCTGGGGATGCTAGTATAGATCTGATCAGATCTGATCAGATACTATACCACTAAGGGGGGTGTATGCTTTGCGCGTGGGTGTTAGCGTTACTGTCACTAACCTAACACTGCCTGGGGCGACGCAGACCCTCTCTGGCGCTAAAACCTAATTGATCTCACCCGCCGGGCGATCAGGGGGGTTAAACCTTTATTGGGTTATATACGGCGGGTGCCCTGATGCTATAAAAAGCAAACTAATCAACCAGCGTCACCCGTAACCTTTATATGGTGATCACTGGTGAAAGGGTTAACTAGGGGAAATCAGGGGGTTAAAACCTTTATTAGGTTAAATATGGGGGTACCTGACACTATATAAAAACCTGACGGGTAACCTAAATAACTAAATAACTTACTGGCTAACCAGTGACGCTTATACGGCGATCACTGGTGAAAGGGTTAACTCTAGGGGCAATCAGGGGGTTAAAATAATATATGGGGGTACCTGACACTAATAAAAACCTGCGGCGAACCTAAAAAAAAATAACTGCCTATCTAAAACACCAGCGACACGAATACAGCGATCGGAAAAACAATCGCTTAGTGACGCTGAAGTTAGGGGGTGAAAGGGTTACCTGGGGGGTGATCAAGGGGTTAAACCTTTATTAGGGGGGGGTTAGGGGGCTACCCTGGACCTAAAGGGGCCTAATCCTAACTGCCCTGCAACTTTTTACAATCACAGATGACACTAAATGCAGTGATCAGTAAAATAAATGATCACTGCAATCAGTGACACTGTGATTGGGGGCTTTGGGGTGACCTGGGGGGTGATCTGGGGGTGACTGGGGGGTGATTTGTGTGCCTATGTGTACCTACGTGTCAGTGGACTGTTGGTGCACTAACCTGCTTCTTCTCTGCTCGGCGCCGGGAGCGAAAAGACCGCGGCGAGGGAGATGACATCACTTCCTCCAGCCTTGTTTACATCACATGGCGGAGGAAGCATTTTCATTGGCCGGGAGCGATCGCGAGGGGGGGGCGGAATCGAGCGGCCGCCCCCTCATGCCTGATCGCTCCCGAACACTTAACGGCCGCTCACTGCAGTGAAGGGGGGTCCGGATGGACCCCCCAACTGCACAAAGGCGATCACGTAGATCTACGTGATTCTGCCTGTCCGTGCCATTCTGCCGACGTAAATCGGCGGTGGGCGGTCGTTAAGTGGTTAATATTAAACTGAAATTAAAAGTTCTAATCTAATATGAGAAGAAAGCCCTTTTATGTGCCAAAGAATGTCTCAGTTCAGTTGGATACAAACTTGGAAATGTCTAAACAATATGAATGTGCATAAACCTACTCTGGGAAAAGGAGTACAACACAATACTTATTTCATTTCATTTATTTCATTTTCTCCACTGTTCTCAATTGTTCATATTCTTAATTTTCTCCACTGTTCTCAATTGTTCATATTCTTAATTATTCTGAGCTAGATAGCCAAAAAGGTATTCAGGGATCTGAAGAATGTGTTAAACTTAAAATTCCAGTCTCAATCTAGCTAGGCATAAAAATGTCCCTTCCCTCCATCTTAACCCCTATTGTATGCTGACTAACCTGTGTAAGAAATATGTATATACTTACCTATTTTACACCCGCTCTGGTCACGTGATCTGACTCCCCTATGTCAGCCAGCAACCAGTACCGCTTCTGTCCTGTCACGTGATCCAGCTTCCCTGTGTCAGCCAGCGACCGGTGCAGTGGAGAGGAACAAGCACCAACAATGGCTGGCACATGGGAGCATATGGGTGATGTAACAGCTCCCAGGCATTCCCTGCCATTTATGAGCATTTTCTCCTCTCCCCTGCAGTCACTTCTGATTGACACAGGCGATCATGTGACTGAAGCAATCTGAGAATAGGTAGGTATGCACATTTTTTTTTTTTAAACAGGTTGGTCAGTATAGTTAAGAGAGGAAGGAAGGGACATTTTTAAGACTAGCAAGGTTGAGCCTGGAATAGTACCTTAATGTGTAAACCCAATCACTGGCCATAGGTCATATGTCATAGGTTGGACTTGTGTCTTTTTTTCAACCTCACCTACTATGTAACTATAATCTCCTACACGCTCTAACATATTATTGTAATTTCAAAATCCATTTTTAATTGTTTTATAGTATAACTAAAGGCAAAACTTTTTTTTGTTTAGTTTTGGATGGTGTAGAAGGATTAGAACGCTTGTCAGTTTTTATTGCTGTCTGTGCTCCCGATTCACCGTCTCTATTTGTTCTGTTTACCATCATCATTGAAAGGGAAAGTAAAAGAAAACCCCCCATTTGGGTTGTCCCAAGAAAAGTAATAAAGGCAAAATCTTTCAATGGGCACACTGGTTCTGGAGACCTGGGGGTCCCCAAGGAATTCCCTTTAATTTGCAGGGATTTCCTCTCACTTCCCATTTGGCTACGGGACAAGAAGTGAAGCAAAATCTCTGCAAAAGGGGCACAGATGGAGGGAAAAAAAATCTGACAGGGGTTATAACCCTCCCCTACTCTATCCAAAATGGAAAAAAAAGGGTTTTGCCTATAATTTTACTTTAAATCTGCAGCTTTTGTTAAAATAATACCTGATAATCCTGCAATTTAAGGTCCTTATCAGGCACCACCCATTATAGGCTGACAACCGATTTGACAATTCTCCATCCCCGTCTACCAGTTGTGCTTTAGCATTGCCACCCTATAACACA